>JAHLJT010008446.1:112088417-112145902 GCA_031308135.1 Acheta domesticus | reverse complement strand
GCGCGGCGGCTCTAGCGGCTGAGACGAGTTCGTTAATGGAGCGCCAGTAAGATACTTTATTCATAACTTTAAAACCATTCAAGATTCCATGATGAAATTTACAGAGTAGCTTGAAAGTAGTTTCAGCAATTTTTCTTCCAAAATTCAAGAATTTAAAAACATTATATTTCCATTTATTGCATTTTTTAGAATTTGTTTACTTCCTAATTGTTAAAGACTCACGGTAAAAAAAATATCTTTAGCGTAAAATTATCCTTACATTTCTTCTACAAATGGTGTCACTTTCATATTTTTTGCTTGTTTGCATATCATCGGAAAAAAATCATAACGGAATGTCTACAGACTGCTAACCTAATATTTCAAGTGCCCATTGTTGTAAAACAATGGATGATGAGACAAAAATATTGTACCTAGTTCATGCAGGTATCATAATAAGTAAGGTGGCAAAATATTTTTAAATTCTGAGATGTAGTGTCAAATTTCCTACTTTTTTGCATGGAATGACCCTACTATCTTTAAAGTCATTCATTATTATATTTTCAAATTTTTCGGAGTTCAAAATAATTAACCAGTATACCATGGTGTGATACTCTAAATTAAATTAGTGTATTGATAAATTGAAAACATTAAATGGTTACTTTACTTTTAATTTTTTTCTCGCCTTATTACGTACTTACGTAGTAAACAGAAAATGTTAAGATGTGGAAGAAATCGGCGATTTTTTTACAGAAAACCTCTTGTATCTGTGGTCTATTATCAAAAAGGTGGGTAAATCTTGTTACTATATGTAGTAAATTACTTCTTCTTAACACATGGGTTCAGAATCCGTTTTGTGGTTGCTGGATACAGAAAATCAATTGACGGTAAAACGTCTGTCTGCAGTCAACGCTAGCGCCTAAACCGTTCTGGTTTTCTTCAAAACTGATATTCCTCAATGGATTTATACGGAAACTAGGCCCTGCGAATTTCAAACGTATATTTTTATTTTTTGGAGTGCTTTACAAGAACACACATTTTCATAATCTTCTCAAATTTGGTGACAATTTTCTTTATTAAACTTTTTCCTTGGATAGCGTGAAGGATGCTTAAAATGGCATAGATCTCATTTTCGTTAAAGTGTCTGAATTTTCGAAAATTATCGAAAATTGACGAATCTACATTTTGCTCACTTAGTTGCATTTTTATACTTAGTATTATACTAGAGAGTCAAGAATTTCTTCGCTACAACGCATCAAAAGCGACAAGTGTGAAATAAGGAATATCAGCTAAATGCCGGACAGCGGCTATCGACGCCTACAGTGACAAAACTTACTGCGAAAAATAGTGTCCGTAGATGCCAATTGAGCAATGACGACATTTTTCCTGGACCTAGAATTAAGGTTTTTACCCCAAGGCATGCTTGTTAGTGGAAAAAGGGAACGGATGAACATGTCTTGCAACACTAATTGTACAGAACACCTAGTTACGGGCTACTTGGAAATAATCAGAGCGTTACCACAGGTTGCACGAGTTTTCTTACCTTAAACTCCCTCTCATATACAGGTGCCCCACCTACTATGGGCCACTCCCATAACTTCTAAACGGTTCAGGATATCGAAGTGTAGTCTTTTCTCAACAAAGCGGAATAATAGGGCAAGTAATATGCTGTAAAGAAATCGTCTATAATATTTTTAGTTTTAGAGAAATTCAATCATCTTTGATTTTTAAATGGAACTGACTGCAGTCATTTGCGACGTAATACATCAATGCTTTGGAATTTCAACTAGAAGGGCAGTTTAATTCTGATGAATCAATGGAAAAAAAGTTTCACTTTCATCATTAATACTGATGTTTGCTCCTGTGTCAGTCGTGACAAGACCATGGATTGTGTAGTTACATCTCTAACCCCCATTGCCACATCACTGTCTCCTCTCTCCTCATAATAGTCACGGCGCCGCAAATGCCTCAGCTTCCCCTCAGGCGATAGCTGGAAAGGGCTGCTGTAGGAAATATTGTCGGTTTAATTTAAAATCACATGTCAGACAGTGTAAGTTTGTCCCCAAATTATTATTATTATATGAACATATGATACATCATTGTATTCCTCTTTTTATGGTCCATCCATTGATGTCGAGAAAAATATAGTTCCATTTAAAAAATCGAAAACTAAAAAATTAAAGACGATTTCTCTACGGCATATTACTTGTCCCATGATTCCGCATGTTGAGCGAAAACTGCTCTATGATATCATAAACCGTTTAGAAGTTATGAGAGTGGCCCATAGTTGGTAGGACACCTGTATAAAATACTTTGGGAAAGGATAATACAAAAATACTTGAAAAACGTAATGTGATCCAGCAAGAAATTGCATTCTGAAATGACATATTTGAATCTAATATATGCACATGGGTTCTTCTGCGCCAAGAGCCTTTCTTATTGCATCTATTTATTTTTAATTTATTTACTATTTACGATATTTTGGGCATTTATGTGTGTCTATAAAAATAATTGTGCATATAAATAATAATGCATTCAATGGTTGCATCTGAATTATCATTCCTTCCTCCTCGTCCTTCTGAACCTGCAATGTGAACAACCTTCCTGGTCCCCCAACATGCCCTCCGAGGCAAGACCCTGCTGACAGATAAGCTGATAGCGGCGACGCGGGGTGTGAGTAACGGCCGTAGGACCTGCGGCGGGCAGCGATTTCCGCACTTCCACAGGCGGAAAGGTCATGAAAGGTATGAATACTAATTGTCACAAAAGCACTACTTCCAATGCTTCATAGCACTAACAAATTTGTACATATGGGTTTAGAAAGGTGCTGAACAAGCTGTTACAATTTTATGTCGATCTGAGTATCCAGTACGGTGAGTGTAGCGTGTAAGAGAACAAGGAAGAGCTAGTTGCCACGTGCATGAAGAGCCATAAGACTTATTTGACATGATGGCGGGTTCCGTCGATAAGACATGCGCGACACGTCATTTGCACGGCCCGTGTAACCCGGACGTCTCCAGTCATGGACAAGTCATAACCAACGCCTTATTCTTCACAGAAACGACGATGACATTTGTTGCACTTCCTTCTCCTCTCGCCTGTGTTCTCCGCAAACAAAAGTAGTTCAAGGACAAAGGTGAATTTTACGAAGTGACGAATACCATGAGAGAGCAAACATACAGAGACAGTCAAAGGAAGGCTCAGTTTTGTCATATACATATTTTGACGAATATTTCCGTGAAGATTTATCAGATGCATTATCAAATCACAAGACTCCTTCATGTTAATCATTCAGTTCAGTAGATGTTGATACAGTCAGCACTGAAACGCAGTGCCGTTGATAATACTCAAGCCCTGGTTCTATAGTCCCCGTTCAATGGATTTCGGACGCCTAGGACAAAATTTTAAATAGCAGACAGTTTCGTGGTAATTTTGTTTATAAATTTAAAATATTGGATTTCCTATTTGTAGTGTATATTTGGAATGTCCAAGGTTGTGTAATTTCAGACTGGATGTCAAATGTTTCATTAAAACTGCTTAGTACGTCCTTCTGTATTCCCCTGTATTTCGTAATTTATTTGTTCTCCTTAGTAAATCCGTGTTTTACTTAACCTTAGTGTCAAAACAATAGTGTTTCATCGGAACGATAATTCTCCCTTTCCAGGCCAGACTAGCGACACATGAGTGACATAGTGTGTGTTTTATTGAAAAGCATTGTGAACACTATTTTTGACATTTTTTTAGAATTCAGGATTATAGGAAATACCAGTGAAAACGTAAAATTTCACTTAATAAATTCACGAAATCATTGTTTATACAAAAAATGTCATAGAACGCATAATTATCCCGTGAAAAAGTGGTCTCATTTTTGGACACACTTCCACGTACGTCCGTTTAACTTTCTCGTATATCTGGTATAGAAAAAGTTATGTAATGCTATAGGCAAAATGCCAATATTTTGATAGAGATATACGTATTGTGAGTCCCTGACTTTTTTTCGAACAGACCACTTCGGACCACGCAGACATGCAGGGCATGCAATTTGTTAGGGGGAGGGATCAGCATTACTCTGGATCCGATTTTACTCCCCATGGTTGTCAGCCCTAGGGGTATCGAAGATTAATGATGATGATAGTGAGGGGTGAAAGGACGGCACACACATATAGACATACACAAATACACCCATGCCCGAGGCGGGTCTCGAATCCGCGACCCTGCTGTCGGAGATCGCCACGACACTACTGCCTTAGCGATCTCGGCCACAGCGCCGGCTTGTGGGTCCCTGATATTGAAAGAAAGGTGTTTCTTCTAATTGTCCTCTAAGTATTCATACAATTAGAAAGACCAAAATGAGTGTTTTGGGGGTCCTGGTTACCAAAAAAATGTATTTCACTACTGATCGACACCACTGCCTCTCTTTTCTGAAGTATTCTCCTTATTACGTCGCAAATATTATAAATATTGTCCTTTCTTAGATATGTGCGAAACGAACCCTCCCCATCATTACACGTTTCAGGTATTCTACTGTTTCTATTCTCTGTTAAAGTTCGCACATGTTCTTCAACTATTGTACATTTCATGTACAAATGATATTTAAATTGGTTTAAACAAAAGAAGTTTGACCATTTCTTCGTAAGTACCGAAAAGATTTTGTGCCTGTAATAAAAGAAGTATACGAAAGTATAAGGATCAAATGGTTTTCCAGTTGCAAGATTATTTCCAGCTATTTTGAAGAGGACGCGTTATATGATCGCTTCCTCGTGTCAGTATTTCCCGGTAACAATTCGTGATTGATTCGCGACATTTCCTTGAAGGTTATACAATGAACCTAGAGAAGAGGCAGTTATACAACATTAGGAAACAGCAATTATGTGTACGGTGAGGCGGCATGCAGAGGTGGGAAGGAAGAATTGAAGACCGCAATTTGAAAGGATGTTGGTCGCCGCGCCATGACACATCGACCGCAGTAGCTTGTCATTTCCCTTTAAATACATATGCGCTACAACAATAGTCAAATCCGATCAACAAAAGCGAAATCCGATAACAGAGTATGTAACACTAGAATAAACTAGTAGTGCAAAAAATGCTAGAGTTTTGGAAAAATTCAATATGACATTATTCTTGGATATGTTTTTCATGAACATAATTCATTAAGAAAAAAATATTTATCTTCGTAATTTCATTGTAGGAAGACGCCGAAAAATATTTGAATTTATTCAATTTTGGAAAATTCAGGGTTTTCAACAAACATGAGACCTGCGTCATTCTCTTAAACGTCCTTCACACTATCCAATAACAAAGTTTAATAAAAAAACGTTAGAGCCATTTTTTGAAAATTTTGAAAATGTCCCAGCGAATTCATGTAAAGCCCCCTCCAATTAAAATATCGGTTTCAAATTCAAGGGGTCGCGATATCAGCAAGATTGATTGGGGAATATCAGTTTTGGAGAAAATCGGCTGAACGGTTTAGCCGCTAGCGTTGTTCACAGAGAGCAGACAGAGGTTTTGCCGTCATTCAATTTTTCAGTATCAAGGACCCACAAAACATCGATTCTGGCGACATCACTTGTTAGAGAATTTTTTCTACATTTAGCGTGTGGATTTATCCCCGTTTTCGTTGCGAGGGCCCTGTAATACGAGATTTTTTGCTGAAAATTTGCCGTTTTTTCGCACATAACTTTCTCTCTACCGCGGTAGCGGTACTAAGAAAGTAAAAACTAATCGCAGCACTCAAATGGCGGACGTCGTGTTTGTCCGAAGGTTGTCACGATTTGCCCTTGACATGTCTCGATTTCTTAGGAATGTCAAAAATTAACTTATTTTAAAGATGTAGCAACCATCGTATCAGACCGTGTGTAGGCACTAATGTTTCTGAAAATTTCAGAGCATCAACTCCATCCAATTATGATCTTTTCTAAAACTATATTTAAAGACAAACGCGCTTTCTTAGAATCTCATTGTATTTTATCAGGTTAGGATAGATTTAAATAGTTTCATAGTTCATTTTAGAATTTCAAACAGTCGCATATTTTCATGAACGTAATATTTCCACAGTACCACTAGATTCGCATTTCTTTTCAGAAAAGCTCTCTCATTTAGATTTCACTAATTCATTAGTCGTAACTCCTTAGGCTACTCTCATCAAAACCACCTCGTAAAAAGCATAGTTGTGATGACTGAATTGAACGGTAGACGATGAATTAATGATGCAATAATATAGCTTTCTATTGTCTTCCAGCTTGTCAGCTTGGTCAAATTCAGTTGCTGTCTGGAGGAGAATTCTAGCGGCCGGCTGCTCTGATTGGTAGTTTTCCGTGGTTTCTCCGATCAACACCAGGCGAATGCCGGAGTAGTACCCTGACAAACGGACCACGGACCGCGCGCGCGATCTTTCTTTCCTCTTCCTTGTCCTATCCTCACCCCTTACTCACACATACTTACACTGACATGCACTACACTACCACACACGCCGGGAGACCGGTCGAGAGCTTAGAGCTTGTCCCGGCTGGGACGGTGCCCCGATGGTGGAAGATACCTGGTCGGGGGAAACCTCGCTAGTCGACGGTAGGTCGGCGCCGGATCTTGCCATCCAATGGGGAAAGATCTCTGCCACCTCCCGATGAAAAAACACGCACTACACTTACGGGACTAACAACCTCGTTAGTTGACGCGCCTGGAATCACGAACAATCAATCAATCAATCATATTGTATTCCACACCCCAGGAAGATGAAAACATTTACGCCTTCCGCGAAACCCGAATACTGGGTCCACAATTTCCCGTAATTGGATAAGGTTTTCAAGTTCTAGGTCCCAGAGGGCGTCGGAGACCACACTTCCATAGCTTCTTAACCTCGCTGACTGTCTCCTCGATGTGTTCAATGATTGATGTATGGCTCGACGAACGAAACATGTGAAAACTCCAGAGTGGCACCTCGCAGTTGGACCTGCCTGGAACGCCACTCTTGCACGGCGCCACAGGAATTGCCCTACCACCAAGACTGGAATAAAAGTCTCTCGTCGTACAGCCATGTAGCATTGAAGTTTCTTGTTCCAGCGTGTCACTGAGCGAGTGAGCCAGTACCTCGTGTTCCCGGGGGCATCCACTACTCAAGTCGTTCGTCTAGTGAGTGTTATACCTGGGAGGTGGCGGTGTTCCTCTCCCGCTGGAACACGAGATCCGGTGCCGATCTAGACGCCAGCATGCAGGGTTTCTCTTACCTGGTGACCTCCAGTGGATCACCTTCCCAGACGGCATAAATTCTAAATTTGTGTGGTAATGAAGTGCATGTAAGTGCAAGTGTCAATGTATAAGGGGAAAGGAGGGGAGAAAGATGAGAAAGGGAAAATTGCGTTTTTAGCGTCCGTTGCCGTTTTTTAGCGCACTACTCCGGCATTCGTTTGGCATTTGTTCGAAAAAATTACAGAAAAATCGCTCAGAGTAGCCGACCGCTAGAATTCTCCTTCAGAGACCGACCGTCAGAGACTAGTTCTAGGTAGTGTTAAAAAACTGCCACTCTCAGCCCCCGAACCCTGACTTCCCGGATAATGCTACAGCGGCAACATTTATTTCTAAATAATCATAGACACGGGCGTAGCTTCCATGGATATGGATGATGTGTTACATACCCTGACAATATCAGCTATTTTTATTTTAGAATGATTGTAAATTGTCCATTTATTTTCTTTTTTCACTACACAATATTTATTTATATTTCAAACATTGTGCAGTTGAGAATTCTATTCTTCACAAGGATGAACGAGTCAGTTTGAAAAGCCGCCTAGCCTGCGCTGTGAATCAGATGCAGTGACCCATTACATCCAGCGTACCTACGGAAAACCTGTCGTTTTACGAAACTTCATTGTTCTCTTCGGTGTTTGTATAAGAACAAGATTAATTAATGAACATTGTCGTTTTATTTAAGTTATATTGCCTTATTTTAATGCATTTAGCTACTATATATTTGTAGCCAATTTAGGTTAGGGATTGTGCTGTTTGAATGCACTAGGGTACGTGACTGTGCAAACTACATCTGTACAGTAGAATGGCAAGCAAAACGCGAGCCAAAGTGCCTACATAATTATGCAATCATATTGTTGTGCCGTGGACAAATTACAGCACGTGAGAAACAGTTAAAAATATATGAAAAAATTAGAGGATACAATTGTATTTAAATAGCCAACACAGGCTATGTTGATTCACATGATTCCCTTACATCAGTGATATAAGGGAAAATAGGGAAATTCTGTCACACTTCATTCGAGTTGTATGCTTTTTTGGGAGACAAGGTCTCGTATTTTCTAGCTATAATGAAAATAGAGGATCGTCAAATAGAGAAAATTTTGTGGGATAATGAAATATGATGTGAAATAATGAAATATGATAAAACTGTCAAGGATGATATAGAAAATTCCAGTGTTTCGTGCAATCTTGCCAGAAATTCAGATTCATTGGATTTCAAGTGTGAGCATGGTAATGTCCCATGAAATTAAATATGAAATTTCTAAAGCATCATTTGTCTCCACGATACTGGATGAAATCCTTGATGTAAGCAGCAAAGGACAACTGTCAACTGTTTTTCATTACGTGCCTGTAAATTGATTGATTTTCTTTTTCCTATTGTATTTTATTATAGATAGTTGCTTTCCATTTTATAAATTATACCAATTCTAATGGGATCAAAATGATATGAATTGGACAATTTTGAAAATCATTGGGTTAGTGCTCTTATTATTAAAGAATGATGACATACATTTATATTTTGCTAGGTCATGAACTTCAGTCAACTTTTTCTAACTTTCAACCAGTAAACTACATGAAGTACCTGAACCATTTTTACTTTTACTGATCAGTTTTTATTTTAAATATACAAATTATTTGTGTGCTGTAATTGACCAAAGTGACAAATGGAATTGGTGAATGAGGAATATTCAAGAGTTTTAAATTATTTCTCATTTCTCGAGTCACATATCCTAAGCCAAAACCCAGGCTATGCCACTGATCATAGATGCCATTGCCAACAATATTGTTTATTTGAATAGCAGCTTCGATGGCTTAGCGATCATCCGTTTCTGCAAGAAATATAAACAAACAATTAAAACATGAGAGAGATTAAAACATTCACCGCAAAACCAACATTTACTCCGATGGGCCATCTCAGAAAGCGCGCCCGCATGTCGCGAAACGCGTGCGGCGCAGCGGAAGCGAGCACGTGTGACCGGGGCCAGCGCTGGCCCTCCCTGACCGCCTCCTATTCCTGGCAGCTGCTCCCACCGGGCACGGTGGCTGCTTTTCGGAGCCCACGGGCCGCCGGAGCACGTGCGGCGCACGCGCGGCGTGGGACCGGTTCACGCGCGCCACCGCCGCCGCCGCCGCCGCCGCCGGTCGCCACTTCCGCCTGAGCCTACCGCAACGTCCTAGCCGTCGCGGCGCGGCGCGACGCCGACCTCTATGACGCGACGTATCGTTCGCACGCGGTGCAGCACTGCGATGCGTGGTGGTGACGGCCGGGGAAGGATGGGAAGGAGCGAGGTGGGAAGTGACCAGGTGGAGAGGGGTACGATGGACGAATTGGGGCCGGGGGCATTGGCAGATCCAGGCATGGGGACCATGCCCCTCCCCGAAAGGCCTAGAGTTTTCGTTTACCTTCCTTATTTGGCAAAATTGATAAAAATAATTATTTATGTTTAAATTTTGTAATTATTTAATTACTAAAATTGTATCGTATCATATCTACAGTACATAAATACTATACAATTCAATAAGAAATATGTTTATTATTCAACAAAAATCTACGATCCCCACCCAACAAAGGATCGGTTGGACCCGCCCCTGGTCGGGTCGGGATGGGCGGGACACGGAACACGACGGGGACAGGTCGAAGCGAGGCGGGGAGGGGGTAGTGGGACGGGGAGGGGGTTAGTGGCGCGGGGAGGGGGTTAGCGGCGAGGGGCGGGGTGGGGACGTGCGGGGACGTGAAAGGAACGGGGACGGGAGCAGCGGAGAGCGGGTGGGATCGGGGAGGAGATGCAAGACGCTGGGCGTGCTATCGGCGGCGAGGCAAGACGCCGGGAAGGAGGGTGGGGAGCACGAGTAAGCACGGCTCGCCGGCTGTGGAAACTACCCGCCGCGCGCCTTGCCAAAGGGCGGCGCGTGCCAGACGGCCGGCGCGCCGCGGCGCCTGCACGGCTGCTGGCTACGAGCTGTTGGCAGGAGACTTGTCGCAGCCGCCGCTTCGGATCGATTCGCTTGGACACGTTGTGGCGATCAGCCGCTACGACTCCTCGTGCGTCTTCGTGCTTCCCTACGCTATTTTCCTGACCCGTTCAATATTTCACGTCAATTATTAATATTCAGAGTGTAACATCATATGGAAGATAGCATTGTAATTTCTATACGTAGAGGGGGAAATATTGATTTTATAGGCCGCTACAACTTTATAACATCGTCGAAAACCCATTTGATATATTCGTCGCAGCTTACAGAAATATACACCGGGCGGTATTGAGACAGAACGGACTGCTTTTACAGTGTTATTACATCTAGAGGGACATTAATGGTGTTGCCGCGATAAGGAAATACCACCTTTTCAAGTCGTTTTCATTGCGCGCATCTCTATGCGTACTGTGTGAGCCGCTGGACGGATCGGTCGCCTGGGCCACGATTGCCCCTCCAGGTGCCTTTGGCTTCTTTCTTTTAGGACTATATGTGTCAAGGATCGTGTGTACACGGTCCCATCAGATGGCGCGTAGGACGTCACTGCGCGAGTACATGCTGCTGTGCCCGTCCTCACCTCCAAAACATTGAGGAGTGTACGGCGGTCGTGATCATTGCGGCGGCCTGTTATGTTTCCATAAGCATGAAGTTCATTTTGAGTATGCGCTCTGGCAGTTTATATATTATTTTTTTCGCCAATGAATGTACTAGCGTCAACAATAAAGGTGGCGGTGGCAGTGACGTGATATTATTTCTATTTTTATTTCACGTTCTTTGAACTTCCGTCTCGCAACCCGTCTCTCCACCGCTCTGCCGTTCGGTTCAGGCTTATCACCCGTTCGGCACCGCTCTTTTCCGGTACAGATTGCGCCATAAGATAAGACGATAGTTTTCTACACTTGAACATGTTAGAAAGTTCTTCCAACTATGGATGGGCGAATTTCAGAGAGAAGAGAAGTTCCCCTCGTGCCTGAGCACGTGCGTGCGTGAGTGCGTGGTTGCTCGCTTGGTGGGGTCCACGCGGCAGCGGTATTTCCGAGGGCCTGGAAATAACAAACAACCCTGTCTCTAATCTTTGACACATAGTGAAAGAAAAGACATCTAGTAAAAGATAACTGATTCTCAAATTCACGCCAGCTCGCTCAATATTACTGCGACTTCCAGAGCGTCGGGTGTGTTGAACGTTTTCTGTTGAAGGCCTAATTGTTGATTGTGGTTCCATACTTAATAAAGTTTCCAATGAACTTAATTTCAAAGAATATAGTAATTTAGTGATTAATGTGTATTATTGCTTCTACATCCTGCTCGGTGTGCGGCAGATCTCTCAGTAAACAGGCGCGAGACATAGTCTATCGTTCATTAATATTTGAAGAACCAAAAACTCATATTTTGATGTTAGTTTTACTTTCAATCTATGGAGTAGAGAGAAAGTTATGTAATACTACGCGAAAAACTGGGAATTTTGAAATCAATTTTTTAATTTTGGGGGTACTTTACGTGAAGACTCTGGGATATTTGACAAATTTTCAAAAATTGAGTCCATGGATTTTTTATTAATTCTTTTTGCTAGATAGTGTGAAGGACATTTAAGAGAATGATACATGTCTTATGTTCGTTAAAAAAAAACGTTTTTCTAAAATTGCAAAAGTTCAAAATTTTTTCGGCGTCTTCCTAAAATTACAATTATGAAGATAGAGGTTTTGCCTTTAATGAAATCTGTTCCTTAAGATAGATTTTGAAATAAGGTCATATACAATTTTTCGAAAATTTGAGTACTTTTCGCCTAATTTTGCGTGTATATACGGTCGAGAAAATACGTGTTGTTTTAGCACCACTAGTTTGTTCTTATATCTATACTGGGTATTATATATTTCAGCGAAACATAAAGAATCTTTCTTTACATTTTACGTTGACAGTGTTAGAGCAATGCTTTTGTCCTATTGTTAAAGACCACGTTTGAGACCTATATAGCAATACTATGTAATGTAATGTTACATAGTAAAAAGACAAAATCTCAATGTCGAGTATTTATAAGCTTATAAACTGTTTCTTTAGTATAATAGACAGGTCTTTGTAAATGGACTGCACTATGACGGCCTCATGTCTCTATATCATATAGGCCTCCCATCATATTGTGCGACTGTCCATTTCACCAGCTTTGAAACTACATTTCCTCGGAAAACCTTTCACAACATCGTATGATTTTAATAATAGTGTAACTGTTATAATAACAATTCTTACCAATTATTATATGTTGCTTCCGTTACTCTGTTTGACTCGCCTTGCTTGGGTCTCACGATCTCCTTTGAAATTGCATGCAAGACCTGAAGATGTTTACATCTGCAAACTATCACTGTCAGCGTCTTTGAGCCATTGGCCATAAACGCTCTATTTTTCGTCTTTCGACTGAGGGAAAGTGTCATGGACCGTTTCTAATGTGGTTCTCATTGCACAACCGTGCTCGGCTTCAAAAGCAAATTTAAATTGAAAAAGTTTCTTCGACACTTCAAGCATTTGTTTTGGATTTGGTGCGCTACGAAGTTCTAGGAATGATCGATTAAAAATTATCAATTTCTTCCTCTTCTCTACGTTTCGACTCGCAGAATTTATGCTTCAAACGCCAGAGCCATTGTTTGTTTCTATTTAATTTGATTTATTTTCGAAAGTTGATGAGTTACCAGATCATGTTTCAATAGCTAGCAATACATTTATTCCCTATTCAAATATTTAATCCCTTAATAAATAAACGTGTCCCTCGGGGGTCTCATGACCAGCGTGCTAGCTTTCCATGAGGCGGTCCCGTGTGGGATTGTCGGGTAAAAATGAAGCTGTAAATTTCTAATACAAATCGTCACAGTCTATAGCTGAGTGACGAAGGAAGGCTGACCAAGTAAGCTAGATATGATGATGGGAATATGTCATGCACGCCAAATTCTCCATTATACCCTGTCGTGGATGATACATAAAAACAGGGCCCAGGTCTCGAGCATAGCTACTCCGTAAATGTCGGATTGATCTGACCCTAAATGCCAAACACACTCATATCTTTAGTACACAGTTATGATTTAATTTCTTCCGAATATGATTTTGGGACTCATATACAATAGCTTACAGAGATTTATTAGTTGTGTCATGGTAAAAGAAATATTTAGTTTCATGTGTGTCGCAATGTTTGCGATAAAGTTTAAAATCGTCTATCATACTGAACAAGATTTACACATATTGTCTTCAGTCTCAGTGGTAAACCGTTTTTCACAATGATTTTGATTTATTTTTTGAAATTTTCAAAATTGCTTTTATTTTTTACTGGTATGTTATTGCTTGTTATTGCCTTCAATGAGGAGCTTGATATTCACTACATAAATTAATTGGATCGAGAAAATCACAGTGTCGAGGGAAATATGAAAATAGCTAAATGTTACTACATATTCTCTTACGGAGGAAATTATAAGAGTGAATTATGAAAGGGAATTATGGGAGGGAAATACGAATTGACAAACCGAGTCAAGTTAACAACTAGTTAATTAGTAATAAGTAAATATGAACAATTAAAATTAGGTAAAAAAATAAAATCCTGTATGTACCACAGGCATTAACTGATTCTAAAGATCTCGGGCGACAAAAAGCACTCGAGCTTTTTGTCGCCGATAGATTATTAGAACTCTTATAACGCCCTGTCCTGTCCTGTCCTATGGCTCGACAGGCCTCTACAGGCCTTGGCCGACCAGCGGTACCACCCTCTCGACCATGGGATAAGGGGTTCGTGTGGTTAGCACGAAGATATTCCTTCACCCTTATAACGCCTTTGGTACATAAATAACTATTAATGCTGCTTTTAATTGGCGGAATTTTCACTGTGTTGTGGCGTTCTACCGTTATTTTTTCTGAATATTGCTATGCTACGTTGACATTGTAACATCTTCGTTATTTTCACACTTTCCTTTTCCTTACGTCTTTGCTTTGAGTTTGCGCATTTGTCGGTAAGTTGTTCAGCGATGTCATTTTCCTTGGAACCTGAGAGTGTATATGTTCAAATATGTTGCACACTCTGTTGGTGTTGTATTTGGAGCTGTTGAAGTTCATATTGTAAATATACAAAATCGCTTATCCCATGGAACAAACTACAGAAAATGGAATTTTACAGGAGAAGACAAATTTTGGAATAAAATACTTTGAATCAACATTGTACTCACAGTAACAGTAATGGTGCGTTGTGCCTTGGTTAAATGTTACTTCTCACCAAGATTTTGTTGAGGATCACTTTTAAAAGATCTTTTCTGGTTTGCAGTAATAATCTTTCTTACAATAGTGTCATTTGTCATAGTGTCATTTGTCTCTGAAATTTATGAGCCTTTTGTCATAATTAACAATTATGAGACAATTTGACAAGTCGGTTAGATAAACAATGCCACAAGGAACAAATGAAAATAGTAGAATTCGCTTGAAAATGTATCACAAGTGACACTTTGTACATTTATGGCTTCATTCCGCTGTAAACTGCCTGTTCTTCGTTTCACAGAATGCCATACACGTCACTTATGAAAATGTTCTACCGAAACGGGCGAGTGTCTTTTACTAACACCACACAATAAATTAATGCGTTGTTTTTGCAGTCATATGACATTTCAAGAACCACGTAACTTCCCGACGTGGACCAGAACAAAATAATTCAGTCGATATTTCTGCAGATGTATAGAGTTTCTGCAATAGTTCTGGCCTATTTACGTTCTTTCACACAATTTAGCATTTACGTCCCTTGTTTCAATGAATGAGCGATTTGCTTCATATGTTTAATATTCGGTGGGTTCTGAGCCTCCGTACCATGGCGAGTGAAGTTATCGTGACTATTCCACTCATGAAATTAAACCAATAGTGTATAACTATACATACAAAATGTCCCAATCAGGGTGGTGTATCTCAAAATTTTATTGATTTTTCTATCCGATTTTTCTTACCTCTTCTCCCTACTGGCCAAACATAAACTGTGACTCATTTACTTTAGGAGGTAAACATCGATCGCTATGTCGATGTCCAATAAACTGCGTAATTACTATAACATAATATCTTTTGATTTTAACATAGTTTTCAGTTACTTTCAATATTTGGAGCATTTTGGAACTCTGTTGGACATAATTTCATTTGCGGAATAGTCCCTATTAAATATCACTCGTGCTTGGAAATTCTCAGATAAATCCCTTCCTCGCTTCGCGAGTCGAGGGTTTGTCGACAATTTCCAAAGCACTCGTGGCATTACCTATGCTAATTCATATGATCACCACTCCCATCTTTGTTGTTGTAAATGTACAATACATTTATGGTAGTCGCGATGTGCTGCCGCGCAGGGGCAACTGTTTTCACCCATGCTGAAACTATCTAGCACTGTTCATTATACATAATTTCACGGCACAAATTAAACAGTTTGGGGTTCATCTCATGATTTATCACTGCTACGGGCGAACATTATCGCTAGCAAGTTGGTATATCCGACTCTGCTAGCGACAAGAGGTAAGTGAGGAATATATTTTCATCTTATTTGCATATAGTTATTCTGTTCCATTATTTTCGAAATAGCCCTTACTTTGTTTTACGTATACAACACCACCCATCCTCGTTCAACTCTCTGTGTTAACATTTACGTTACCCTCGGTCACCTCGTTTTCCGCTAGTGGGTACCTTCAATGAGCAGTGAAGCGAGAATAGCCAAACAATGTAGTTGTCTTTTTTTGTTTGCTGTTTTTTTTTGTTCCCAGAACCACTGAGTGACCTCGGTGGCGAAGTCGCTGTTGATACCGTTTCTGCTACGTCGTAGATGTAGGCCAGAATAACGCACCTTACGCACCTTCTACAAGTAGAGAAGGATTTGGCACACGATCAACTGCGTCTCCTCTAGCTGTACACAGAACCATGTGGGTTTTCATTTAATTCAATTACGAAAAGTGTGCTATAAATGCAAAAGGCACACTGCACTTAATTCTTATATTTGATTTGTAATTCCTGAGTAATTATTCCTGACCGATAAGCACTTCAATTGCTGCGAGATCAACGTCTGTGAAGTCAAGGACACAGGCCTCTGCACAAACGAGTTACATGTAGTGATGTAATGCATACAGAATTTGTTTTCTTCTGTTTTGGCAAATATTTTTACGGAGAATGTGAGGCTTTCATTCATCATTCTCGTATTCCATAAAAACGTTATGAACGAGATTTTAGTAGTAAGATACACTGAAGCAAACTGCTTAAACCTCTCCTGCTTGTAAGATTCACTGGTTCTTAGCGCAGAGGCCTGGATACTTTTTAAGCGTTAAAAAAATGATTATCGTTGAAGTGGAACGTCGCCAAGTTTTGCTAGGAACTACTTGTCAACAAACCATTGCTATTTTATTCGAAAGTGCCAAAACGAGAAGGGGTGACCTTACTACTGGGCCTGGTGTGGAAAGAAATGAACGGGCAGCGTGAAATGAACCTCTTCAAAAGAGATGTTTTTCTTTTACAAATAAAAACTGTGTTGTAGGTAGCAATTGGATTCTTACTACAATTTTATGCATAATCAATTATTGCTATTGTACAATGTAATAGTATCATTATATAACAATTGATATAAACCAAAATGCTTACACAATCTAAGTATCTTCAAACATTTATTTAATCGAACAATGGAAGCCAAGTTGATTACTTTCAATTACAATAGATTCTCATACACCCAGAACAATTTTGTTGAAAATGGTGAATGATACTCATTTGAATGTTGTATTATATTACAGAACATGGATTTTACAATTATTGAAATTGTATCCCAGACTCGTTTCATTTCTACCCGAGTATTAAAATAAAGTGAAATATATAAATATAATAACTGACATGAGTAAAAATAGGTAGTACAAATGAAACCTAGTTTTAGTAATGTATTACACATGTCTTCACTTCCAGGAGAAAATGATCTAAAAATGTTGTGTGTGTTTGCATTGGAAATGCGCAGGAAATGATGCACGCGTAGGAAATGATTGCCATGAACGCAGATCCGTGTTGGCGGTCGCGAAACTGGCACTCTGCAAATATCATGATCTCCGAAATACCACGAAATCCGAATCTCCTTCATGGAAATTTGGCACAAGGACGCCATGAGTGGCGGGCAGTAAACAGGGGTCCCCCAGAGCCCACGAACTCTCGCAGGCAAGCAACGTGCTTGCAGTGGAAAACAGGCCGGTATGCAGGCGAGCGGGGCAGGAGTTTGGAGACCCAGAGGCCCCTAGGCAGCTAAAAGCGAGGGACCTTCTATGCCTACGACCAGTAAAAAACGAACTTTACTTTATCATTTCATTTCATTATTTAACATACTTTAGCTCATGAAAATAAACAAAGAGACAGAGAAATGAAATAGACAAGTACCAATTACCAAGGGAACATTTCCACGGCGCGACCGTTCTGCAAAGGAATAAATTACTTCTCTATAATCCACAGACTGGATTGTTTCTCAGCATGTAGGAAATTAATGAAGAGCATTCCCCCTTATATTAAATCTACGATGATCCTTTAGTCTTTTTGCACTGAAAACAACCGTAATGCCGAACAGTTCGGCGCTGGTGTACAAATAGCATCTCGAGCGCCGTTCCTACGTTTGTGAAACGTCTGAAAACTAAATTAATCAATCAACTCTTCATTCTCGGAATATTCAATCTTACGAAATATTTATTCTACAGAATTGTAAGAGAATTGTAAGATACTATACTCTTGAAAATGTTAAGGAATGAAGTCACCCATTGCATTATCAAAAATATAATCACAGCCAGTTATTTTCTATTACATTATCAATATGTTTTTTTAAAAAGTGTCTATATGCAGATGCATGTATTGAGATAATAATAATAATTGAGATTTTGGTTTGTAGGCAACCCATATTTAAAGAAGTTTCATACACTACATTAAACATTTACGATCAAATTCATTAAAAAATTATTAAAATACAACGTTGTGACAAATTCTATTTTGACTTCTTCAGGTGCATGACAATTTTTAGAACAAAAAATTTCCAGAAATATACTTGTAGTAAGTTTTAAAGAAAGATTATGTAGAAATTAAAGACAGACATATTTGGATGTATTATCATCCAGAATACGAAGCGAAAAAATTTCAAAAAATATGTTTTTCATATGGAACTGAAATTCATGATTAAGAATTTTTTAATTTAATTACCTTGATATTTTGACAACTCGGCGAGTTAATTTCATTTACTTCCTCATTCTTGGGATGGTGAAAATTTTTCAGGGTTTTATAAAGCCATATTTGATAGATCTAAAAAGAATTTTGACAATTGTTGTTATTGTACATTCCTTTATGGATTTTAAACACTTAGTAAGATTACGTGGCGATTTTTATATTGAGTGTTTCGTATTTAGTTCATCATAAGAATTAGTTCAATATTAAGAATTTTTTAATGGTCGTAATCTATTGAATGATTTGTGTTTCTTCTATGACAGGGAAAGGGCGTTATCTTTTTCGTTCGGAAAAATTGAATCGTTTTGTGTGTCCCCTATATGTAGCTTTTTGTCTCATGGTCGAGGCCCCACGTCAAAGCTGTTAGAGAGTCCTAGGCCTCGATTGCCTAGGCAGTAATTCGGCGCAGCAGGCGAGAGGCTTTTGCGATAAACAGCGTCTGGGAGCTTGGGAGCCACGATTGCCGGGTATTTTATGAAGAGTAAAGCATTCGTGAAGCCCACTGCCAGAAAAAATGTTTTCTTTTTCCTCAGAGCGAAATAGTGTTATTTATCTGTGGGTAATATTAGATTCTGGCAAATTTTTCCTTCGTTCAATGTTTAGCTGGCGAAGTTTGACAGTGGCATTGGAAAGACAAAAACACAATACACCGAGAAGGATGAGGGTTTATTCCGAAGAAATAATTGGGTCATAAAATCGCAGTTCGTGAGTTATTACTGCACACTAGCATTTATATATCAATTGGTTGAAGTATTTCATAATTGAGATTTTATAAAGCATATCCACAGTAACATACAATGCCAATTAAGAAGCGATTCATGAGTGAAATTTCAATAAAATCTTCCCAAATCGCTCCTAATAGTTATCTCTCGCAAATATCAAGGAAGTAGTTTTCAGTTGGAGAATAATCACATTAACCGAATGTCATCTCAACTTACACCTATACAAACATGTGTATACGATTACTGTTCTGAAGAAGATCAATAAGAATATCGTTCTTTAAAATTGAAGTAACAACCTGGACGATACAGGCAGTAAGGTTCTGTGTAACAATTTTCTCGACATTTTCCTCGAAAATAAAATCGATTTTAGTTGCTTCCCAGTATGCACTTAGGAGTGGCAAAGAAACGTTTCCTTCCTTCACTGTTCGGTGTCTTCCTCCTGAAAGGGGGATTGAATTTTAAAACAAACGTTGAATAATAAGTTCAAACACTAACGGAAATTGTCATAAACGAAAGGTGCACTGATAGCAGTGAGTTTTTTACTGTTCGTACGTAGTTTTCTCTATTCATGGCTTTGTATACTTTTTCACTTGCATTGCATAAAATATTAATAATGGGTCATTTGGAACAAATTAGTGCATTTACTTTACTACTGATGGAATCTATAGTACATTAACATATATGCCATAATTTTTTTCAATTGACGTAAGGTAAAAAAATGAATTAAAAACTGTATGTGACGTACTCTGGGGAGACCTGCAACCTGGGCACGGTTCTTCGAGCTCTGGGATCTCTGCTCTAACTCATAAACGTTTTGTGTTGAATAATGAATGAGATTTTTTGCCAACAATTCGTAAGAAAATATTCGCTTCCGTGTAATAAAAAATATTTGAAAAGGTACTCACCAACAGATTCTGGTTATTATCCTTAATCATGCCCTTCGTCGCGGAATAAATTTACGGCCGCGACAACATGGAGAACGATTAGCCTATTTGAAGAACTACATTCCCCAATCAGCTGACGAATACGAGCACATATACGTTTTGAAAATTGTTCGATCGTAAGAAAAAAAGTTCCATCTTATTTCTGGACTTACGACAGATATTTTCTTACAATATCAGCTACATGAAACAGGACTGCTCGATATCCCACATTCAGATCATTTTTTCGTCGTTCAAGTAGTGTTAATGTTTTTAGGAAGATTTCCTGACAACGTGACCCGATATCATGAATGCATATGTTATTGTAGCATTTAATTTGCAAATATGCCTCAGCTCTATACAACAGATTTTCATAATTCGAAATTTTTTGTATTTCTTTCTGTTTGATGTGAGATAATGATTCTGCTATGTTTATTATTAATCTTTCTTTTTTATCTATAAGGAGAATATCTGGTCTATTGTGATTGACAGTTCGGTCAGTTAATAAAACTGGTTTGTCCCTGTACAATAGGGCGGAACTTTATCGTCCCAGAACTGGGATAGAAGTGTACTTATTATATGGTGGTTGATACATCCAATAACTCACGCTCTACTGCGATTGTCTTGGGCATTGTATTCGCAATATGCTTATGCTTTCGTAAGTAAGCACTGTCCGAGAGGAAAGAGCAAGTAGCTGTGACGAGTTCTATAGTTTCTCCTATAGCTCCACACTTCTTAAATTTATCAATATTTATTCTACATTTATCCATTCAAACAATGTTTTCGATATTTTCTTGTCTTAATAACTGTGTTTTTATATTATTATTATTATTATTATTATTATTATTAATATTATTATTATTATTAATAATAATATTATTATTAATATTATTATTATTAATATTATTATTATTAATATTATTATTATTAATATTATTATTATTAATATTATTATTATTATTATTATTATTATTATTTTATTTCAAATGAAAATCCAACCTATCTTAATCTCGAGTATCCTGGACTCACGATTTGCAATACGTGACCTTCCACTATTAGCTCGTTGTCGCTTCTATCAGTTGTTGCTCCGGATAAACAGCACGGCTAACGCCAGACTTCCCCTATGAGCGCCAGGTCGCGTCAGCGCTCTCTGGCCGGCGCGAGGAGCGAAGACCGACACCTTCTTGCGCCGCCCAGGTCGCACGCGGCCCCCGCCTCCGCCGACCCGCCGCCACTTCCACCGCCACCAACCACACCGCCGGCCCGCCGCCGCCCCCGTCGTCGCCCCGCCGTCGCCACGCCGTTGCCCCGCCGCCGCCGCCACCCACTCCGCCACCACCCACACCGCCACCACCCACACCGCCACCACCCACACCGCCACCACCCACACCGCCACCACCCACACCGCCACCACCCACACCGCTTCCACCCCCACCGCCGCCCCGCCGCCCTGCCGCCACCAACACCTCACCAACCCGCCGCCCTGCCGTCACCCCCGACGCCATCCCCCGACGCCATCCCCCGCCGCCACCCGCCGCGACGCCACCCCCCCCACCGCCACTCCCCCCGCCGCCATCACCCGCCTCCACCACCCCACCGCCCACCTATTGCCACCGCCGCTCCAGCGCCGCTCCAACGCCACCCACCCGGCCCCAACCACCCGGCCGCCCCGCCGCCTCGCGCGCGACCTGCCACCGCGCAGGCCGCACCGGCCCGTGCCTTCTCGGCACGTGCGGTGGCGCCCTGCCAGCGCCGCACCACTGCCGCCTATTCCTGACCTCTTCCCCGAAGCAGCAGCGGCTGCCGCTGCTGCTGCTTTCAGCTGTTGTGACACGGCGACGGCGGCAGTGGCGGCGGCGACGGCGACGGCCGCAGAAGCGGCAGCACCGGGGCAATCACATCGGCGGAGACGCGGCGGCGCACACAGGCTCATTCACGCGCCCGCCCCACCCCGCCCCCGCCCACCCCACCCGCGCTGCCAGGACGCCAAGCCGCTGCCCTCTGCCCTCTGACTGCTGTTAGTTAGTTAGTTTGTTAGTTAATAACAAGAAGCCAGTACTTCTAGTTTGTATAGGTTCTGAAACCTCTGCGTGTATGCATGAATTATGCTATACTATACTTTATTCTATGTTATTACATTCACTCTTATTGTCCAATTGTATAATCAGTTATGTGTCACTACTATGTTTTGATTAATGACCTTACTTTCTTCAATCTTTATTATCTATATAATAAATATGAGCGCAATCACAAGTTTCCGCTATAGACATAATCAACAAATAGCGCTCGCTGTTGTAAGAAAGCTAAATGAGAGAATTATATAAATAATTTCAGAAAACTAAAGTTAAATTACAGAGGAAATCAGAATTGTAAGGCAGGAGTTTGTGCGAGGGTAGGAGCAGTGCTCAAAGACCCGCACAAACTCCTTGCCAAAGTCCACCGCAATTGCGGTGCATGTTAACAAATGTACATGTACAAATAATTAATAAAACATTAATAACGCCCTCTGACTGCAACCGCACGCCGCCGGCGGAACACTAGCCGCGGTCATATTTGCTTTATGCGAACATTCGCCAGTCATCGCAGTGTGTCATCTGCGGCAGGTTGCTTCTACTTTTGTTGCCTGTGTTAATGCAACCTAATTAAGAAACTTTCTTACACTAGACTGTTGAATGTGGGGTTTCAACGCTTTATTATAATTTTTCCGTTAATTTTGATAATCACTTGAAGTTGGGTTTTCGTAGAATCTTAATGTGCACATTTGTGTACTGTGCGGTGTAATTCTAGAACCACACATCTAAGTATTTTGGATGAGTGCCAGTATTGTTATATCATCTGTGTATATCATGCAATGCACGCTTCTCATTGACTCTCACTTCTCTGATTTTACCTCAAAACTTATTTATTATTTCAATTAACATATTGAAGAGGTTAGTGAATATCCTTGTCTTACTGCTTTGGAAATCTCTTTGTTCTAAGAATCTACATTTAAAAATTCGCCGTTGTTTGGCGCACGATTACAATACTTTCTCTTCTTACGAAGTAAAGGCGAGAATGTAAAAATTAAAACTGGATCAAAAAGAATGAAGCGTTGAGTTTCGCAATTGGAGTCAGAGAAATTGTTCAAAATATTATTGTAAATTGTACCTTAATTTTAAGTCATATTTGCTGAAAATGCCTGGCGAGACAATATTTTCAATAATTTTCTACTAACTACTTTCTACTACTACTTTCTACTAAGCTTCGATCAATGAGGTTCACCCCTGTTGCCTAGAAAATATGGAGATTCATAAACGAAACTCTCAGTTAAATTTAACAATTTGCCGTTAGAGCCGCGCATAAATACATTCAATTCTGATCTTTTTTGGTCACTAGACCGGCGCCTCGAGACCGTTATGTCCACGAATGCTATACTTTGATTTTTTAAAGTGGCCAATGTCATTACATTAGGTCATTGTTACACCTGTTGCTTTATAAAAGAATCTTTTTAACAGTGGTAAGCCCATTTCTCAGGGCACGAGCCCCGTTGAGAAGACGTTCGCGAATTAATTTAAAATATTCATTTTGTAAGGCAGGAGGTGTAACAATAACCTAATGACATCGACCACTTAAAAAAAATAAAAATATAGTTCTGCTACGTCCGCGAATGCTAGTTCCATTATCGAGAATCATCAATACCGATATTAGGTCTGTTTTCAGGATGCGGGATGGATAACGAATGCCGAAGGCGTCACCGCATCTCTCGTCATGACTTCTTATACAAGCTTTTCTGTTAAAGATCTTAACGCATTATGTATTCCACTTTCAATAGAATATATACGAACTATTGTGGCATGCTCTACGACAAAAACTGAATAAAAAAATTGATCGCATTAGGCATTTTGGAATCCTCTACATCATTGTGCAGTAGAAATTGCGCCGGCTCGGAAGTGATGACATTTTAAAATATCAGATTTAAATTATTTGTATTGTTAAAATTAATTAAAATTATGTATTAAATTATTTTTCCTTTATAAGAAATATCATGGGGCTTATCATAAGCGAAACATGTCGAAACTATCAACAAACCGCGAACATAGCACCCTCCGGCTGTACTGCCGAGAATACTCGAGATTGAGCGATATCGAAAATTCTGATCCTTGACAGAGACCTGCGAACAGATTTCACAATGCATTTAATGTGCGCACTCGGATTCCGAGACTTCGAAACCGAACCAGCGAGAACGATCAATAATAAATTGCCGTTGCCCGGCTCTATTTACAGTATTACATTGTCTTTTGAAAGTATTATTTACTCCAACTGCAAATGTGGGCGTGATTTCAGATTTAAGATAGCAACGTAGCTTGCAACAATTATTTTTATACAATTTCACAACTTATGCATTATCAGACACATATTGTTTTAAAAACGTGCCACTTCTAAGGAAAGTTCAAAAAGTTCGTTTTAGAAAGAGAACAGCGGTGAGTTGTGAAGCGAGTTAATTCAGATCAGCGATCACCACCTAACCCATGATATTTCCAGCAGCGTTGTTTTTTTCATCTATATACATCACCGTGGCAGTTTTCAAATGTGATTTTAAACCACTTCAAATTTTAAATTGAATCATCTCCTAATGGAAAACAACAATTCTTGCGTCAATGCTCTGATCTATCAGACCATTGCAGACGTCATTCCATCCAATTATTATATTCCTAGAGATAAGATTCATGAGGTGATTCCGTGACATTTTGGTCGCATTTTCCTCTTGTCTTGTTCTCGACGAGTCCTATATGGGTATTTACGAGAATACTTTACTCACATATTTAAAAGAAACTTTTTATACTGTTTTGTTCGGTATTCTTTAAGAGTTAATACGTCGTGTACAAGGACACAAATATTAATTTTTGGGTACGTGTAATGCACAAAAATATAACAAAATTATGGTTATGAATATTGTTGAGTTTTCTAAATAGCTTTACCCACTCAATAGACGAGATAAGTTTGATTATAAGATTATGGGAGAAATATTCTATCTAATATTTGCGACAATAGTAGAAATATTACTATTAGAAAATCAGAATGTATTACGAAAAGGAAAATGTGTTTCACTTTCAGCTTTGTGGAAACAAATTCCACATAAGGGATGAATGCTTTCACTAATAAAGGAATGGAGGTCTTCTCACAACCCCATGCACAGCATCCCTAACGCTCATTTCATCATCCTCATCGTAGCAATGTGAAAAAAATTAGTTTGGGAAGATGTTTCAGACCATTGCCAAGAAGAGAGGTGCTGGAAGTGGAGATCGCATAATTCACCTGTTCATTCAACCCAGTCCCTCTCCTCTTCCGTATCAATAGACATGAGATACCTGAGGAGGTACCTGAACGTATGAAAGAAACAGATCACTGACCGAGATAGGCCTAGCGACGGGAAGAGTGATGGCATCACCCACCCCATTATTTAATTTCCTTTCGACAAAAAAGAGTAAATACTGTATGTAACTTGGGAGAGGTATAATCTGCGCTCATGGACTTAAGCTATATATCCGAACCCGTCCTTTTTATTATGTATAGTTAAATAATGAATAACAGAACCGACAAGGCGAGGTAAGCAATATTTGAAAACAATTTCTTCTCACAAAGTGAGATTATTATGTCATAAGTGATTATTTATCTTTGCCTATGGCCTGCTCATAAGAACAAATCTTAAATCCATAATGAAGAATTAATACTAGTGGAGCTACAATCGCACATAATTTTTCGCATTATTTCTAAATTGACACTGAAATTCAAAGAGACATTCCCGTGACATTCGTTTGTATATCCCTTCTTCTATCTGTGGGAAAAAATAAAGTAAAGAATTGGAGCCGTTTTTAGAAAAAAATATTTTTAATTGCCTATTTTTCGCGCCAGATTATAGGAAAACTACTAATATTTTCGAAAAATTTAACATGAACTTGTGTAAATAATCCCTCTTTAAGAAATAGATTTCGTGAAGGAATAAAATATCTATCTTCAATAGTATAGTTGTAGGAAGACGCCTGAAACAAATTACACTTTTACAAATTTCAAAAAAAATCTTGGATTGTCAATGACATGGGACGTACACCGTTCTCTTAAGCGTTTTTTACGATATCCAAAGACAGTTTGATAAAAAAAAATCTTGTGCTATATTTGAGAAAATTTTGAAAAGGTTTATGAGGCTTCATGTAAAGTACACTCAAAACTCAAAATATCCATCTGAAACTCTCAAAGCCTCGTGTTCATTCAGATAAGTTGGGGAATATCAGTTTGAAGAAAATCGGCTAAATGGTTTAGGCGCTAGAATTGGCCGCAGACGGTTAGACAAACCAGACATTTCGCTCTCAATCGATTTTTCGGTATCACGTTTTAGAAGATTTTTTTATATTTAGTCACAAGATTTATTTACTTTTTCGTTATCAGGGCCCGGCAATACGAGCAAATTCAAAAAGAACTCGCTATATGTCCAATAAAACAATGGATAGACAGACTCTCCACACGATTTTACACAAACCTACCATCCTGCCCTGCAACCCAAAAATCTAAGTTAGGTTCAACTTCAAAACCATATTCAAGAATCAAAAGTCGGCATTCCAAACACATACTCCGACCTCCGTAAAATAGCAGAAAAGAAAACGGTTATTAAAAACAACTTAGAAATTAAATCTAGTAGTTAGAGGACCCTTCCTGGACACTCCTCGGTAATTAGTTAATATTTAATTGTAAGTTACAAAATATGTAAAATAAACCGAATGTTATTAACTATGTATAAAAATTGTATGTATGATTCAAAAACCTTGAAAGGCCTAATAGGCCGAACAAGGATTAATAAATTAATCAAAAAAGGGGCCCGGCAATAACAGTTTTTCTGTAGAAAATTCGTCGTTTTTTCAGTGCACGATTACATAACTCTCTGCTTACCAAGTACCTCGTAAGAGCGAGAAAGTAAGTCATGAACGCTGATCTCATATTCTTATAGGCAATGCCATGATTGAAAAAAAAAATATTTATCTACCTTAAACCTGGGTGGGTAGAGATATATGAGGTCATGTTTGCAGTGAGGATGAAGTCAAGTATTCGACAATATTGTTTATTTTGTATACTTACGGCCAAATTGTTGTTGCTTCTTTAAAGTTCACAATAATATTTTACGCAAGTAAAGTATTCCATCTACATTGGTGTGGCCACGGATGATTATGTTTTGAAAACGCTTTAACATCGGAGCAGCATTACTAAATATTTCTCCTAAACTGATGGGCGAAAAGAAAATTTATGAGGAATTGCATTTTCATCTTGATAGGTGATGAGATAATTTATGAATGTTCATAAATAATCGGCTAGACCTTGAGGCCACTTAAAAAGCACGTACATTTGCTATTATTATAGAAACTTCCGTTTGCGCTAAAGAGCTAAGCGAATTTTATACGAGTCTCGCTTACATGACTTATCTCAAATTTCCCTCTCTTTGAAGTTTCACCGCTCAGTTGTATAGGAGATTTGTCTTGGGTTCTTTTTACGTCAGATAGTAACTGAACATGCGTGTGCGAGGTTACCTAAATCCTGAGTCTCATCAATAGATGTTTATAAGTGTAATCTCAACGCAAGGATGTTTAATTTTTTGAAACCAACCTAACCCAGATATTTTGCGGCAGTTATCACAGAGAATTATATATCGTGAACATTGTTTCGTGCATGTCAGATTGCACACACATTGGTAAACAAGGTCTACAAAGCTCTCAATTGTTTTTTGTCTCTTCATTATCTCCGTGGGAACAAACGGCGTAAAGACTTTGCTCTCTGTGGAACCACTTGTGACACAGGCATTTTCTCAAATCCCATTTCATTGTCTGATATACATCCAACAATACAATCTAATTTTCCCACTTACAATATCTACTTGTCCACTTTTTTTATCAATTCTAATTCCTGAAGTGCGGTCAAAGTGCGCGACTTTCAAACGCGAAAGTTCGCAAATTAATTGGATCACGCCCAAAACACTCGCCACTTGACATTATGGAAGCAGTTCGGGTAACAGAATATTTCCTCGCAATATGTGATAAAAATCTGAAAGCTCTGGGAACGGAAGAGAGTAATCAATTCTCTCAAAAAACCGATTTTCCAAATGTTTAATAGTTGTGGAATTGAAGTGGTAAGATTTTAAGAAAACTGACATGCCAACTGTCCATATCAATGACTGCAAAACCTACTAAAAAGAAATTACGTATTTTAATAACAAGAAAACAGCATGTTCGCGACGGAAAGACGATAACACATAGCCATTTTTACTTTCTCAACTACTACTTACTTATGTAGTAAATAGACATACTGTAAATACTGCAGATAAAAGTTTGATTTTTCCGACAGAAAAACGTGTAAAAAAAAAACAAAAAAAAATTTTGGTTTGTTGGGGGTTCTCTGATATCAGTAAGAGGAATTAATCTTGCCGCCTATTACGTGTAAATACGTCCCTAGATTCGCGTTTAGGTCAGAACCGCGTTTTTCTTGGTACTTGATACCATAAAAAATGGTTTTCTTAGCAAAAACGTACTCTGTACGTCTTCCGTGTGTGAATCAGGGACTACGCCTAAGGGGATTTCTCCAAATTTTATTCCACACAGTCGATCAGGACGAACTCGAGCTTTTGGAAAGTTTTCGAACGGACATTTTGATTTGAGGGATATTTTAAATCAACATTTATTTATTATTTTATTTATTTATTTATTTGTCAAAAAAACAGTAAAAACTGTAATATGACTGTGGGAAAGAAATGTATCCTCGCACATTTTCTGAGGGCCATAATTTTATTATTAAATAAAACGAAAAAATGAATTTAGAAAATAATTATTTTAGAAAAATAAGATATTTGAAAATGTTTTTTCCCGAGTTTAAATAGAAATCAATTTCAACTGTAATGAACTACAAGCAGCAAGCGTGCTCAACAAAAACGTGCGCACAGTGAAGCTCATTTAACGTCCAGACTCAAAACAAGGGGCCATCTCACATTGCTCAATTGATCAGGGAAACTGGACAAAACCTGATCGAAATGGGGGTCATTGACCCGGAAGCTTAAGTACATTACTTGTTACAGGCGTATTAAATATTTTTTTAAATGTCTACAATGCAAACATAAACTAATTCCTTATATATTCTTGTTTTTGTTACATTATTTTTCTTTTTTTTCATCGATCAGTATAGTCCTCTAATTGTATTGAAACAGTTTTTGCAGCAGAAAAGATTTTACTTTTAACTTAAATTTGTGTACCGACTTTAATTGTTTTATGTCATCTGGCAATGCGTTGTAAAGTAACGACATGGATTGTATTTTTATAATGAAATCTGTTCTTCAAAGATAGCTCTGTAAATAATGCCATGTAAATATTTTTCAAAATACGTGTTTTTCGCGTAATTTTACTTGAAATAAGGCAATTAAAAAGGTTTGAGAAAATGGCTCAATTTTTTCATACTTTTTTCCCTCGGTTTCACAAGGACACTCAAAAATGGCACATGTCCCATTTTTTATGAACTCTCTATATTTTTGAAAATACAAAAATAACATAAAAGTTCACAATATGCAGTTAATGTCCAGTGTAGTTATTCCATGATAAAGAATTTTCCTTAATAAAATCTGTTCTAAAAGATTAAATCTGTATATAAGGTTAGATATGGTATATTTAAAAAAACGAATAATTTTTCGCGTAATATTTGCATGAAATTAATGTAATTTATATATTTCTGTAAAAATGGCTCCAAATTTTTCTTTGCATGCTTTTGTAGGATATATTAAATTTCAATTTGCAGAAATAATGGTTCTTTACGTAAACAATGTGCATAATTTTTTCTTGATTTTTAATGTGGTTTTAATTATCAGACTGTTATTCAAGTCGTTATGAATGTCGAAATACGAAAAATGTTTACTAAGAATTTTAATTTAATTTTTAGAATATATGTAAATCTATTTTTAAGGTATCTTGCTGCAAAGGGATGTAACTAAGAATGTAGTGCATATCAAATTACCAAAAGAAATTGCTTAAAATGTATTTAACAATACTTAAGACGAATTAATTTTCACGAAATCATAATATTGAAAAAAGTTTCATTTATATAGATATTGACAGGTTTGCGTGCAATCGTACTGTTTTATGACCGTGCAGTCAGTAAAGTGATGTGAAATTCAGGAATCGCACAAGGTGTCCGACGGGTTTATACCCAGACTTTCTAAATCATCACCAGAAGAAACATAGTAATAGGCGAATTACAGTGTTCCGTTTTCGCAAAAAATGTTACTTTTGTAACTTCCACACTAAAACGATGTCACAAAAAGGACATAGGTATTGATGTTCGCAATGGCGTACCTTGAAGAGAAGGGCATTAAAACAACTCTCTCGTAGTTGACAATAATCACCTAATATGTAAAAAGAAACAGGAGAGTACAATATTGAAAAAGGAGAATTCTGCATGCCGGCTGCACTGATCGGTAGTTTTCCTTGGTTTCTCCGATTAATATCAGGCGAATGACGGAGCAGTACCTAAACAAACGGCCCATGGACCACGGGCGACTTTCTATTTCACATCCTTACTCCCTCCTCTCCCCTTACACACACACACACACTTCCACGCATGTCGGGAGTCCAGTCGAGGAATCAGTCGGGAACTTTGAGCTGATTTCGAATGAGGCGGAGGGTCTACTCTGCTCTATCCCTCTGGGAGAGTTTGATTTATTTAGTCAAAGAGCTGTAAAAATCTATGTATGAGACTTAAGGGGGAGACGTACCGTCTGCGTGCGTTACCTGGAGTGAGAAAACCCCGCAAGTCGACGTATAAGCCAGCTCCGGATTTCACGTTCCAGTGAGAGTATAAAACAATCGCCTGGCGGATTATAACATCACTACACTCACAACACTGATGCCCATAGTTAAGCGCTTGGAAACACTACTTACTGGCTCATTCACTGACTCAAAAATAACGCTGCAACTGCGTTGTTTGATATACGGGGCAGTTCACTCGGCACGTTTTCATCTGTCCTTCCTTTTTTGTTGGCGCAGAGTTCTTCCCACCGCTTCGCCAACGAATCCCAAAGTTTCCGGCTGCCCTTTCGGGAGCGGCATCGTCGCTCATTTCCTTTGTGTGCATTCGAACATAGGTAGCATTCACTTGCACTGTGGCCACGCATTCCTAAACCCCAATGCTTTCCGAGACACTGACTCACATTTCACCTTCTTCGAGGTTCTTGACCCACTCTTGATTGATGACTCAAAGCTACCTCGCTTCGGAGTTGCCAACTCAGCGCTATTGTTCGATGTTCTCTTTAATTCCCCTAGACGGTTGAAATACTCGTTTATTCACGTCTTCCGCGGAGTATTTGTTAAATTTTCCTCGCTGAAACCTGACTAGCTGTTCCATACGAGATTTTATTTTCTATATTGCATTATAACTTTCGTTAATGGCAAGGCGAATTATGAACTTGTTTCCAAATTACACCTGTTAATTTTTCTCACGAAATATTCAAAATATTAAATGAACAAACCGAGTAATAACTTCAATGCTGGTTAAATTAATTTCGATTGGAATTTTCCACGTCCTGTTTTCTAAAAATATGCTGCAACACGAGTATATATTCAAAAATTTCGAGAGAAGAAAGCGAAATCTTTTGGTGCAATTTCTTCTGCAATGCGTTCATCGTACAAACACAGTGGCCGAGGTAGCTCAGGGCATCAGTTGACGTAACTGCAGTGCCCCTGATCGGCAGGTCCTGAGTTCCAGTTCCGATAGCGGCAGGATTTTCGATCAATACCAGGCGATTGCTGGAGCAGTGCCCTAACAAACGAGCCAAGGACCACGCGTGATCTTTCCTTCCTTTTCCATCTTCTATCATCACCCTCTCTTACATTCATACACTTACATGCACTACACTACGGCAAATGTCACGAGACTAGAGCTTGTCCCATCAGGGGCTATACCTCGCTGATGGGAGATACCTGGTCGAGAAAACTCCGCTAACTGAACTGCAGCTAGGCGCCGACTCTCGCCAATCGGCGAGGGAAGAACAACTTCTCCTGTGATAAAAGATGCACTCCACTTACCGGAAAAATTATCATTCCAATTGACCCGCCCGAAAACAGGAAATAATTAACCGATCACATAAACGGGGACTCCTCTAAGTACATTGTTCGTTTTCTTTATTTATCAAATACTCACAGGAAACTATTTTATTTTTGACGTACTACATTGTTTACTCTCTTCGGAACGTCAAAGGCGTGAGTTGGTGAGTTGGGATGGAGCTCAAGCAGGAAATCTTGAACGTGCAGTCTGTGCAAAGAATTCATAATAGTGGCGAACGTTGACAATACGTGACTTCCCTTGGAATGACTTTACATGACATCCGCAGAAGTCCGTGATTTAAAAGCACTGACGAAGAAAGCCAGATGGTCACTGTTCATACTAATGTTTTTTCTTTATAAATGTCTTTGTTTCGCAATTGTTTATATTGATAAATTCCATTCTTTTCCCATAATCATTATATCAAGTTTGAATAAAAGACTTGATTTTTTTACATTTTCTAAATACGAGAATTTGTGTACGTATAATATTTGTTTCCAACGATTACCCAGTAATTTTCAAATACTTTCCAAATAATTCTCTTCAACTTTCTAATTGTAACTACAACATCAACATTGAACGTAATTTATTTCTTCAACACATATAGTCTTGTATATGGAAAGGCTGTGTATAGGAACATTTTGGGAAGCAAGTGGTTGATCAAGTAGAAATTCCCAAGGAAATTTAAATTTCTACTTCTCATCTTCTTTAAGAATATTTTCCCCAAATTATGTAGGCGAATCGCGAGCCTTGAGACACTTGCTTGAATTGCAAGAGCTGAGAATTTGATTGATTGATAGTGATTTCGGGCGCCTCAACAGCTAAGGTCATTAGTATCGTAGGTTTAGTGCACGTTTCGTCCTCGGGAGATGGCGGTGATCTTCACTCGCTGGAGGGCAAAATCCGCAGCCGACCTACCGTCGGCTAGCGGAGTTTTCTCCGAGCAGGTGTTTCCCACAAGCACGGCATCGCCCCAGACGGGACAAGTTCTAAGCTCCCGATCGTTCTCGTCGGTATGTGTGGTAGTGTAATGCATGTTAGTGAAAGTGTGGGGTACGTAAGGGCTGAAGATAGGACGAGGAAGAGGAAGGAAAGATCGCACGCGGTCCGTAGCCCGTTTGTTAGGGTACTGCTCGGGCATTCGGCTGGTATTGATCGGAGAAACCGCGGAAAACTATAGACCAGAGCAGCTGGCTGCTAGAATTTCCAGACAGCGACTGATTTCGACCTAGCTGACAAGTTAGTATTGCTTGCTTGCTTGCTTGATTGATTGATAAGTGATTTCGGGCACGTCAACTGTTAGGTAATTAGTTCCGTAAGTGTAGTGCATGTGTTTTATCGCGAGAGGTGGTGGCAATTTCCCCCGCTGTCTGGTGTAACCGGCACCGACCTACACGTCGGCCTGCCGGGTTTTCTCCAACCAGATAGCTCCGAATAGTACAGTGGGGCACCACCCCACCCGGGACACGCCTTAAGCTCCAGTGCAGTCTCCCGGCGTGTGTGGTAGTGTAGTGCGTGTAAGTATAACCGTGTGTAACTAACGGGTGAGGATAGGACGATGAAGAGGAAGGAAAGATCGTCCGTGGGCCGTGACCCGTTTGTTAGGGTACTAGTCTGGCACTCGCCTGGTGTTAATCAGAAAAACCACATCGAACTACCAATCAGAGCAGCCGTCCGCTAGAATTCTCCTCGACAGCGGTTGAATTCGATCTATCTAAATTGTGTGGAATCTCCTACCACTGTCGGTACTCGAAACTTAGGCCCTTACGGACAGAAGCACTGCAGTGACATCAATTAATGCCCAGAGTCACGAAGGCAAGGTAAGAAAAGGCAGAAACTCCAAATTTATATAAAATTAAATTGAAGGGGAAAAAAACAGCAATATTTTTGTTCTGCGGTAACATTAAAGGGACGGTATGAGTGTGCAAATTAATCTCAATTCATCTAAATGCTCTCAAGACACAGATCATGGACTGTCCGATCGAAGTTGCTTTCTGTCACGAATTAATTTTCACTTTTAAAACAATTATTGAGAAAACGAGGTGTTTTCGCACGAATCCAGCTAGTTAAAAACGATTACTCGAAGTTTCATATCACCAATAAAAAAGGGTTACGAAAAAAGACGAAGCGATTTTCCACGAGGTTGCCGATCATTTATCGACAAATTGAAGCAGTTAACGCGAAAAATAACACCTCTACTCTTTGCCTATCGCCGGCGTCATTTCCCCAACAGAGCAGCTGAGTTTGAGAAGGCGTCCAAAGAGGACACTGTTTCGTCACCGACTGAGAGACGGGTGCCAGATCCGTTGCGGAACGTCACCTGGGCAGCGAGACGGACGCAGCTATTTATCTCGCGTGGCGGATGATGTGCCAGGGGACGACATCGGGTTTCACAGCTCTTTCCTATCCAGGAGGTATTAACACTGACCTCGCACCACCTTCAAAAATGTTTTTCTTATTATTAGAAATGAATTGTGTATAAATCGCGCAACTCAATGACAAAATCGGAACATTATCTGACGATGAATAGATATATTAAAGAAAATTTTACGTTCAACAACGCCTCTGTCATTCATGTTTATGAAACATCTTCTCACTCGATACTGCAATAGAGAAGTACATTTCCAGACTACGGTAAACCTTTCAAAAAGCATTAAATTTTTATAAACAATACATGACTTCACCAGTAGCTCGTGTTTTACTGGAAACAACCATCGTAGACATTTCATTTTTCCTCTCAGAAGGGGCACCCAGCATGGCAACAGATTTGTAGCAGTTTTTTTAGGAAAATATTTTTTTTAATAAATTGCATTAATTTCAAGCAAGCCTCGTTAACGAAAAGCTGGATAAATCTTGTTCCTATATGTAATAAATTACTTCCTCTAACACACTGTGCGTCAGACGTTGCTGTTTACAGCATGCGATGCAGGGTTTGTATCACTCGAAAGGATAATGTTCGTCAGCGTTGCCTCCCCGTATGATAATTCTATATTTATAGGATTTTTTAGGTGTAGCATATACAGTAGTGCTAATGGTGTATTCCTTTTATAGGAATATTTGCACTAAAAAATTATATTTCAATATTAAATTTTCAAGCTAATCTAGAACATACCGTTCCATTCTTATAGTTTGAGATTTCTCTTTAATACGCCGCCTGGCACTGAAGGAATACGCCGCGTACACTGAAGGAATGTACTATGCAGTGCAACACTTCGGGAGCGTATGGATTCGGCTTTCCAATACGTATTGTGGAGAGGGGGTGGGTAGTGGTCAGTGGATAGTGGTCAGTGGGTAGTGGTCAGTGGGTAGTGGGTATTGGCCATATCCCTAAAGCAGGGGGTAACCAGCCGATCATTCTTGGGGGGGGGGGCCATCATAGATTTTTGTTAAATTATAAAAATATTTATTATATATTATTTTTTAAGTGTTTACATAATAATATTATTGTTTAAATCATTACATAATTTTAATATAATTAAATATTTAAATCAATTGTGCAATATAAGAGAAGGTAACAAATGAAAACTCTAGATCTTTTGGGGGGTCATGGCCCCCATTGCCCTCAAACCTCCGCCCTAATTGCCCCATTGCCCTCCGTCACTGCCCTAAAGAACATCCGAAGAAAAGAATTTGGTAAACAAATCATTGCTTCGTATAGTGAAGCAGGGGAAAATGAATCTATTACGTTTTAAGAGATCAAACTTCACAGAGATTGCAAATGAAGATGAACGAGAAGAAAAATCCATCTGCTATAAATGCGTGCTTGGAAATAAGTAATGGAATTATCCGCTTGATAGTTCTCCTTCAAGGTTTAGATGAATGGTTACGAGAGTAGTTAAGAAACATTATATTTGAAGATGTGGTCCTCTCTGATCACAAAACATCGTAAATGAAGAACACATTTTCTGTACATTAAAAATCTATAAAACATTGTGCACTAATCATCTGTAATTCCATCAGGAAAACTCATCCCTGTAATGTGTAATGAAGTGTGTCAAGCATAAAAGGTTTTGTTTGTTATTGTAATGCACATTTGTAGTATTTACTTATTATTTCAAATTTGAAATAGATTGTAAATATTCGTTGAATAATAATAATAATAATTATTATTATTATTATTATTATAAAATAATAATAAAGTAATAATAAAAGGTGCGTGCGGTAGCCACTTTGCCACGGCCACCTCTGCGATGACTGAGTTACTCTCACGTGGGGAATATTCTTCAGGAGCAGAGCCAGAGCAGAGCACCAGCAGTACGAACTCCGCGATAGCCTCAAACCGAACGGGCGTGGAGAACGTCATGAACGACGCCCTTTCATGAGTTCGCTGTGAGTACGACGCAGCGTACCGCGAGGCCACATACGGTGAGATTTCGAGCGTACCGAAGAAGCGGACGCGCACTTCAACATTTAATACGGATTTGCTCCTCGTTTTCAATTTTAAAGAAAGCTCCAATGGTAAGTTTAAATAAATTAGTTAATTCGAAGAGTAATTTTTTGGCCCATTGAAGTCATTGCAAGTTGGAGATAATGAAATACTAAACTGAAACGTTGGTTTCGTTATAAAGAACTTCTAGTGAACCAAGAAGAAGTTGTATCAATGCAGTTTTCCATTTCGAACAAGAAATTGCATTATTTCTTAGAAAATGAACAATGCAGTACAATTGAGTGATGTCAAAGTAACAAAATTTCTAGGTCTTTCAATTGAGTCTCAAATCAAGCCTCCGATGGAACGCAGTACACAAAATTGAGTGTACTATACGCATTCACATGTCTTTCAGTCTTCCTTCTGATCTTTGTGCACATTTTGTGAGTCTATTTACGTGTTTATTCTTGACTTAAGTTATGTATAATATTATGATAAAACATGTCGTATAGTACTCTGATATTAGATTAAAGAAAACTATGCACGAACAATAATCAAATGCACATGATTCCTTCAAACGAGCTCGGGTTAGTGCCTTAAGGGTCATTAAGCATGTGAGCCTCCTCCAATAAGATTGAAACAATGAACGTATGTAATCGAATTTAATTTGATAATAATCTGTCAGCTTTGCAATGTAAAAAATATGAATTAAAATGTATTTATATATTTGTGAAAATACACAAATTTTGTTAAAAAATAACTAGGGGCCCTTATCAAGTGTTGCTCATAAATTAATCGACTCCAGTTTGCAAGGCTCATTTTATTGAATTTGTAATATTACCATTGCCTTGCCCCCTCAGTAGTAAATGCTTTCTAAATACTGACTCAGAAAAGACTGATAACGTATTCTCATTCAATACAGATATTCATAAATATAACTCATGGCATTTAAATCATATTCATCTGATATCATTGTCAACACGCTACACAATTCACGTCAAATACACGTACTACATTATTTTACAACGCATTGCCTGATGGCATTAAATGCTCAAAATCGATTCACAATTTTAAATGCCAAATAAAATATTCTTTCTTGGTTCTATAAATTTATTGAACTTACAAAAAATAATGTAACGTTCATATTTATGTATTAGTTAAATTTTGTATTGTGTAATTCCAAAAAAGGAAAACGTATTTTATTTAGCTTCTGGGTAAACGACCCCCTTTCAGTCAATTTTTCATTGTTTCCGTTTATCCAATCAACTAATAGAAAGTCCCTGCTTTGTTTCTGGGCAATAAATACGGATTTACTTCTTTGAATACGTCAGATATCTTTTAAGTGCATTTTAACGTTTAATAAATTTTAAAAAAGAATAATTTTGTTCAAGTAAGTCAACACAATATTCATTATAATATATTTTTATACTCAGAGCATTCATGCTGATATTAAATTAGAAGAGTGAAAGTATAATTCGGACTGTAGAATGTTAAATGGCTGCTGCACAAGAAATACTTAAAAGAACAAGGAAGCCTTTCATGAAGTAGAAACTAGCGTGTTTCAGAGCGGAAGTGAAGGACGTTCCCTTCCTCATGATGCCACCCGGACAATTCTACAGTTTACTCTCTCGCCTTACTACGTTCGTAATAAAGAGAAAGTATTGCAATTGTGTGGCGGAGTTCGGCTGCAATTGTGCGGCGGGATTCGGGCGATTATTGTCGGATCCTGCCAATGAAAAAGTGGATAAATATTCCTCCAATATGTAGTAAAATAGTTCCTCTAACACATTATGTAGTTAGAATCCACGTTTTGTGGGTCCTTCAAACAGAAAAATCGATTGACTGCAAAATGTCTGTCCATCTGTCTGCCCCTATACTTTCCATCCGTCTGCCCGCCTTTCTGACCGCCTGTCCTTCCCGCCTTCCTGTTCGTCTGTGTTTCCGTCCTTCCGTCTGTTGTCAACGCTAGTTCCTAAGACCTAAATGATTCGGAAGATTTTTTCCAAAATTGATATTGCCCGATGATTTAAACGAGCTGGACGCCCAGAGACTTTTAACCGAATATTTTCATTTCGGTTGTACTTTACAAGAGGCCTCTACAACATTCTCAAAATATTTTCGAAATGGCTCCAATTTTTTTATACAACTTAGTCTTCGATAAGCGTAAATGATGCTTATAAGCGCATTTTCTGTCTGAATTTTCTGAAGTCTGTATTTTCGAAAATTGCAAAAACTTAACATTGCACAAGTACCGTATTGAAGATAGATATTCTTGTTTTATATGAAATCTTTTCTAACAAATATTATCTTAAAATAAGGTCATGTAATTTTTTAAAATTTAAACAAGGAGTTTCCTTGTAATTTCCGCTTCAAATGAACGATATTTACATCATAAAAACATTTTTTGCGAAACGGATCTTTTATTTATTTTTTTCCTACATATAAAGCAAAGAACTCTTGAGAACGGCGCAGATCTCATTTTTCGTTGAACTCTCCGAATGTTTCCAGAATTGCAAAAGTTGGAAATAATGCAAGAAAATGTGCTATATCACTAGTTCCTGTTTACCATGTGTAGCACTTTGCCTTCGGTAGCATATACTCTTCGGCGTCGCACGTAGTACTTGCTTATCATTGCTTTAGAAGCACAACTCTTTCTCAACGATTTCACCCTTTCGGGTCAGGGTCAGCAGCCACGTGCGTTCGACGAGCAGATCTCCTGCCCGCTTGCGGTAGACTGAGCGGAATTTATTACAGCCTTGCGTCAGCAAACCACTCTGGACAATAGGATGTCCGCCTACGGCGTTCCATGATGAGACCAAGACCAGTCAAACGTGATTTTCTCTGGTTTGAGGTGAGACAAAATCTTATCGGTAATGAAAAGTGTATGTGGATAACATTAATTAGGTACTAGTGGTCTCTAGCAGCAAAAGCACTTGAGCAACATCTAAAAAATTCTAATAAAATGTATTAAAGAAATGGACCGTATTCTACTTACAAGAGAGCTTTTTGTTGGCAAGAACGGAATAGTTAGTATGAAATCTTTCCACGTTTGTTAGGAATTAAATAATACTAATATCACGTTGGTTATTAAATTGATGTGTTCTATTTCACAGTTCATATAATTACTTTTGAAGATCTCGTTCATTGTCATTTGTACATTTTTTTGTGTAAAATGAAAATGGAAGGAAATTCAATGCCATTGTTTCACTTGCCTGAAAGCGTCTTCGAAAATATTACTTTTCCACCTATTGGAACATTATTTAACTTGGATTCTTCACTTTTAATTACCTCATAATTAATAACTTTTACAATCATCTGCTAAAGCTTGGTTCATTGAGTTTTAGAAAGAAGAATTTTCTTACTAAATCAGGCACAAATCAAAAAAAACACATTTCATCGTGTAAAAGCTGTTTCAACTACTGGATTACTGTGCACGGAATAACGAAGTATTCATGCACTGAATAAATAAGCAAAGATACTTCGCGTTATCAAACGACAGTGACGCCAACTAGTATGTATTACGTTCTGAAGATCTTGATGATCGCACTGCTTGCAAGAAAATATTCGTTTGTTTTATTTACGAAAGTGAAACTTTTAGAAAATGTGTAATTTTTCCCGAATATTATGCTTTAATAACGAATCAATGATACATTTTGCAACCTTGTGGGTATTATGGTTCTCTCATAATGTTGTAACCTTCTTTCCATGGATAAAGCGAAATTCGCTTAAAATTGCCGCAGGTCTTGTTAGTTTCGTAGAACTCTCTAAATATTAGAAAATTGCAAAGTTATGAATAACGCGAAAAAGTATGTGCTATTGTGGTTCCACTAGTTTATTATGTATCATTGGGTTCTGGGGAAAGCTGAAGCCCCAGGCCCCCCACGTAGGATGCATTACTGCCCTTCATAGATCTTACGAATTAAACTCGATTAAACTGTTTTTTCTAGCATAAATCCCCGTTTAAAATCAATAGACTATAAAAACAAGCTGGTTCTTTTAAAGGTGATCGGTTGTTGACCTAAGAAGAGATAAGTTCTGTGTGGCGCAGCGCAGAACGCTGCATCAGGGAACACCCAACGTCTTCCGCGCCCCACGCAGCACCACCCACTTGTGTTTGTGTTGCAGCAACAGAAGCCACTAGAGCCCTACCCCTACAAGTCAGGGAGAGGATAATGCGCCACTTTGTGCTTAAACTGGTCTGAAGAGCCCAGGCGTTAATATAGAGGCGTATCTATGTATTCAGGCCCCATGGCAAGCATAGAATTTGCGCCCCTGTCGGGATACTTCAAATTAGGGTTGTTATTTGTTTTAGCTCTAAATAGCGTCTCTTGTGAGTGGCGCCCATAGCACGTGCCATGTCTGCCATACCGTAGATACGCCTCTGGTTAGATATACGGAGTATTCCGAAAATAAATCAGTTAATCTCAAATTTTATTTCACGTTAATTTGTTAACGAGAGTATTAGCAGGATCTCAAGCACCATCCCTGAAAGTTTCACATGACTTCAACAAGACAAAATTTAGGGGGCAGTTTGTGGAGTCATGACATCATTCGCCATAACAATGACCTCATCGTTCACTTGTTGCACAGTATTTTTTATTTTTTCTAATAAAATTCGACTTGTTAACCTCCTTCAAAATGGTTATTTTAAAGGGTTTCGTTTCAGTAATTGACGTCAGGAATGTTTTTTATATAAATAGCAAACATCTTACATTTTAATATTCAATTTAGGAAGGTATTCAGATGTAAGAAGTTCCCCAAAATACAAGAATGTTGAAAACCAAAATAAATATGCTTTCTACTCGTACGATTGGTTAGGATTCTAACCCCGTATTGTAGAAGAGGGTAGATTTAGAAAGAACCCACACTAATTAAAAAAACAGATGTTACCATCAAAATAAGTATGTATTTGGCATTTTTGGGTCGATAATCCGACTTTGTTCATGATTGAGGGTAAGAGCGACATGTGGCGAACATGACGTATTCACTTCATCGTAACTAGCAAGATCTGCCTACCTGAGCTTTTCTTCGTCACAGAGTTACAGAAACTGGGACGATTTTAAAAGAAAGCTGACTACTTTCGCCTCGACCGGGAATCCAATCCGAGACTACACCACGGGAAGCTACTGCGCTGCCCATGAGCCATCCTGGAGGTACAAAGTAAGTAAAAACACGAAAGTCGCGCGCAAAAGTACAATGGTTCAAGAACCACAGATGAAGTTCAATGTTATAATTGAAACTCTACGCGGTATGTTTGTTTAATTTCATAAGTCCGTTTCTTATTAATTGTTAGAAATGCTGTAACTTTCATCAAAAAATGAACGACATTAAGTGAAAACATTGTCGTTCTGAGAAATAAGATGCGATTATAACTGAATGCAATAACACGAAAGCAAAAACATGGACCTTTAAAAACCTCGCATGGAAACTTCCTACCCGCCTACGCTCAACTGGGAAGCTTCGCTTGCTGCAGGCTGTCTCTCCAAGGTCACGCGTGCTCGTGGGCCGGGCGACGGGCCGGCATATCGTGCGCACCGCACGCGTTTGCGCCTCGACCGGCAACGCTGACGCGGTGGGTTCGACACGCCCCGCGCGCCGCTCCACGCTACAGTTCGCCGCTCCACCCAGCGCCTCCCTGCTTCACCCGTGCCACAGTTCGCCGCTCCCACCCTCCCACGACGCCCCGCGCCACAGTTCGCCGCTCTTCCCCGCTCCTCTTTGCTCCTCCCCGCTCCTCCTTGCTCCTCCCCGCTCCTCCTTGCTCCTCCTTGCTCCTCCTTGCTCCTCCTTGCTCCTCCTTGCTCCTCCTTGCTCCTCCTTGCTCCTCCTTGCTCCTCCCCGCTCCTCCTTGCTCCTGCCCGCTCCTCCTTGCTCCTTCTTGCTCCTTCTTGCTCCTGCCCGCTCCTCCTTGCTCCTGCCCGCTCCTCCTTGCTCCTCCCCGCTCCTCCTTGCTCCTCCCCGCTCCTCCTTGCTCCTCCCCGCTCCTCCTTGCTCCTCCCCGCTCCTCCTTGCTCCTCCCCGCTCCTCCTTGCTCCTCCCCGCTCCTCCTTGCTCCTCCCCGCTCCTCCTTGCTCCTCCCCGCTCCTCCTTGCTCCTGCCTGCTCCTCCTTGCTCCTTCTTGCTCCTTCTTGCTCCTGCCCGCTCCTCCTTGCTCCTGCCCGCTCCTCCTTGCTCCTGCCCGCTCCTCCTTGCTCCTCCCCGCTCCTCCTTGCTCCTCCCCGCTCCTCCTTGCTCCTCCCCGCTCCTCCTTGCTCCTCCCCGCTCCTCCTTGCTCCTCCCCGCTCCTCCTTGCTCCTCCCCGCTCCTCCTTGCTCCTCCCCGCTCCCCTCGCGTCACCCGCTCCTCCTCGTTCCACGCCACCCCGCGCCTCAGTTCGCCAATCCTTCCGCTCCTCCTTGCTCCTCCCCGCTCTTCCTTGCTCGTCCCCGCTCCTTCTTGCTCCACACCGCTTCTCCTTCCTCCTCTCCGCTCCTTCCCTCTCCTCCCCGCTCGTCCCGCTTCTCTCCACTCCTCCCGCTCCTCGTACCACGCCGCCCCGCGCCTCATTTCACCGTTCCACCGCGCTCCTCCCCGCTCCACGCCGTGCCACGCCGCGCCGCCGCCGCTCCGCAAAACGCCGCGCACGTGGTGACTCAGCCCGATAGCCCGGCGCGGCGGCGGAGGGGCAGAGGGGAAACGAGAACGCGCGCAGGTCGCACGCGTGCCTCGTGCCTCCTCGCGCCGTCCCCCGCCTCGCGGCGCGCCGCGGCGGTCGCGCTGTGACGCCGCCGTCCTCGCTACGGTGGGCGCAGCGGGCGTCCTCCAGGAGCTGACCATACCAAATGACGTCACCTCAGTGTCAAATCGGGCGAGTCGGCGTATGGAGAACAGAAGTTGTACTCAAAAGACGCCTGTTAAAGTCCGATTTTCGACGACTCCAGTGATTGGAAGAGGTGGCTCAGTGCATCAACTGATGTCACTACAGTGCCTGTGACTGGAAGGTCCTAGGTTCGAGTCCCGACGGTTGCAGGATTTTCGACACTAGCTTGGCAGCGAAGTCGAATTTGTATCGTTTTGAAATAAATGCTAATTCAGTTCTTTAAATCTCTCGTTTCTTTATTCTCACTTGTTTTCACTGATTCTGCTGTCTTGTGTGCTTGCTGCGGTCATGTAGCGCCCTGTAAAGGCGGCTTCACACATTCGACCGGCATTCGAAGAATAGCGAGCTACTCCTGCAATCGCTCTATCCCGAGAAGCTGATGTGCTCGGCGAATGTTCGCTTCCTTTGATGGGCCTAAAAGGCCGTCATTCGTCAAAAGATTCAATTTAATTCGTTTGACTGTTAGTGATTACGGGCGCGTCAACTACTGAGGTCATTAGAACCAAAAGTGTAGCGCTGCTTTTTGTCAGTAGTTGGCGGAGGTCTTTCCCCGCTGGATGGTGTGATCCGGCGCCAACCTACCGTCGGCTAGCGGGGTTTTCCCAACCAGGTACTTCCCACCAGCGGGGTAGTGCAAGCATCGAACGTTCGTCGCTCGGCAAATAGCAAGCAGCCCACCCACGCTAGTTAAGTTCTGTAACCTATTGCTTCCGTTACACTCTAGATTCCGTTGACGGCGTGCAAGCCGTGGTGGTGTAGTCCTCTTGAAACTGACATGACGTCACCTCAGTATCAGATCGGGCGAGTCGGTGGATAGCGTGAAGAATTTGTACTCGGATGACACGTGTTCAAGTCCGAAGTTGAAGGAATCGAATAACGTCCTCGCGGGATTTTCAGATTTCTTTTGAGCGAAAGCTAGTAAAAGTTGTAAAATCGCTTGCTTCCTTTGATCTCCGGTGTTTCCATTCATTTCTCTTGTATATCCCTACAATAGTATGTATCACTCAACATACACATTCTGATAAACTCCGGTGCAGTTTCAGTTATGACTGTTGTACTGGTCCAAACAGAATTGGACTCAAAAAGGTTCAATGAAGTGCTTTTACCCATTAAACAGGTGGTTCTCGTAGTCCACCACTGGTCCTAACACGTTAAATGAAGAAGCTCTTGTTACCTTAACTGGGGACATCTGACACGATACTTCCGTTGCTATGACTACATAATTTCGTTTTCTCTGAGTATCGATTGGCGTCATCACCGTGAAAATTAGTGAATGTCTCCGACGCGTTTGTTGTCAATACTCATATTTGCGTTGACATTATGATGATATGGAAAACCACTTGTAGGACGAAGCTTGAAGATACACCAGTGACGTTCGTAGCACGATCAATATTTGCAAAAGACGCAACAGATGATACGGCATAAACGGTGATTGACACGAATTTCTCTCTTCACTGGTTTGCATGAAACATTAACACGAGGTTGTAAAGCACGTCTGATGGCGCCGCTGGATTGTTTAACGAAAGTTATATTTCCTACTGAGTGTGCTTCACTCTCGTGTCTTTAATAGTTGCCACTGAGCTTTCAAAACGTTTAGGCGAATAAAATTCAATTAAACATTGGGAATATATTATCGAATAAATCATAATAAATATTACATCTCTTTCTTTATTTTTCTGTTTCTTGAGATCTAATTATAATTTTTCGAATTTTAAGACTCGATAACGGATGCACAGATCCAATGAACAATTCTCAAACGAAAAACTTGTACTATTTAATTTTTCTCAGAAGATACTAGGTACTTAACCAATGCTGGGAATAACATGTGCAAAACGAATATACGGTAAAAAATTAAAACCATGCCTTAGAGAGAAAGAACAAGAAACAATTGGGAGGAAAACCCAGAAGAAGAATATGTTTATAATGATAATTGAAACTGTTCAAAAAACATTTTATACAGCGATCAAATATAATCCCCTACATAATTCGGTAGATAAACCGTAAATTGTTTGCGTCATAGCCTTGAGTAAGTCAAGGAGTGGGGAGAAGTCTAAATGTTGGCATTTTAAGAGTAGTGGTTTTTCTTCGTATGACCTACACTAAAAGACGTTTCCTATTACTTAAGAGTCGAGGTCAAGAAAGCTAGCACCTTTCAAAGAATTAGCCATTCTGACCGCATTGCCTATCCAATATGGTAACAACGTGGTGAGAATCGGATAATGATAAACATGACGATGAAAATGATGATGGGAGAAAAGGCAAAGCCGGGGTGACGACCGTCGAATTTGGGAAAAGGCCACTTGAAGAAGCCGCAAGCTGACGGAAGGCGCGTTCGCCAAGGCGACCCTGCGTACGCGTGCCGGCGGAGGCGGTCAAGTGGCAGGCGGTGCGTGGGCGTCGCCCGCGTCGCGTCGCGACGGCCGTGGGCCGCGGCGCACGCGGAGGGCCCAAGGGCGCCGGGGCGTCGCCGGGGCGGAGCGGGGACGCGCCCAAGGAGCGATGACGGCGCCGGCGCCGCGTCGCGCCGAGCCGAGCAGCGCCGCTCGCGCAACGGGGGACGCGATAAGGCGGCGCAGCGACGAGAGGAGCGGCGGGAGAGCGAGGCCTCGGCGCTGGGCCGCGCGCGCAGACGGCGTGGAGCCGCAAGGTCGCGTGGAGGTGAACTGCGAGGGGCGGGGAGCAGCGCGCCGGGAGGCCGAGCCGCGGCGGGACGCAGGAGGCGCGGGTGGTAGAGGCGGCGACGGCGGCGGCGACGGTGGTGGCGGTGGCGATGACTGTGGCGGCAGTGGCGGCTGCGGCGACGCGGCGGCCGCGGCGGCGGTGGCGGCGGTGGCGGCGGTGGCGACGGTGGCGGTGGCGGCGGTGGCGGCGGTGGCGGCCGCGGCGGCGGTGGCGGCGGTGGCGGCGGTGGCGGCGGTGGCGGCGGTGGCGGCGGTGGCGGCGGTGGCGGTGGCGTCAGCGGCGATGCTGTCGTCAGCGGGTAGTGCAGGGGAGGGCGGCGGGCGGGGGGAACGCTCAGCTGTGCGGCGGCGCTCAGCTGCTCGCGAGACCGCTCGTTGCTGTCACCGCTCCCGCTGTGGCGCCTACAGCCACGGCGAGGATGTTTGTGCACGAAGCGAACAGCTGGGGGTAGCGAATGACAGCAAGCACAGATGCGCGTTCAGTTCATCTCCAGGATAGGCTTGTTCACTTTGGTGAAAGTCGTTGACTGCTCGGCCTCGCGTATCTTGTTGTGTTGTAAAGTAAGACTCGTGTCCGTTGTAAAATTTATCGCTACAAACATGAACGATTTTGGTGGTGAAATGTTAGTTAGTTCCTCTCGTGGAATAGGAATGCGTACCTTAATCGTTGCTACAGCAAATCTCATGCAATTGTTTAAAAAATGAAATTGCTTTATAATATAAATTTTTTAACGAACGTAGCAATGATAAAATGTTAGCTTCTGTATTTAAATCCAATTCCACCATGATTCTTTCTGAAAATTTAAGAAGCCAGAAATGAATATGACTTAAATGATATCAGGTACCAGAGAGATAAGCAAATGACAAACAGCTGTCATTGTTAAATTTCATGACGTCCTCTTCTCAGAACACCCTGTTACACGCAAATTATAAAAGTTTATCTGGCACTGATGCGGAAGATTGATATCTAAGGAACGTGATACAGGTCATGTCCGACCATAAATGCGTTAAATTTGCGTTCATTGAAAATTTGTGCTTGAATACTGCTCATTCATTAAATTTGCTGTCAGTATTCTTCCATAAAGAGTTTATGATTCATGTTAATGTTCGAATAAAGCATTTTAATGGAAATGTTGTGTAAGTGCGTGATCATTCGATTATTTTTTTTTGAAATATCATTCATCTGCGGTACTCAATAAATTGATGGACGATAACGACCTGCTCTCTGATCCGGGATTCCTTTGTTATTGTAACAAAAACAACTTATCTCGCTCGACGAATAAGGAAAAACAGATTAGACTTTTATTGGTCAATTTATTGATAATCGATCAAAAATATGATTTAGAGATTGATAATCTCATAGATAGAACCATATATGGTCAATAAAAGAATGCGTAGCCTGGTGGCGCAGGGCAATCGGGCAAGTGTGCCCAAGTACGGGTTACATTCGAATCCCGCAGAAAATGGATGGATGTTTTCTGTTGTAGGGGCATTCCAAGACCCTCCTGTACCACCCTTAAACCCGTATCCTGATCCTATTCCTTGCCCTCACTCGGTATCGCCAAACGCAATATGTGTTATGCTATGGGTCTAGCAACGATATTATTGGGAATTACCCCAACTCCTATGCAACCATCGAGACGGACTCACGAGGTACCTAGAACACATTGAAATGTTGTCGTCGAGATAGGCTAGACTAGAGGGCTGCCTCGGAGGAGAGGCTTGTAGTCCGAGTCATTCCCTCACATTTCATAATTTCATAATTTGTACCGGCTTAGGTGGCTCAGGGGATCCATCGATGCCACTGCAGTGGCTCTCACCGAGAGGTCCTAGGGTTCGAGTACCGACGGGGGCAGGATTCTCGACACGAGTTGGATAATTCAGCCGCTGTCTGGAGGAGAATTCCAGCGCCCGGCTGCCGCTGCCCTGATCGGTAACTTTTCAGTTTGTCTGATCAACACCAGGCGAATGCCGGAGCAGCACACTTGGCAGTTGACGCACCCGGAAACCCTTATCAATCAATCAATCAATCATAATTTGTGCAATGAATCTTTGCAGTACGTAAGAAAGAATATCGTAGATCTGCCGGCCTGGTAGTGGAACATTCGAGAGCTAGGAGACAGGAAAATTTGCAGAGGAATTTTTAAAAATTTTGTCACGCCTTAAAATTAAGTGTGCGTATGTAGCATAAATTACTCTGGTCCAAAATGACTTGATCAACTACCTCTTAAGATGCACATTGCAATTTTGTCAAGGGAAAGTTACGTAAAAAAATTAAACTAATATCTTTTATGGCAGAAGAACGGCAAATTATAATGAAAGTAATGGTGTTGATGGTACGAATATATATAACAGGAATAAACATTTCGAACATGTGGGATTGGCAAAAAATAATACAATTATGGAAGTTGGTGCAGCATTAACATTTTATAAATTTGGTTCAGCTTTTGTATGTCACTTTTTGTGTTTATCGTATCATTCATTATTATATACATTTCGGCAATTAGCCTTATTCCTTAACATATCTAAATGTGCTGCTCTCATAAATTGCATAATGTAACTATTTGATTTGACAAGCCGTCAAGGTTTTTGTGGATGTAACAGCAATGTAAATATTTAACTCAAAAATTGTAAATTCTATTGTTTTATGTTAATTTATATAACATTGTTCACCGTTGCCATAATTGCTCTTGACAAGGCACGTACAAAACGTGCGAAACGTTGAGCCATTAATAAATGTTTTTTAAAGTTTAATTGCTGAAATCAATTTTGATTGATCCTATATGGTCAAATATATATATTTATTCGTACCATCAACACCTCCAATTATATCAGGATCAACAGGAAGAATTTACATCAATTTCAATGAAAGTAATGGTAATTAAAGGACGGTAAATGAATGAAAGGAAATAAATGAACGGTAAATGGAATAAAGTAAAAGATTTGTGTGCCACTGTTTAAAGAACACATAGTAAGAGTTCAGTTCACGTCTAGAAATTAGAAACGCGGGGGCATATATCGCCTCCAGAAAGTCGCTCGGAGTGCTATATGTTCCAACTGATATGAAGGAGCGACTGTACCAACTTACATCATCTTGCCCTCTTAATCTACGAGTGAATTACAGTATGAGCCATTAATTGTTTTTTTCACCGCAGAAAATTGCAAGCAGTACAAGCGCTCATAACCGATATTGGATAAGATGGTTCAATTGTTTTGGGACGTAGGGACGACCCTGTAGACCATGATCCAATCTGATAATAGAGCATTATTTTTATATAATTTCTGCAATACGTAGAAATTGTCAGAACACCTTCTGCTACGAACGATACACTACATTTCTCGTTTCACGTTTCGTGAGAAAAAAAGTGTCGTTTTAAATATTGCCAATAAATCGGCTAGAAGTAAAATAAAATTTGTTCCGAAAAGGTATTTTCATCTAAATTTATACTGCCTATTTAAGAAGCTACAACGTAAGCCTCCTCAACTGGCTGTAGACGAGCGCGAGCGCCCGTGCTGGCTCCGAGCAGAGGTTCGAGCTGAGAATGGAGTTATCACGGGGAGAGGGTCGCTTGTGATGGGGAGGGAAGTTGTATAGTGAGTACTGTGTAAGTGAGGGCAAGCGAGTGACCTTGAAAACGGTTTGACGAACACATCGGGTATCACGGACCTGCTAACAATTTCCCTGTAATGGAAAATGTGAATCGAAAGCAACAAAGACGTTCCTATTTCTTAGGGTCATGTTCTTAATTATACAAACTGTTTTATAGTAACTTACGTGTAAACAAATATACATTTTATTAATTATTCAAGCATTGTTCATCTTCTAAGTCAGTTTAGACCGGAAAAGCCAGTAAAAGAGCCAAATAAAGTACATTTGTGCAATTATTTTTATCCAAAATAAATTTTCAGCAGTTAGTACATTACCCATTCACAAAAAACTTATTTTTTACATTCTATTTTTAACGTATTTATGAATCATACTTTTTTAAATAAAATCCATTTATAATGTTTTTATGAATCATATTACTAATACAAATATAAATATATTATCCCATAACATACATTTTTCGAACTTTCTGGAAGTACCGATCAAGTGTTTGCGTATACATTTTACTAAAAGCATTTTAAGTGCATGAGAATCTGCAAATATGCAATTTCACACTGCTTTGTGATCTGACTTTTATGATGTCCACAGAAAAAGGAATTGCAAGAAGTTCAATATCGCTATTCGTATTCTTAAAATCACTAAACTTATTATATTCCTTTTTAATACCTTTCCGCCGTTTGCAAGTTTGCGCACACTGTCCCATACGAAGGCCGGAGAGCGAAAGATAATTTACGTTGCCTCTGTGTCATGCGCTTCGAAGCCGACGGTTGTCAGACGTTCAACCGCCCCAGATTCCCTTCCCGTAACTATTTCCCCTGTCACTGAGTGACGCACATCTCCTTCTTGACATAACGTAGCTCTTGAGCGAATTTCTGAGCTCGCGCGCCTGGATCGCTTCGTGTCGGCTCACGAAGCTACTGAATTGAGGAGCAAATCTACAAAATAACTTATTTATGTCAAAAAGGCAAAAATAAAATATTAACTGTTCCTTTGCAGTTAAATCAATAGTATAAGGCATATCTGTGCGGAGTTTGTGAAAAAATCACTTCACTTCATATCTTACAAAAATGAATGTCGATTGATTGATAGTTCGTGATTCCGGGCGCGTCAACTACAGAGGTCATTAGTCCCGTACGTGTAGTACGAGTTTTTCATCGGGAGGTGGCTATGAACTTCCCCCGATGGATGGTGAGATCCGGCGTCGACCTACCGTCGACTAACGAGGTTTTCCCTCAACCAGGCACCGCCCCAGCCGGGACAATCTCTAACCTCCCGACCGGTCTCCCGGCATGTGTGGTACTGTAGTGCATACGTATTAGTGTAAGAGTGGTGTGTGTGTGTGTGTGTGTAAGGGGTGAGCATAGGACAAAGAAGAGGAAGGAAAGTTCGTGCGCGGTTCGTGGCCCGTTTGTTCGGGTACTGCTCCGGCATTCGCCTGGGGTTGATCGCAGAAACCACGGAAAACTACCGATCAGAGCAGCCGGTCACCAGAATTCTCCTGCTGACAAGGACTGAATTCGACCTAGCTAATAAGCTAGTGTCGAAAATCCTTCCGTCGTCGGGACTCGAACCTAGGACCTCCCGGTCAGAGGGACTGTGGCAGAGTGACATCAGTAGATGCATTGAGCCATCTCTCCCGGTAAAAAATTAATGTTAATTTATCAGGCTTTTATTTTCAAATTTATTGACAATATAGATTGATTTGAGCAATACTTCAATAGTAAAGATGTGAAATATCTCTGCAAAGAAGAGTTAATCGTATGAAAACTAACAGAATTCTTGCCACAGCCCTTTTGCTAAAATGTCTACTTGTCTAACATAGGAAGCCAGAGGAGAGCCAGATGAGAAGCGAGGTTTAAGTCCTCGATGTTCCCTGCTGGATTTCTGCAGGACAAAGCAGCATCGTTGCAGGTTTTTCGGGTATTTTCCCGTTTCCCTTGCCTCTCATTTCACGATTGCTCCCTCGTTCTTATCATCACATAATTACAATCCATCAAAACCATTCGTCGCCAACTCTAAGCAGGTTTGAAAGGTTCAGAAGCGTGCATCATAATAAAGATATGTAATGCAGGAAACTAATCATAAAAATTGACACCATCATTTAATAATTAATTCTATTTTTTAAACGCAGTGTAAAAAAATCGGAAGATAGATACTTGGGCATTACCGTATAAAACATTAAATATGTAAGTGGTTCTTGGAGTTCCAGGAACCAGCAAGTGAAAAGGTTCAGCAAGAACACATCTTGCTAAATTATTTAAAGAAATTGTTTCGTTTTTGAATGAATTGCTTAAATGTGTTAATTTCGTACGCGTTTCGTACGCGAATTTTGCATATGCATAACCGAGTTATTGACTATGCAATTAAATTATCAAGGGCACGGTTAAAAATATTTAGTCTACAAGAGCCAAAACTCCATATTTGTAGACATTACTTTCCATACAAAATAACCACGGGCTCTTTGCAAATCTGTTCTTCAGAAAACCAATTATCAGAGAACTAACATGTAATTCGAATCATGTTCAAAAATAAAGCAATAGCATGATTTATTTTATAGTAAATTGTGCCTCAAAACTCAATAAAGTTGAAGTTAACTTAATGAATTTATATCATTTTTCATTAACATGTTTTTTGTTCAAAATGCATCATAAAATATTTTGCACAAAACCGAAATGATTTCCAAAACACTTCAATGTAGTGTTTGTTTTAATGAACATCCTTTCAGAAAGAAAACCACAATTAACAAGATAATCTTCCTGGAACAGTTGTGATAAAAACATGTCTTTATTACTTCAGTTTCTAATTAAATTTAGTTAGAAATTCACCTACTCTCACCCATACGAATATGTGTAACTCCACTGTACGGAATAATGGCAACTTCTTCGGAACTGAGTATACTTACGCAAACATTGATGTTTGAAGAAGTGTTAATTTGATGAGGAAAAACTCAAAAGTATTTAAAAATAAGAAATGCATTTGGTTTTTGTATGTTGTAATACTATGATTGTCAGAATCTAATACGTGTGTTTAAGATTTTTGAAAAATATGGGGTAGGTATCATTTTATTATTGGCCAATAAAGGATGTTCATCCACAATTATTGTATAAAAATAATCGTGATTCAGAGAAATATCATCAAAGTTACGTCATTTGTAGCGACGTCCCAGAAGTTCCGCGTGAACCTGTTATTTTCGCAATTTCATCTTGCGTTATCCACAATCAGACCCCACGAATAGAGTACATAATACAATTAATTACCTTCCGTCCTAACATTACCGCTTAGTATCAAGGACAGCAACTCCAACGGGAGGAACAGAAACGAGTTTAGAACTGGTTTGCAGTGTAATAATTGCAAAAGATGTATCTGTAACATTAATAATCTATATTTCCCTCAACGGTGAGAATAATAATTGAAGATTAAATTGGATTTGTTACTAATAAATACGGGCATTTAGTTCAAATGTCTTCAAAAATTAATAAATTATTAAAAATGAGATACTTTTAGAGGATAATTATTCGTAAATTCTTTGACATATTTATTTTGTTTCTGCATATTAATAATTTCCGGTATATATAATTTTAGGATTTATAATTTTTCTAAGATTAAGAATAAACATGCATGTACTTGATACAGAAGTGACAGAACTGCGGAGTATTAACTCCCAATTAAGGGCTAATCGTTACAAAGTAGGTATTAGCCGGCATTTCACAAAGGAAGTAGTATTACCACTATTCCATTTATTTTCCTTACGTTTGGTCTCCCTAGGCTTATAGTCACTATGAGAGTCATTCTACTAAATGATTTCACCGGTCATAAGATATCCTAAACAGTAAAGAAAAGGAAATGTGAATGTGATAGAACTGAGGGAAACATTTTCCGAACAGTCAAACTTGTACCACAATTAAGCCTACTCCATGTACACCAACCTATTTACTTGTACAAGCTATTGTTATTTATTGGGCTAATTTATATTGTGAACATTTATAGTTTTCATATTAAATTATCTTATTTAACCCTTAAAATGTTTCAGATTTCTGAAAACTTTTCATCTTGGAGAGAGAAAAATTTCCTTATGTTCCCATATATTTGTCCCTGAGTTCTCCTTGCAAAGGGCTTTCATTTGTACGGAATAGAATCGCTAATATTTTATCGTTTTGCTCTACTCAATGCTGTTACATACTAAAGAGAAATAACCCCAATATTAATTAATTGAAATACCCATTCTTGTTATTTAAGGTCACATCAATTACTAGCTCATTAGCGACCACTATTCGATGTATCGTTATGGTATGAGGATGAAACGATGTGGTGATGATAGGAAGAAATGTCCACATTGTGTTTAACTGAACGCCGCGGTAGCTCGGCATACCATCAGTTGCACTACGCTGCAAGCTGCCGAAGGTCATGAGTATGCCATACATCTAGAAATAGGCCCAGTTGCAAGCTTTTGTAATTATCATCGTGTTTCCCGGTATAATACGCAGACCAGAAACTCCTACTACGTCTGTAACATTAAATTGTGTGTCTCAAATGGTTCAATTCGTTACAAAACACTTGTTTATTTTATTGTCCTCCACAAATAACAGTGAAGCTATTAAGCAATATTACTACTTTTGGGGCAGTTGAAAACACTTAGTCCGATTTAAAATGTTTATTATCATTTAACCTCCAGAAAATGCATCCTATTTTTATTTATTCCTCTCTTTTCGTTTCCACTCCACAAAGCTTGAAATGCTTTGTACATCGCTTAAGAAATGCTTAATACATCGCAATGTCGAAATGACGAAATGAAAAGTCGGATACAAAATAATATTTGTTACATATTGACTAGATGGTCTTCTAAACAGTAGTACTAAACAGTAGGTACTAAACAGTAGTACTAAACAGTAGGTACTAAACAGTAGTACTACAAGAGGACTAATAGGTCTAGTTCATTTCCCGCTTCGTTTTAGGTCAGAAACGGCCAATGTGTACGCACGAAACAAAAAAAAAAACGGTAATATTTTGTGATAAATATTCATTTGTAGAAAGAGTGAATGTAAGCCTATTTTATAATAGAAAATGTCTATGTCTTCTTCATTCATATTCGCAAAAATATACAAATAATTTTTGTCATATGAATTCTTATTGAACGTAATTTCAACTCAGATGTTTGTGAGAAAGTGACAAAAGTGAAGAGGTATGGTCGCTAAAATGATTCGTTCTTTGAAACAAAACTCGTTATTTTATCCACTAAAGCGTGCAATGGATTGTCTCTTGCATTTTTAAGTTATAGACTGGCACTTTTTGTTAAACAGTATTAAAATTCTAAGAAAACACTTCAATTAATATTTGATAAAGTACCAATGCTTCAACAGCTCATACTTTCCCGTATGTACGTAACTGTTACGTAATAGTAAGTCAAGTCAAATCAAACAAGTACACGAATCATCTCGCACATTTGTTGTAAATATTATTTTTTAAGACCATGAGCGAAACGTTTTTAGATCTAATTTTTATTTTTTTAACACGCCGTCCGGGAAACAGTGCTACTCATGCTTGCTTTTTCGTGTGTAAGCAGCTAATATTTTCATTCGAACTAATAATCTGCGAAACATTACAAACTGTGTACGAAACGTATTTCACATATAGTGTCACACCCTAGGTTACGTTATCGAGCCACACGGTGGCGTCGATTGTCAACCACAGCGTCGAGCTCCGGCGGCGTGGGTTGTGCGCCGAAGTCAACGAGGGCGGCCCGGGCCTAGCTCAGTCGGCCAACTTTGTCACCTGCTTAGAATCTAACTCGGATGGAAGGAGTCGTAAGGCGTTTGCTAACTACAGAAACAATTCAGTGGGTTGGTAAAGCAAATAAAAAGGTTTATTCCCGCCCTAATTATAGGCCGGGGAAGTTACAGTGATTCAAAGAGTTAAGAAAGGCCCTACCTGATGAGCTCAGTTAAGAAACGGAAAAAAAAAAAATGAGATAAAACTTAAATCTAAAAAAAAAGAGGAAAGAACGAGAATTACAATTAAATTCCTTTACAGGCCCCAACAAAGCTCTAGGCCATTCGCCTTCTGGCTGACAGATAATGAGGACAAAAGTGCCTAAAAGCGCGGCACAGCAATGCCACAATAGTTCTTTGGCGGTCGTTGACCGAAGTTTAGTGCCTGAATGGGGCCGGCGTGGTAGGCGGCCCCTCGGCGTCGGCGGCGGGGGGGTCGCGGCCTTCTCTCCGTCTGGGTCGCGGCGGGCTGAGATGGCCTTGCCAGGCCGAGAAACGTCCTTCCACAGTAGCTACCAAAGGAGCGGCGGCGGCGACAGTCTGCTGCGGCGGTTGACGGCGGCGGCGGCGGCGGTCAGCTGGCCCGGATCGTGAATGATCGCGAATTCCGTTCACACAAATTAGCAGTTCTACAGGAACGTTCTCTGGAGTTATCACGATCACGATCCTCGAAGAAACTAGTCACCGGTCACATGCCCACGGCAGAGCTCAGTGTCCAGCGAACTAAGTCCCAAAATATAATTCTCCCTCGAACGCGGCGCCGGAGCGTATCGCTTACTCCGCGGCGCTCGCCACCCAAGACAAGTCGAGTACACTAGCCGCTCGAACGCGGCGCCGGAGCTGTTACTCGCTCCGCGGCGCTCGCCCCCCCCAGCTTCAATCGAACAAGAGAAGTGATCTTCTCCCCTACGCCGCTAGCAGTGGAGCGGTCTCCTCGTTCCGCCACCCCGAAAAATCAAAAGTGCCACCAAAATCGCTCCCACCCCACGGAATTTTGCCCCTGATTGGCTAAGTGCTACTACGCCGTAATTTTGTCCTCGGCCAATCAGGTCCGGTGATTCTAGGAATTTTCCGTAGCCCTATCTCTGTCTGGGAAAACGCTCGTCCGTCTGACTTCGGAAGTAGGTCAGTAAAGGGTACGCGGAATGTCCGTTGGGACCCCTGGAGAAAACTGCGAAGGACGGTCTGGGTACTTAGTGCGCATGATGACCCGGAACGGCGGGATCAGCAACACGTCTCTAATCTCTTCTTCGGCGCCCGGGTGCGTGACGGGATGAGGGGTCGACTCGCGGACGATGGCCATAAACTTTAGAGGAGCGCGTGCTGTCATCCCTTTCATTAGCGGGAGGGGGCGCGCCGACCCGGCTGGCGGCTGCGGGGGGTGACGCCTCGCATCGACAGTTATTTGTGAAAATTTAAAAAATATTAAAAATAGCGTACCGCTACATTGGCCCTCCCCTCCGAATAGAGAAAAAAAATTGGGGCTTGAAAAATTGAGATTTGGAAATGAGAATTTTTTTTTTCTCGTCGTGATGAAATTTCAAAAAAAATAACATGGCGATGCCTAACATTAAAATTCTATTCTAGCAGTAACTAAGAAAAATTGCAACTACTACTAGATCTTAATTCTAATTAACCCTACAAAATTAACAAAGAAGTAACATGAAGCTGCTACCCGCGAGCCCAAGGTACTCCGAATCGTGTGCAGAGGTTGTCAGTGACTTCTACTCTTTAACGGACGGAGGTTGAAAAATTTAATTTTTCCGGCTGGAAGGCCGTTTTCGTCCCGCAGGAGGCATACGTTTCCAGATCGTAGGTTAAGCCGTTGTATAAGAATCCCGGTGAACTTCCTATCGTCGGGGTGGATGGAAATCTGCCAATAGAACGCGAAAAATCGGAAGGCGAAAAATTTAGTTTTGTTGAGTTTCAAGAATTTCGTCTATGTTTGAGAGTGCCTCGTTTTCTGGGACTGTAACTTCGTTGATTCGTCGTGCATCTAAACAAATTCTAACTTTCCGTCTTTCTTCTTGACAACAACAATCGGGTTTAAGTAGGCCGGACTGACCT
>JAHLJT010008446.1:112016907-112088317 GCA_031308135.1 Acheta domesticus | reverse complement strand
GTGGCAGATTTACACGACTTCCAATAAAGCTTTCCGAAATCGAAATAGTTTTCTGTAAAAAAGAGCTTTTCGCATTAACACATTTGTGAGTGGTAGTGCTTGAAACGACTTCAGTAATGTGTTTCGACATCTCAATGGTTTTCTGTGAAAAAAGAGCTTCAAATTTTGCATTTACAGTAACGCTTAAACGCCATTTTCGTAAAAACGGCACCAAATTTTTCAACGAAAATTTCCATTAAGGACGAGGTTTTACTCTTCAATAATATTCTTAAAGTAGTTTTTTCGGTTCTGCCATTAGGAAACCGAAAAATTGAGCAAAGGTGAAAAATCTTCGGGTGGCGATAGATGGTTGTTGGCATAAGAATGGGGCACGACCGAAAAGTCAGCCCCGACCAAAGAAATTAGGAAATTAGCTACTACGAGAAAATCTGTGCCATTCTGTAGCTCCAATAGTTCCTTTTTGTTTTGGCCCTAGAATCTTTGGTGGCATCTAAAACAAGAATAATACGAACACAAGTTGTAGTGTATGTAATACAAGCCAGTTAAAGTTTGGGGCTCAGACGTATATATACGGTCGTATACGCTCCATAGTTCGAGGCTCGTTTTACAACCATCGCCATATTAAAATTCTGCAAACTAAAACCGGTAATTTCGAACTATGATAGTTCGAAATTGCAGATTGAATGCATAAAAACAACGTTTGAAAACATATTGTATTTCATTCGTCAAAAATCAGAATCAAAATCGACGTTTGAGGCACTTAAAATAAGTTACAGGATGACTAAGCCAGGCAAAAAAAAACCAGACACGAAAAAAGTTATATTTCTGGCATATAGAAATTGTTTCAAAAGGATTAAATTAGGCAATTTTTATTATGCAGGAAAAAGTATTTTTTACATTTATGAAAGAGACTACAAGCATATTTTCTTCACATTCATAATTAGCAGTATAGTATATAATCAATATTTTCTCCAATTTTTTTTTTCAATAAGGCTTTCTTGTCTATTAAAATATTTTTTAAGGCTGAAAATGAACTTTTTACTGACAGATTTATAGGAGCAAACAAATTTAGTTACATTTCTCATGCTCACGTCTCCTGGAACTTTTTCACTCGTCCCTTCTTCCCACCCCCCCAAAAAACTTGTACCACACGACCCATTTAAAACACTGAACAGTATTTTGTGATATACGTCTGTCTGAGAGTAGGCTTTTGCCTGGCCTGTCTGTCGCTTTCCTCGCCTGGACTTCGCAGACGACGCGCTGCGGCGATAAGCCCCAACCTGCCAACAGCGCAGCTGCATCAGGAATGGGTGCAATTCCCCAAGAAGTGCGTGCTGATCGGAGACGAGCGTGAAATATCCTTATTATGTTGACTTGCAGGACTTCTTTTGTTCGGTATTTTGAGTGAAAGATTTTGGTGCGTTGTTCGATCACACCATATTTGCATTTCGGAAAAGTTTTTTGCGTTTCCGTAAAACGAATTTCAAATTTAGCATTTAAAATACTATCGTTCTTGAAAAATCACTTGTTTTAGGCAAAAAACATATTAAAATAGATATCAACCGCCCTTTTTAGGACATTTTAGGCATATTAGATGCTTTCAGTACATCTATTTTCTCATGATTCGTAAACATCTGCAATTACTTTTCACAACATCCTAAATAGGCATTTGCCCTAAAATCAGAGGTCTAGTTATGACTCATGATTTTAGGCATTAAACTTGTTTAATTTCCAAGTAAATAACGTTTAAAAGCAATATATAATTGAAAGAGGATTTATTAATAAGGATATTCAAAATAACGCTGAACACTATCCCGCGCGTTTGATAATACTGACCTAAAGTTCACCAATTTATTAATGTATATTATTCGCCCACCTTAATAAAATTATTGTTCGCTTAATTATTATTACATTTCTTCTCAAAATACAGAAAACAAATAAATATTTTATATATACATTTGAAGATTTGCGAAATGAAATGAAATATTTTTTTAAAAATTTGTCCCAACATTGGGGGAGGGGGCAGTTGCCCCCCTTGCCTCCCCCCGAATCCCGCCTCTGTTCAGAAGAAAATCAAGAAAGAGAAAAATACCTTTTGAGTTTCGCTCTTGTAGTACGTGATCAATGCCGGGTGAATCGTTCACATTATTTCTCGACCTGGGAATCATGTCTCGTACGTTCGTGAACTCAACGCGCCGTCAGTCGTACGTTATTAATTCGTATTTACTGTATCATACGTTTTCTGTATCCTGTTTTTTAACTTTTCTTCAACTCTATTAACAAATTATTGGCTTAAAAGTTGATAATATTACGACAAAGTTCCAATGTGCATAGTCCTAGGAATGTTTTTCTTTCATAATCCTTTGCGTGTGTCCTCTTTTAAAACACGTTGTCAATATCTAAATAGAGAATCTCACATTTCCTAAGGCCAAGTTAATGCAATTATTCTCTTTTAAAAGAATCGTTTGTTGTTTTTTTTTGAATATGGAGAAGTAATGGTTTCTGATATTGCTGTCGCTGTCGCCAAACAGCGACGACGTCGATAATTCACTTTTTACTTTCCTGTGTACATACGTATGTACGAAGTAATGCACGTACTGTAGGACCAGTAATGCTGGACAAAAGAAACGGCGGATTTCCGGCAGAAAAGCTTTCATTGCTGGACCCTGATAACGAAAAAGTGGATACATCCAGTTGCTAAATTAAGAAACAAAATCTTCTAACACGCGGTGTAGCCAGAATCCCTGCTTTGTGGGTCCTTGATACCGAAAAACCAATTGATGGCAAAACATCCGTCCTTCCGTCCGTCCCTCCGTCTGGTGTATGTGACAGTATTAGCGCCTAAACCATGCGTAGGATTTTTTTCCCAATTGAAGAAATCCCTGTCCATCTCACCTGAGTCGAAGCTCTGCGATTTTGAAAAAACATTAATTTTGGGGGTACTTTACATGAAGCCCCCCGAACATTTTCAAAATTTTCTCAAAAATGGCTCCAATTTTTTTCATTACATTTTTTGTAACAATAGAGTAAAATACACGTATAAAGGTGGAATAGGTCAGATTTTCACGGTTAACTCTGAATTTTCGAAATTGCCAAATTTTGAATTTTTTTCGGCGTCTACCTACAACTACAAAATTGAAGATAGAGATTCTTCCTTCAAATAAAAATTTATTCTCCATAGTGAGGTCTTTCATTAACGTCATGTACATTTTTTGAAGCGTTTAGTAGTTTTATTATTTATTTATTTACGTCAAAAACAGTTAAAAACTGCGTATGACGAGCTATGGGGAGAAGTGAATTTTGTGCACGTTTTCATAATTCTGTGGTCTCTATCCTAAACCATATTCCAGTGGAATTTTGAATACAGAAAAGAGAGGTTTTTTTTCGAGTTTTGTTGACAAAATATTCGCTCCTATATAATAAAATATATTTTCAAAGGTAAATTAGCTATAAATTCCTGCCCTGAACCTCATGTTCTTCATGAAAGAATAATACTTTTTGCCGCGATAATATGAAAAACGATAATTTGAATAACTATATTTCCCACTGAAATTACGAAGACGTGCACAAATAATGAAGTTACATTTATGTCCAGAAGCAAAACAAGGGACCATCTCAGCATTTGCTCAAGGATAAGGGAAACTGGACGAAAAACCTGATCGAGATGGGGGCCATCAATCCAAAAACTGTGGTACAATACTTGTTACAGGTTCTTTAGAATTATACAGTCCAAATGATAAATAATTACATTAACTATCATTGTTAAAATTAATTCTACTTTCCTTTTTGATGCTCGGTATAGTCTCGAATTGTATAGAAACAGTTATGCAGCAGAAAAGATTTTACTTGGGACTTAAACTTTTCTATTGAATTTAATCGTTTAATGTCTTCTGGCAAAGTGTTGTAGAGTAATGTACATGAATTGTATGTGAATTTTTTGTAGTGAGCTGTTGATACTGCCACCTGGTGAATATGATTACTACGTCGTGTGTTATACTTATAGACATCGGCGTTTGCTGAAAATATATTCCCGTCCTTAAGTAAGTCATTTTTGACAAAAACTACTGATTCGTAAATCAGGAGACAAGGTAATGGTAAAAATTCCTAGATTAATAAAGAGTGACTTACAAGAATCACGTGAGTTGGATTTGCTTATTATTCGTACAATTCTTTTTTGTAATCTGAAAGTCTGTGAACTATAAGATGTGTTTCCCCAAAATATTATGCCATATCTCAGGCGGGAGTGAACATTGGCAAAATATACACAACGAGCTGTATGAAGGCTGACGGAATTTGAAAGAATTCTGAACGCGTAAGCATAATGAGCTTAATTTTGTGTTCAATTCATTTAAGTGGGCATTCCATTTGAGGTTTGACTGAATTGATAGACCTAAACATTTTGTTACATTAACATCAGTCAATGGCACACCGTTCATTTTCAATGGAGTACAGAATTTTTTATTTGATATGGAAAACTGCATTGAAACTGTTTTATTTTCATTTACTTTTAATTTGTTATTACGGAACCAATTTGAAACGTCTGATATTGTACTATTTACGGTTTCTTTGTTGCAAAGAATATTTGTATCATCCGCAAAGAGAACTGTTTCTTCCGTTTCGAATCGCTAAGGGCATGTCATTTACGTATAATAGGAAGAGAATAGGGCCTAAAATCGATCCTTGCGGTACTCCACGTACAGTTGGCAAAGAACCGGAAAGGTGTGTACATAAAGTTCCATCATTCCAGTAAGGTATTTCTACTCTCTGAGATCGTTGTTTAAGGTACGAACATAGCCAATCTAGAGCAATACCACGGATTCCATACGAAGGTAATTTTGAAAGTAAAATGTTATGATCAATGACGTCAAAAGCTTTTGAAAGATCTAAAAATATTCCAATAGTTGCTTCGTTTTGATCCAATGATGCGGCAACATCCTTAAGAAAAGAAAAAATGGCTGTTTCCTTAGATTTTGATTTCCGGAATCCATGTTGGCAATTTGAAAACGCGTCGTGTTTATTGAGAAAGGTTTCCATTCGCACGTAAAAAAGTCTCTCTAATATTTTTGAAAAAAACTGACAAAAGAGAAATTGGCCGATAATTTTGAACTTCATTTTTGTTGCCTTTTTGAAGAGCGGCTTAATCTTAGCTGTTTTAAAAATATCTGGAAAAATTCCGGTGCATAAGGATGCATTAAATATGTGAGTTAACGGGTGTATAATGGCTGGCGCGCACGTCTTTAACAAACAATCCGGAAATTCATCTAAACCGGCCGAATATTTATTTTTTAATTTACCGATTATTTTGAGAATTTCATATGAAGAGGTTTCGGAAACGAACATAGTGTCTAAGACTTTTAGGGAAACGTCAGATGTTGAATTTTGTGGCTGAAAACCCTTAGTGAGATCGACAGCAATTCTCGAAAAGTATTGGTTAAAGAGACTAGCCACTGTTGCCGGATCGTTCACATCTCTATCGTTATCTTTTAAAACAACATTCTCTACAAGGTTTCTAGTTGGTTTGGTCGCATTTTTTACTATATCCCACATTGACTTTGTTTTGTTATTTGAGTTCAAAATATCCTGATCGTGTTTCATGATTTTAGCCTGCCTTATGACTTTTCTTAACAATGATTTGTATTTTTTAAAGTACAGGAGGAAATCTTGAGATACGTTGTGATGCTTAGAAATGAAAGAGAGAACTCGTTTGTTTTTACATGATGTTCTAATTCCCTTGTGTTATCCAAGAATTGTTTTTGCGTGAAATATTTAATTTTCTTTTCTGAAGAGGAAAGCAAGTGTTAAAATGAAATGAAAGCGTTGAAAAAAAAAGAATAATATTTATCGTTTGTATCAATAGTATTATAAACCGCGTCCCATGACTCCTGCAGCAAGTAATCAATGAATAATTTTATTTTACTTTTAGGAAAACACTCTACTCATACGTGTATTATTTATTGTGTCATTGTTCGCATTTCGTATAATGGTAAGAATTTGTGCATCGTGGTCACTGTATCCTAAATCTTTTGTTTCAATTTCATGTCGAGTGGTGGTTTTGTTAATTATAATTTGATCGATTGCCTTCTTTGAATTTACTGTGATCCGTGTAGGTACTTTTATTGTAATATCTAAATTGAAGGAATTAATTAAGTTAAGAAACTGCTCTTTCTCGCAAGATTCGACCAGAAAATCAATGTTAAAATCTCCACATACAACAATGGATTCAAAAGAGCGATTGATGACTTTGATTAGTGTTATCTCTAGTTTTTCTAAGAACAAAATGTAATCTGCAGCTCTCTTTGTTGGAGGCCTGTAGATGCACAAGCAATATCATTTTTAGCACAGGAAGATGTACAACAGAAATTTCAAAAACATTTTCAACGGCATACTCATTGAATTCCGTCAAGGAGATAGAATCAATATTAGTTTTTAACGTAAATACAAGAACCTCCATATGCCGGACTTTTATGAGATTCTCTTTTTCTACAATAATAGCCTGCGAAGGTAAAAGTTTGGAATTTGGAAAATGCTAAGTTCATTAGGAGATAACCAATGTTCTGTAAAGCAAAGAACATCCATTTGATTTAAATCGCTCTGTAGAGCTGCCTCGATAAACTCAGTTTTATTTGAAAGGGATTGAACATTATGGTGCAATATCTTTATTTTTTGCAAGTACCTACACGAATGTTTTCCTGCTGCATCTGACTGTAGTTGCTATATATTTACTCCATTTTTACCTCGAGTGCGTGGTCGAAGGTTGTAATGTGTCCCCAGCAGTCACAGGTTGTGAGGAAATAGAGGCGTCATTGGTAGTGGGAATGGAAGAAACGGGAGTAGGTTCACAGGAGGGGGTAAGAGGGTTCAGAATAGGGGTGGGGGGTGGAGAACGTAAGGAAGGTGAAAGGGATGGATTTTTTGCAGGAGGCTGCGTAGACTGGAGTTGATGAGGTATTGTGCAAGCTTTCACCGCGACTGCATGGTTTTCCAGCAAGGTTGCAGTTTTAGTTGTTGGTTTGCGTGCTTAAATTCTCGCTGCAGAGTGTTGGCCTGTTGTACCAGAAGGGCAGAGTCGAGACTACAATGTTAGTATTTTGGGCGGCACATTGTAATTTGTTTACATGTTGTTCAGGTGTAAAGTTACCGCCCAAATTAATGTCATTCTGCCCTCCGATGATAAGACTGTGTCTGATTGGTCATTGTCCTTCGTGTGAGTGTCCAACTCTGCAGTCACGTCTGCAAACCTCCCGTTAGGTTTAAAAATAGACGAGACTGAGTAGTTGGGGGGTAACTTCCTACTGAAAATGGAGGAAAGAATGGCGACCATGGCTGTCAGCTAAAATAGTACCTGTTTATTTAGGCTCAGTAGGAATGGCTTTGTTTTTCAAGTGGGCTAGGATGCGAAGCTTTACGTGTTTTGGTTTTGAACACAGCTTCCTAGCCTGTTTGCGTTGGTTGTGCATGTATTTGTCGATGGAAGGGAAGGGTTGGTGAGGATCAGGAAGGCGAGGAAAATCTGTTTCATAATCTAAAACACTAAATCTGTTTTTGAATTGCGACTGGATGTGGTGTCTGTGTCTTATGTGCAGTCACGGGTGCACGGTTGGGAAAATTCGCAGTGTTGCCTACTTGGCCCAACCGTCCATTGTAGAGAACGACCTCTTCCAGCCTTCGGATATGTTTATCTAAATTACTGTTTACGTGTGTGAAGGCTTTCAGAAGGTCGGCTTTGAGGGTGTAGAGAGTAAAAAGAGGTAGAAACGAACAGTAGCCATGTCCACGAATGCGTGTTAAAGTACGTGATAAATTGGAATAAATACAAGAAACCTCAGATAAAAGCAACAGTCAACACCTAGCTTAATATTTTAAAAGTGTAAGATTTTATGCGTATTCGATAAATTAAAATTAAGATTCGATACAAGAAAGAGAAGGTATGGCTAACTACAAAATCTATTGAAAACTAGTACTTACGAAATTTGGCAATGCGGTTACGTATTTTCGTTCACATCTTAAGTTGCAACTGTTTAATACAATGTCGACTATACTTTACCGTAAATAGATAAAGATATTAGATGAAATTTGTCTTCAAAATATTGAATAAGATTTGAAACAAATTCAAAACAACTCGATACACCGTCCTCGTAACGTTCAAATTAACTGAATTAATCACTCGCCACAAAAATAAAATAAACTGAATAGTCACTCGTCACAAAATAGAATAAATATTTCAGTAATTAACTTAAAACAGTGATATAAAATCGAAAATAAACTGATCTGTTTATAGATTTTGACACTTGATCACCAACTCGTAATTCTGAAGTTCGTTAAGGTTCAGTAATATTTAAAATTCGTTAGCTGTTGGTTCGTCTTGGTTAGAGCAAAAAACCAGCCAAAATTATATTTCCAGCTAACCTGCAACAAGTAATGAAAGCACTTAAACACACAAAATGCAGTCAGATCGCTAAAAATAGTAGATAAATCTAAAAAAATCAAGAGCACAACCAGATGCGTCAGTCTCAAAAGATGGCGTCAACCAGTGTTACGTGTATCGTCTGCAAAATGTGATTTGGCAGTATAAAAAAGAAAAGTAGAATATGGAGGAATCTCTGATAGCTTTATATTTATATATTTGGAGGACCAGCAGACTGTAAATTAAATGATACACATAACACATAAAATTAATTGAGCTGTATGGTATTGCATAGATGGATGGAATATGATAGGGCAAAAAAGAACAACATTAGCTGTAATAAAAAATAACAAATATTTAATTACTAAAAAATTTGAGTTAAAAGGTTAGTAAACAAACAAAAAATATTAAAAAACAGTAAGATAAAAAATTAATGTGAAAAAAGTAATGAAAAAAAAAGAACAAAAGTAATTGAAAAAACAGTAATCTTGAAGTAAGAAGTTGCCAAAAATTAGAGTCTTTTCTTGCGTTAAATTTAAATAGATTAAAAGAGTGCACTCAAGTAGATTTCTGATGCATCAGAAAGAAGTTTGAAATAAGTAGTCACTTATCCGTTGGAGCTCTGGTGGTGTTTCTTGCAGCAGATGTCGGTCGAGAGATGTTGCAGCAGCAGGAGATTGTTGACGGGGATGGCGCAGAGTTGCGACCCCAAATTAAAATGTGTTGTGCAGAGCAGCGTCTTCTAGCAGATTGCAGTAGGCAACTAGGCGTTGCACCGCATATTGTAAGTAAATGCTAGAGAGCCGCTTCTTGCAACAGATTGCGGTAGGCAAAATAGATTTTGCACCGCATACGAAAGTACGTCTGACCCCTGCGGAGGTTGCCACAAGAGTCCTTGATCTCGTCGGATGAAAAGTTTTTGAAAACTGGTCGGTCGAAATGTTGTCCTTTCGTGACACACAGGGGCGCTAGTGTCAATTTGCGTGTGTGTCTGAGGGCTAGCGCTGTTGGGGAGATGGCGAAGCTTGTGCACGCACTCAGCGCGCACGCATGCCCTTGGAGCCGGAGGGGCTCGGACAGGAAGTTGCCAAAAAAAAAATGCGCCTGGAATAACAGCCTCCGGCACGTTCGCAGTCGCCACCCCAATGGGGGCGGGACGCGCGGAGGGTGGTCCAGCAGGGGTGCAGGGGTCCAGCTGGGCGAGGCAAGGACTGCATTCCTCCGAACGACGCCACTCCGACCGATTTCAACTCACATATTTTTCAACACACTACACTGGTTGTTCAAATAATTGAGTATAAAGAATTGTGCTACAAGAGTCCCCTGGGTGCAAGGAAATAAAAAATTCAATAAATAGTTTTAAATTGGGACGTAACATACTGCCCGCCCAAATGGCACGACACAGGAGTGTCATTTGTAAAAAAGAAATAAAATAGAGAATTTTAATAAGAAACAATGTGAAGTCCCAATGATAAAGAAAACTATTCTATCTTATGAACATAGGTAAGGGAGCTAACTTAATTAATTGGAAGCGACATATACTACGCGTAATTTCGTGGTTGAACTAGATGGTTTCAGAATTGGATGGTGAGGGATGTAATAGCCGGAATTGTCCATGGGGCTGGAGGTTACTTCAACCTTATGGCCCAAGTTTTCATACTCTTTCATGAATTCCACATAATTGCGTTTGAGTTTCGGATCTTTCTGAAGCCTGGTTTCCAATGACAAGAAACGGCGGTTTGCCTGAGATTTGATTTGTGCCTAAAGTCGGTGCATTTAATTTGCGAGAGAGGTTTATGATATATGTACCGTCGCGATCGCGAGTGGTAGATTCGCGAAAGAAATCTTCGCAATGTTCAGTTTCTGGAGAGGATTGTTTAGGCGCAGGCAGTTCCTCTGATTGGCAAAACTTGTTTAATTCAAACTGTGTTTCCTCTAAACTTTCGTGATTAGAAGATATAAATGCCGAGTAATGAGTCGTAGATTGTTTTGACTCCTGCAAACACGGTAGACGACCAGCTATTAACCAGCCCTAACAAGGTGTTCTGCATGACGGGTTTGTCAGGTCCTAATGAAACATTTCCCGTAGCCAGTATTGAGAAAAATATTTCTGAACCTAACAACAAATCGATGGACTTAGCATTAGCGAATTGCGGGTCCGCCAGAGTCATGTTGCTTGGAATATTCCAAGAAGTTGGATCTAAATCTACCGTTGGTAGTTGAGAACTAATCTGTGGTATAACGTAAGCACCTAAGTTAGTGCGCCAATTCGTGGCGCTGGCGCCAACTTCAAGTGATACCCCGCGAGTAGCTCGTGTCTGAGAAGCTGCTATGCCGCAGATATTTATAGAGGCATCAAAAGTATTGAGTTGAAGTCGTTCAACTAAAGATTCAGTAATTAAATTACAATTGGATCCGGAGTCCATAATTGCTGTGCACTGCACGTAAGATCCGTCTTTTTTCTTTATCTGCACTGCCGCGGTGGCGAGAAGGCATCGTGACGTATGAACTGCAGGCAAAGTGCAAAACGATATCTTACACGAATCCTGCGACTTTACCTGAGCTTCAATGTGTTCCGAGATTCCAGCTGAGGGCGCGGAACTCGTGGTGTTCATGTCTGAACACGCGTTAGCATTAGCTGACATCACGTTTGATTGCGTTTTGAGGCTTACTGGAAATTTTATCACCTAAATGTAGCAACGTATGATGACGTTTGTCGCACTGACGACACGTTCCCTTTGAACAAGTATGCCCAGGACTAAAATGTTTTAAACAATTTCGACATAACTTCTTGTCATTTACTACGGCTATCCTTTTCTGCGGACTCATTTTGTTGAAATCAGCACACAAATAAATTGGATGTGGGCCGGAACAACAAGCGCAATTACTAGTACCCTGTTTTGAAGTGGGACGTGATGAGGATGACCCTTGCTTTAGATGTACTTCGACATTTACCTTATTGATATTAACTAGATCTAAGATTTTACATCTTTTTTCAAGAAATGTGGTCAGATCGTTAAGTGAGGGCATTTTATCTGTGTCAGATGAACTTTCCCATTCACGCAAAGTTTCCAGGTCTAGAGACTCTAACAACAACTGAGAAATGAGCAATTCATCAAGAGGTAGTTCATTTTGAATTACCTTCAGCGCATTGTAATTAGTCACAAAATGATCTAATATAGCTCTTAAGGACTGAGGCGATCCTGCTTGTAATTCAGGCGGTTTTAGAAGCTTTTTCAGGTAGCTAGATATTATCAAACGGGTGTTATCATATCTAGTACAAAGCAGATTCCATGCTACCTGAAAATTGAGGGCTGATGCTGGTAGACTACGAAGCAATGAAAGAGGTTCCCCTTCAAGAGCAGTATTTAGGTGATGAAACCTTGCGACAATCTTCTATAGTGGAATTTTTTATAATCAGGGCCGTAAAAATTTCCTTGAAATTCGTCCAATTCGCAAAATCTCCATTGAATTTAGGAATAGAGATTTCCGTAACCTGACTGATTGTTGTGTTCGAGAATTTGCAAAAGATGAGCACACATGCTGTTCGTTGTTAACAGAATTCTCCGAAATTTGATCGGTGTGATGATTGTTCTCACTGAGAATAATCTTAATCTGAGCTAAGAGAGTGACGTACTCGTCCTCAATATTTTCGTATTCCCTAAACTCAGAATCAGAAAATTCAAATTGCATTGATACTTGAGCAAATTGTTCATAAAGATTAGTGAGACGAGCCTGTTTTTCTATCAACACGTTATAGGATAGCTTATCTTTAATTTCATAATTACGCAATGCATTCATAGAGGAAATTAATAACTTTTTGAAATTATTTCTTTGATGCTCTTGTTGAGTGGTTTCATAGCCTGCGTGGGGGTCTAACTGCCTATTTTTCTTTGGACCCATTTTGATTTATTAAATTTACAAAAAAAATAAGAGGTTAAAATAAAACCTTCTATCACCCAAAACAAAAATAATGTCTTGCCACGATAGCCCTGCACGTCAAGAGGGGACTTGCAGACACAATTCACTGTTACGATGCGTAATAACAATTATGTGAAAATGAACACTTATCACTACACACGAACACAATTTTGTTTGCCCTACAAACACATCCAAATGCAATACAATACAACGTATTGTCTAATAACTGGAAAAAAATATCCGCGAACGGAGGACCAAATATGTTACGTGTATCGTCTGCAAAATGTGATTTGGCAGTATAAAAAAGAAAAGTAGAATATGGAGGAATCTCTGATAGCTTTATATTTATATATTTGGAGGACCAGCAGACTGTAAATTAAATGATACACATAACACATAAAATTAATTGAGCTGTATGGTATTGCATAGATGGATGGAATATGATAGGGCAAAAAAGAACAACATTAGCTGTAATAAAAAATAACAAATATTTAATTACTAAAAAATTGAGTTAAAAGGTTAGTAAACAAACAAAAAATATTAAAAAACAGTAAGATAAAAAATTAATGTGAAAAAAGTAATGAAAAAAAAAGAACAAAAGTAATTGAAAAACAGTAATCTTGAAGTAAGAAGTTGCCAAAAATTAGAGTCTTTTCTTGCGTTAAATTTAAATAGATTAAAAGAGTGCACTCAAGTAGATTTCTGATGCATCAGAAAGAAGTTTGAAATAAGTAGTCACTTATCCGTTGGAGCTCTGGTGGGTGTTTCTTGCAGCAGATGTCGGTCGAGAGATGTTGCAGCAGCAGGAGATTGTTGACGGGGATGGCGCAGAGTTGCGACCCCAAATTAAAATGTTGTGCAGAGCAGGCGTCTTCTAGCAGATTGCAGTAGGCAACTAGGCGTTTGCACCGCATATTGTAAGTAAATGCTAGAGAGCCGCTTCTTGCAACAGATTGCGGTAGGCAAAATAGATTTTGCACCGCATACGAAAGTACGTCTGACCCCTGCGGAGGTTGCCACAAGAGTCCTTGATCTCGTCGGATGAAAAGTTTTTGAAAACTGGTCGGTCGAAATGTTGTCCTTTCGTGACACACAGGGGCGCTAGTGTCAATTTGCGTGTGTGTCTGAGGGCTAGCGCTGTTGGGGAGATGGCGAAGCTTGTGCACGCACTCAGCGCGCACGCATGCCCTTGGAGCCGGAGGGGCTCGGACAGGAAGTTGCCAAAAAAAAAATGCGCCTGGAATAACAGCCTCCGGCACGTTCGCAGTCGCCACCCCAATGGGGGCGGGACGCGCGGAGGGTGGTCCAGCAGGGGTGCAGGGGTCCAGCTGGGCGAGGCAAGGACTGCATTCCTCCGAACGACGCCACTCCGACCGATTTCAACTCACATATTTTTCAACACACTACACTGGTTGTTCAAATAATTGAGTATAAAGAATTGTGCTACAAGAGTCCCCTGGGTGCAAGGAAATAAAAAATTCAATAAATAGTTTTAAATTGGGACGTAACAACCAGTTTTCGGGAATATTGCGTGCATTATGCCCAATTTTTAAAAAAACAACAAAAACAAGATTATCTCAGAAACAGCTCCAATATTTTCTTTAAACTTTTGTTAGAAATGGTGGTAAATGCACTGTATAAGATGACATAAACGCCATATTTCCCTATTGCTTTGTTTTTTCAAAAACGACAAAAATGTAATTTTTTGACTTATATTTTCTCATGTCGTTAATATTTACATTCGCGGGCGATTTGTTCACATTATTATATTTATGAGTATATGTGCATTAAAATTTAAAATTAAAATATTTTATCAATTTAAAAATAATATTTTAGTATTTTAATAAATCATTAATAATTTCATACAAAGTTTCTTGAAATCTCAACCGTTTTCTGTGAAAACTAGCTCAAAATCCCGCGTTTTCAGAAACGCTCAAACGCCATTTTCTCATAAATGGCTTCAAATTTTTTCTTCAAATTTTTCGAACGAATATTGCTAATTGCACTCTTTAATATGACGTTAAGTTCATTTTGAGGTATTTTTTTTAATAACACAATTGTAATTTTTTTGAAAGATCTCTCTCTCCATTAATATGTACTACATATCCAGCAATTTGTAAATAACTGGATAATTTGTAAATAGCTATTTGTGAGTGAAGTTGCTTCAAATGACTTCTAATAAAGTTTTTCGAAAACTCAAACATTTTCTCTGAAAAAGAGCTTCAAATTTTTAATAGTAGCGCTCAAACGTCAGTTATTTAAAAAAACGGTTCCAAATGTTCCAAAGAAAATTGCCATTTAGGACGAGGTTTTTCTTTTCTTTAATATTCTTCCAATATTTCCGTTCTACTATTAGGAAACGGAAAAATAAGAATAGTTTAGATATTATCTGGAAATGGTACTTGACAAATTTCGTTGCGTGTTTTTTCTCATTAGTTACCTACATGCTCTGTGGCAACAAGGTGATGCTCTGCAACTTGTCAAGTTTATCAATATTCAAGACGACTTGCCCAAAACAACACATCAATATCAATTGTTCGCGGTTCTTTCCACGAGACTTCTTTGGAACTTATGAGAAGGTTCTAGGCTACACGTCTTTCATGTTTGAAACTCATAGGAGAAAATGGTAGGAAACCGGGTGGGGTTGGTAGATCATGTACTTTCTTGTATTATTTGTAACGGCTTCGAAATATTAGAATACCACATGAAACTGCAAAAGTGTTTCCAACCAGCAATCATTTTTTTTTCCACGCTGAGATTCGAGCCCAGTTTTTTAGATTTAGCATGCCATTCAAGTAATCTTTCCACTATCAGCCTCACAGCTAAACACTTCCTTCTCAGCGCTTGAAAAAAGTTTATCATTTGGATTTGGAATTTTCAGAAGATCAGAGGCATTCATTGACATTATGTCAAGAAAAAGGTTATTTTATTCTTATGGTTTTAAAGAACAGATTTCATTAAGAAAAAATATTCATCATCAAAATTGCAATTGGAGGATGTTGCCCAGAAAACTTTTGAGTTTTCGGGAAACTTTATGACATTATTTAAAGCACATGTACTCATAAATGTAATAATGTGAACAAATCGCCGCTAATACAAATATTAACGGCGTGAGAGAATTATCAAAAAATACATTTTTGTAATTTTTTGAAAAAAACAAAATAATAGGGAAATATGGCGTTTATGTCATCTCATAGAGTACATTAGGCCCTAACCCTACCAAAAGTTTAAAGAAAACATTGGAGCCGTTTTTGAGAAAATCGTGTTTTTGTTACTTTTAAAATTGCAAATATTGTACGCAATATTGCGCGGAAACGACTAAAATTTTCAAAAAATGTAAGTGACCTTAATGAAAGAACTAATTATGGACAACAAATTTCGTCTGAAGGAAAAACGTCCATCTTAAATTTTAGGGTTGTAGGAAGACACTGAAAAAATTAAATTTTGAAATTTCCGAAAATTCGGAGTTAAACCTGAAAATCGGATAGTCTGTAAGTGTATTTTATTCTATTCTTACAATGAATTTAAAGAATAAATTTGGAACCGTTTTTGAGAAATTTTTGAAAATGTCCGGGGGGGGGGGCTTCATGTAAAGAACCCCCAAATTTTGAAGACGGTTTTTATTTTCTTTCCCTTAAGAAAGAACTTCTTAAGAAGAGAAAGTTATGTTATCGTGCGCCAGAAAACGGTGAATATTCGCCAGAAAAACTCTTATTGGTGGGCCCCGGTAATGAAGAAGTGGATAAATCCAGTTGCTAAATATAGAAAAAAATTCCTCTAACACGTGGTGTAGCCAGAACCCGTGTTTTGTTGGTTCTTGATACCTAAAAATCGATTGAAGGCAAAACGTCTGTCTGTCCGTCTGTGGTCAACGCTAGCGCCTAAACCGTTCAACCGATTTTTCTCGAAAATTAATATTCCCCAATTGTGTTTTGGCTGATGTCGCGGCCTCTGGAATTTGAAAAAGATATTTTAATTTCGGGGAGTACTTTACATGAAGCGGAGCCGAGCCTCGTGGCAGCTCGTGGTTAGCGTGTTCGCTTTTCGCTACGTGGCCCCGGTTCGATTCCCGGTCTAGGCAAGATTATAGTGTGCGTTTTCCTTGCAGTTTCCCTGTATATGTTGCTGTGTGACGATGAGAAATTCGCTTCTCAGGATGAGAAGACCGGAATACGCCAGGGGGATGTCTATGTGCTAACCATACGTACTTAACCCATGGCCGCGAGGCAGGGATGTCGCCAATAGGCCCATCCCGATACCACCCGTTCACGAGCTGTCGTGCCAAGTACATACATATACTTACATGAAGCCTCTGAGACATTTTCAAATTTCTAAAAAAATGACTTCTAATTTTTTGATTAAATTTTGTTGTTGAATTGTGAAGTACGTTTTAAATGAATAGTGCAGGTCTTCCTTTCGTTGAAATCCTCGACTTTTGGAAAATTGCAAAAAAAAACAACAACAACAACAAAAAACACCATTTTTAAACTACAAAATTGACAATAGAGATTTTTTTGCCTCAAAATCTATTGTACAAAACTAGCTCATTAAAAAGGTCATGTACAATTTTTTGAAAAACAAATAGTGTTTGGGCAATTTGCGCTTGAAATGTGCAAAAGAAATTTCTCAAAAACTGCTGCAAATTTTTTCTTTAAATTTTCTCCCCTTATAAACAAGGGACGGTAAGAAATATGGTGCTGTAGTCCCATTTTCGTATATTGCTCGTTTTTTTCGTAAATTGGAATATTTCAATATAACGTAGCCGATTCCAATAATGCGAGAAAGTATGTGCTGCTGTAGCGCCATTAGTTCAAAATCGCAGCGCCTCGAGTCAAGCCAGATCGACTGGGGAATATCCATTTTGGAAAAAATCATAAGTATGATTTAGACGCTAAAGATGTTTACAGACGGCTGGACAGACGAACGGAAAGCCGGAAGGACAAACGGACGGACGGACGGACGGACGGACGGACGTTTTGAAAAAAAACATTTTTTCGGTATCAGGGGACCCAAAATCGTGTATTTCCATTGAAATCTCGAAATCGATTTTCCGCAGCATTACATAGTTTTCTCTATTTTACATAGTTTTCTCTATACTATGTATACTATGCCTACTCTGTATATACGTATGTATACGAGGAAGTAAACTAGTGATGTTACAGAATGGCACATGCTTTCTCGTAGTAAAGTTTTCTAATTTCCTTCGCATGGGCTAGCTCTACGGTCTTGCCCTATCCTATTGTCAGCTGCCATCTATCGCCGCTTAAAATACATTTTTTTAAATTTTCTCAGTCCTTCTGTTTTCTAATAGTAGACAGGAAATACTACTTTAAGAACGTTAAAGAAGAGTAAAACCTTGTCATAAATGGCAATTTTCATGAAAAAAGTTTGAGCCGTTTTGAAGTAAGTGGCGTTTAAGCTTAACTAAAACAAATTAAATTCTATTTACAGAACATTTTTAAGTTTTCGAAAAACATCGTAGGAAGTCATTTAAAGCACTACCACTCACAAAGGCAATAGTGTTTACAAATCGCTGGAAATTGGCATATTAACGGCGTGAGAGATATTAAAAAAAATAATTTGTGTAAATTTCGAAAAAACACATGAGTACCTCAAAATTAACTTTATGGCATATTAAACAGTGCAATTAGCGCTATTCCGACGAAAGGTTTGAAGAAAAAATTTGGAGTTATTTTTGAGAAAATGCCGATTGAGCGTTTCTGAAAATGCGGAATTTTGAGCTAATTTTTTTGAGCACAGAAAACTGTTGAGTTCTCGAGAAACTTTAACATTATATAAAGCACATGTACTCATAAATATAACAATGTGAACAAATCACCGCTAATGTAAATATTAAAGATGTGAAAAAAAATGTAAAAAAAAAAATTTGTTATATTTGAAAGAACAAAAGAAAAGAACAATATGACATTTATGTCATCTTATAGAGCACATTTAGCACTATCAAGTTTAAAGAAAAAAAATTGGAGCCGTTTTTGTGAAAATATTGGTTTTGTTATTTTTTAATATTGCACATATTACACGAAAATCATTAAAACTTTCAAAAGAATATACATGATCTTAATGAAAGAATTAAATACGGAGAACAAATTTCATTTGAAGGAAAAATCTCTATCTTTAATTTTGTAGTAGTAGGAAGACGCCGAAAAAAATTCAAACGTTTGTAATTTTTGAAAATTCAGAGTTAACTCTGAAAATCTGACCTATGCCACCATTATAAGTGTATTTTACTACATTCTTACAAGACATTTAAAGAAAAAAATTTGGAGCTCTTTTTGAGAAAATTTTGAAAATGCCACAGGGACTTCATGTAAAGTACACCAAATTTTAAAGAATGTTTTTGAAAATTAATCTTCGAATCGAGTTGGATCGACAGGGATTTCTTCAATTTCGAAACAATCCTACGTATGGTTTAGGCTCTAGTGGTGTTCACGGGCAGACGGACGGATATTTTCATCAACTGGTTTTTCGGTATCAAGGACCGACAAAAATGAATTCTGGCTACACCCCGTGTTAAAGGATTTCATTCTTAATTTAGCAATTGGATTTGTCCACATTTTCGTTGTCAGGGCCCGGCAATGAATTTTTTCTGCGGAAAATCCGCGTTTTTTTCGGCCAGCATTACATAAATTGCTCTATAGTACGAACATTATTCCGTATATATACGTATTCCGTATATCTCGTATACGTACATATACAAGAAAGTAAAAATTGTAGCTAATGCTGCAGCGGGATAATAGTCTGTAGCAGAAATATAGAATTTTTCAAACCGTCCTTCCGTCCATCCGTCCGTCCGTCGGTCCGTCCCTGTCTGCTCGTCTGTCCGTCCGTCTGTCCGTCAGACTATCCATCCACCTGCCCATCTTTATTTATTTTAACATTGATATAATGCATGAGTTAAAATTTATACTGTGAAATTCTTAAAGAGTAAACATGCCAAAAACAAGTTATGGCCTTTAACCTCTGGGTGACTCCGTTCTCGACAGGTTTTTGTCCAGTTTCCCTTAATGCACTGAGAAAATGAAAATCCTTTGTTTTGCTTTTGAACATAAATATAGCTTCACCAAGAGCAGATTTTTTGAGATCTCCTTTTACTCTTTTGTCATACTTCGTAAGAAGAGAAAGTATTGTAATAGTGCGACGGAAATCGGTGATTTTTCGGCAAAATATTCTTATTGGCTGGTCCTGGTAACGAAAAAGTGAATAACCCCTGTTTCTATGTGGTACGTTAACTTCTCTAACACATTGTGGAATGAAAATCCTTGTTTTGTGGGTCTTTGATACCGAAAAATCAATTAACGGGAAAACAGTTGTCCGTCTGTCTGAGGCTTAAAAAAAGGCTAACGTCTAAATCGTTTACACGATTTCCTCCAAAATTGATATTTCCCCATTGATTTGAACAAATTCAAGGTTTTGTGGGTTTAAAACTGATATTTTGGTTTTTGGGGGTATTTACAAAACTTTTTGTCATTAAAATTTGTTCTCGGAGAGCGTAAATAATGCGTAAAAATGTGCAGATCACATTTTCATTGAAATCCCTGATTTTTCGAATATTGGAAAAGTTCAAAACCTTTTTGGGCGTGTTCCTAAAACTCTTTGGGCGTGTTCAACTAAAATACTGAAGAATATTTTTCCGTAATAAAATCTGTTCTTCAAAGACGTCTTGAAATAAGGTCGTGTACAATTTTTCGAAAGTATGAGTAGATTTCGTGTAATTCTGTATGAAATATAGGCAATTTTAAACAATTAGTTTATCAAAAAGTCTCCAAATTGTTTTTTTTAATTATCCCCGTATGTAGCAAATAACGATCAAAAAATTGGTGCTGGTTCCATTTTTGGTGAACTTTCTATTTCTAAATATTTCAAAAAATTAACATTGCAAAATTATAATGTTGAAGATAGAGATTTTCGTCTTAAAAAATCTATTCTAAAACATCAAATCTTTAGAAAGGTCATGTACAACAAAAACATATTATCAAAAATGGCTCCAATTTTTTCTTTAAATGTTTTTACAAAAAGAGCAAAAAAGGCTTAAAAAACTGTTCAGGCCTTATTTTCGTTGAACTCGTATGAATGTTCGAAAATTGCAAAAGTTAGAAATAATGCGAGGAAGAATATGAGTACTTTCCGTGTAATTCTGCGTGAAAATACAGGCGAGAAAATACGTACTGTTTTAGCACCACCAGTTTTTACATCATTTGAACTAGTAGCACTCAATCATCATTGTCTTCTTTACCAGTAAGTTTAGTCTATTACATCTCTGTTCAAAATCTCGTGTAATATGTGAATATTAATTTATACGTTTTCGAACTTACCTGTAAAACGGCATCCTGTAGTTCTAGGCCTGTTTCTATGCTGTATCTATTACACGTTTTCCTCGAGTCTGGAGGAGTGTATTAACATTTCTCTTGAAGAAACCGGAGGTTACTTTTTCTCGGTAACAGTACCGATCGTTTCCTTAACCTTCGAGGCCTTGCTATGAATTTTGTAAGAATTGCTGTTATTTTAGGTACATTTTCTAAAGGTTTTTTCAATTGTTCACGATCCGCTAAAACCACTGGCAGCTGGTGCCCCAACAGACTGGAGGTTGCACCTCCATCGAATGACGGAAATGTATTTTCCAAAATTCAAAATACGAATATATAGTAAAAATGTAAGGAATTCAAATTAATTTAAACTAAGTTAATAAAAGTCTATATTGAAACATTACTTACATAATTTTATGTGTCGTGCTCGTTCAAGTTTAAACACTTCCCGCCCACGTGGTTCTGGCTTTGAGTTTCACTGAGCACTTGTTTAGCTCCAGCACTATTGCTCCGAAATGTTTCACACAAATAAAATAATTTTATTTCGAAAATTTCACGGCTCTGGTATCTTTTGTAATTAAGTCCTTCAACACACACACGCTCGTACTCCCACTATCTGTCTCCATGTGTAACTGCTGCGAACTGCAGGCTTCTGCAAGCGAAATATTCATCTACCGAAAAAGGAACTTACCAGAACTACGAACTTTACACAAAGAATTTATCAAGGGTACATTTTATTTATTTGATACAACAGGCGTCGAAGCCCAAAGTTACAGAGTGGGTTATATGCATTCTATTATATAATGATTTTGGAAGATTGTTGTAAATACAGTCAATTAATAAGAATAATTATTTATAATACAAATTCAATGAGTATAATAATATAAATATATCAGTAAAATTTATTTAATATCATTTGCTTCGCACTTTTCTTGAAATTGTAAAGGGATTCAATAGTTAAAGGTGGACATAATAAGTTGTTTCCGACGCGTGAGAGTCTTGATATGGGTGAATTGTGACCATATGATGTCCTGTATGTTATTATTTTGAATATTTCATTTGTACGTAAAATGTCGTTAGGAATATTTAGTGAAAATGAAGATTTTAGTTCTGGACACATGATATAATTGTTAAACAATTTATATAACATACAAGCATCATTATAATCTCTATTTGAATCCAGTGTGCTTAATTTAGTTAGTGTTGCGATATCACTGTAATTATGAGACATTGCTGGATTAGGTAATTTCGCTTTATATGCAGCGTATTTTAAGAATTTATGTTGAAAGCGTTCAATTCTCTGTATGTGGTTAGAGAAACAGAGTAACCAAATTTCGGATGCATACATCAAAATGGGTTTAACTATAGAATTATAAAGCATCACAATTGTTTCCAATTTATTGAAATCTGAGCTGTCTCTTGACAAATCCAAGAGTTTTCAAGTTTTTATTTACAATCTAGTCGATATGAAGGTTGAAGGTACCTTTTGAGTCAATGATCACCCCAAGATCTTTAATTTGATTTGATCGCATAATATCGGTTCCTTGTATTCCATAGTTACATTTAATTGTTGTCTTGTTTCTATGATAGCTTACAATATTGCATTTATCTAAGCGTAATTGCATTTGATTTTCAAAACAACATAGTGTTAGATTATCGAAATATTTTTGTAGTAACAGGCAGTCTTGCGGATTTTTGATAATTTTATAGGATTTACAATCGTCGAAGAACAGTAAGCAGTTACTATCATTGAATTAAGATTTTATGTTGTTAATAAATATCAGGAATAATAATAGGCCTAGGTGGGAACCCTGTGGTACACCCGAGGTTGCCTCAATTTTGTTAGATATATAATTTTTGTATTTAACAAATTGTGTTCTATCTGATAGATATGATTTAAACCATCTCAATAGAGAATTTGCAATTCCGTAATTTTTCAATTTACCAATTCACAAAGTTATTGAGACTATCAAAGACTTTCGCAAAATCAGTATACAAAACATCTATTTGTTGGTGATCATCCATTACATTCAAGATGTTTTGAGTAAAAATCATTTGATTTGTTGTTGTGGATTTACTATCAGAGAAACCATGTTGTTCAGGAATTATGTATTTTGTAATATGAGTTTAAAGTTTTTTTGTTATTATTGATTCGAATAATTTAGGAATGACGTTTAATATTGATATTGGTCTATAATTTGGTACTTGAGTTTTGTCACCAGATTTACGTATAGGAGTTATAAAGCTCTCTTTCCATGAAGGTGGAATTATACCGTCGTTAAGAGATTTGTTAAATAAGTTACAAAGTTGTGTACCTAAAGCGTGTGCACATTGTTTAATAAATATTGACTGTATAGTATCTGGACCAGTGCATTTACTGTCTTTTCTGGTGAGATTGTCAGGTCTCCAGTTGAAAATTCATGTTTAGATTTGGGGGTTATAGTATATAAATCAGTATTTACAATTCTGTTATCGGTTGTGTAAACTGATTTAAAATATTCCGCTAATAAGTTAACACTGTCTAAACCTTTATCTGCAGTTTTATGATTGTATATCAATTTTGTAGGAAGACCTTAATCTTTTTTGTTTTTATTAATAAAATTGTAAAATGATTTAGGATTTGATTTAATATTTGTTCCTATATTTTCAACATATTTTTTGTGACAAGTTTCATTGCATAGTTTTAGTTTTGGAACATACTCGTACGTAGAAAAAATATTATAGTTATCTTGTGAGTCCAGTTTTTTGTATTTACTATGAAAATAATTCTTAGATTTTATTGTAATAATCAATTCTTTGTTATACCAGGAAGGAAAAGTGGTGGAACATATGGACATTTTTGGTATATTAGTCTCTATAGTGACATTTATGATTTTATAAAATAAATTTAGAGATGTTGTAAGATCATTTGAATGTACAAAGAGATTGTTTCAAGATAATTATTTATTTTTTCAAAATTATCTTTGTTGAAATTATAATTTTGAAGATTAAATTCAAAAAGAGATTGTATTTCTTCATTAAGTTCAATATCACATACGAAAGGAGGATGGTATTGATCAAATTTGATTAATGGATCGATTGATGTTGATGCTTTTATAGAGCTTATGGTTGAGAAAACAAGGTCAAGATTGTCGTTGGTGCAGTTTAATATATTATTGTGTTGATATAAATTAAGAGACTAAATGCATCGGCAATAATTGTGGCATTATTATGCATTTCTGGCAAGTAATTTGTTTTGTGAGTTAATGAAACTGCATCATCGATATTAGACCAATGCATGCCTGGACAATTATAACCACTTGCTATCACAATTTTGTTTTTATAATTTCCTATCAATGCATCAATGTCCTCGATGCGTTTGTAGTAAAGATCTGATGAAGTACGAGGTGGAAAATAAACGCTACCAAAAATAATATTATCTTTTCCATAACTGACCAAGACAAATATTTATTCTATATCATAATGAGTGATAGAAAGTTATTCACTACGTACGTAGATTCTTATTAACCGCTATAAGTACGCCACCGCCTCGATTTAATGAACTTTTGTTTGATCGATCCTTTCTGTAGACATCAAATTTTGTCAGGCCTAGTTCAGCGGTGTTGAAGTCCTCAGTAAGGCAGGTTTCCGTCAGAATTATTATATCGCAGTAGTCAGATTGATGGTGTGTATCCCTCAAGTGATCGAGTTTGGTCCGGAGTCCTCTTACATTTTGGTACTAGATCTTGATTTTTGACTTGTTGGTATCACTTTTGAGTGTTTTGGCTTCAATTGTGGCTTGTCGATGATTTTCGGAAAACCATTCAAGTATTTAGGCTTAATGATTTTCTTTGGTACCTCTTCTGAAGATTTAATACGTTCAACTTCATCTTTGAGTATTTTTAAATGGTTTCTATGTTGTAGAGTTTTGTCTGATGAAAATGGTGCATTTCCAGTGTAGAGGTTTTTGAGTTTAAGGATATTGATTGCTGAAGCTGAATCTTGAAGAATAACACGAAGGGGACAATGTTTATCGTTTATTTTCTTTCCAATTTGAATAGTAGAAGCGATTTTTGGAGTAACTTCCATGAATGATCTTAATATATTTTCAATCTCAGTCTTATCCTTGTCTCGTGAAAGTATTTTGACTTAACGATTCCTCAATGCTATAAATAATAACAGTTTTTGATTTTTGTTGTCTTAAGGATATTTCTTCAATTACTTGCTCCATAAACACTGATTGACCTTGTGGTGTGGAGATGCTATTTTTGGTTATATTGAAATCGGATATGACTTCTTTCAGATCGCATATTTCCTTTTTCGTAGATGAGATAGTGGTTAGAAATTCAGGAAGAGTACTGAATCCCTTGTCGTAGTCCTTACAGTAGAATTTCATTTTACGTGGTCCTTTTAATTCGAGACAGCGTTGTTCCGTTGATGAGATTCCGGGGCACTTCTAATGGCTGGATCTTCTGCATCTGTCGCGCATGGGAAACTTATCTTCTTCAATCGATAATGAACAAATTAACAGTTTACTCCATCGAATTCCCTTTCAGAATTTGGGCACGACATTATCACAGTCTTATTAACGTACAGTTTGTATACAAAGAAATTTCTGAGCGGAGCACTTGTAAACTCGTGTGTTCGCTAAGGCTGACGCACGACGATTTTAAGTCAATAAATCTAATATCAAATGAAAACAAATTCTCTGAACATCATAAACAATGCATTAAATACCATTCATAATTGACTTGTGTTCTTTCAATAACAAGCGAAATTCATAAAATTACGTTGCAGCAAGTCAACGAAGACAGAATATCGGTATTCCCCTGAGACTCCCTTGGTCGCCGTGCAGCGTCCAAAAGCGCCACCCACATGTTTGATAACGGGGCAACCAAAAAGGCCAATGTCAGCCGTGTTAAATCGAAGGGCCAAAGAGTAAATGACGTGAACCCAGTAACATAGCCGAGATCCAAGAGCGTGGTGCAATTCGTGGCAATGCACCAGAAGCCGGAGAGAACGCCAGTTGGACGTTCTTTGGTTTCAACATGATTTCATATACATCGATATTGCTGCAATATCTTGAATATTGAATATATGAAAGGAAAATGGATATTCTTCAGATATTATGGGATCTTATTCGATTATCTGGGGGTTGTGCAACCGTGTAACCTAAACACGAGCCGCCACTGGTTAAAGTGTTCGTTTTTGAGTCCCGCTTTATTGAATTCTTGGGGCTGTATGTCTATAATTATCTAATGGGCGTGACATGATGACAAAGTGTACAATTTTATCGGCATTTTGGCTATTCAAATATTTGAAACGAAATTACTGTTTGTTTAAGCATATTTCATTATGTAGGAATCAACAATTGAAGCACCGCCTACTTCTACGCTTCTACTCGTTTCACCAACTATTGCCGCAAACAAGTTTGAGCAACTGAGAGAGCAGGTAGTGATAGCAAAGAATTTCTCAGTGACGGGTGATTGAACGATAGCAGCGTTTAGTCAGTCTCAAAAATCTCTCCGTTGGCGAGTCAATCTCGCTGACCCAGCAAGGAAAACGGGACCTGTTAGGAGGGCCACGGTGTTAGATATATAGGTGGGTTAACTCCCGGTCTAAAACTGAAGCTAATGTGAGGCTAGTTCTCACAGTTCTCGCTATGTAAGCGCTGCGAACGACTTGGGCATTTTTGGGACAAGGTGGTGATCCATTTAATAGCTTTGTAACCTCTGGTGGAAGCCACTAAATCGCGAGACGCCATCATGAATGCCCAACTCGATCGTGCGCACCGTACGGATAAGCGAGGAACTAGCCTCAAACTGGCTTCAAAGATTTTGTCCAAAAGGCGGCTAGTTGACACACCTATATATCTTACACCGTGGGATGGCTGTCAATGCAACGTTGAAAACGTATTGGAGAAGGGATTCCTTCTCGTGAGCCGGCAAGAAAGGTACGGAATCGGAAAGGTACGAACTCGTAATAAGGATATCTTTTCCGATAAATTCGATGAATTTGTAGCTCAGTGCGGCCTGTCACCAAGCTTCGTATCGTTTGCAAAAACTCCAAACTTGATTTGAACTTGGGGGGTCGCTGATTATGAATGTGAAGTCAAATAAACAATTTTCAAGGTGGTGATAGTATTTTGAGATTTCTTTGCGAAAGTTCATTTGAATACATATGGAAATCGAAACCGCGAAAATGTTTACATTGCAAGCCATAGCTTTAAATATTTGTAAAATGTCCTAAAAATAGCTTTGTATTGTAATGAAATACTACTCTGGTTCATTATTTGGGACTGCCAATATCTCTTAGTTACAATGCATTAGTTTCACTTTTCGTAGTCAGGGGCGAATTAAAACCATAAGGCCGGTTGTTCCAATCAGGCTTTAAGGGCGCGGGCGCCCGCCGGCAAGCGCTCTGCTGGCTGTGGAGGACGGGGAAGCTGTGCATCTGATTACTTCGCCAGATGAAATTAAATGATTAAATTCGAAAGAAAAGTTTAAGTCCCAAGTAAAATCTTTTCTGCTGCATAACTGTTTATATACAATTCGAGACTATACCGAGCATCAAAAGGAAAATAACAATAATTTTAACAATGATAGTTAATGTAATTATTTATAATTGGACTGTATAATTCTAAAGAACCTGTAACAAGTACTGTACCATAGCTCCTGGGTTGATGGCCCCCATCTCGATCAGGTTTCTTGTCCAGTTTCCCTGATGCTTTGAGCAAATGCTGAGATAGTCCCTTGTTTTGCTTCTGGACATAAATGTAACTTCATTATTTGTGCACGTCTTCTGAATTTCAGTGTTATATTTGAATATAGTTATTCAAATTATCATTTTCCATATTGTCGCGGCAAAAGTATTCTTTCATGAAGAACATGATGAGGGTTAAGGGCACAAATTTATGGGTAATTTACCTTTGAAAATATATTTTATTATATGGGAGCGAATATTTTGTCAAAAAAAATTAAAAAACGCTCTTTTTTTCTGTATTCAAAATTCTACTAGAATATGGTTTAGGATGGAGATCACAGAATTATGAAAACGTGCACAAATTTCACTTTTCTCCATAGCTCGTCACACACAGTTTTAAACTTTTTTGACGTAAATAAATAAATACGTCTGGCTGATCGAAAGAAGCTTGTTTCTTGTTTCACTCTGCTGATAGTGGAAGCAAAAAGAGCGCAACAATTTGTTGTAACATTTATTTGAATTATACACAGTACAAGACGATTGCAGACTCACTTCATGTTTCTTCTTTTTTTCTTCTCCTTCTTCAATATTTTAAAAATAAAATTTAATTAAAATGTAGATTTGATTTTATTACAGGAGCTAAGAATGAGGGATCTTTCCATGTGATGGTTTGCAACAAAATAAGATCCAAGTAGCAAGTCTAAACAACAACAAATTTATTTCACAACTTAAGCGATTCATTCATGAAACACACAAAAGATAGTATACATTTTTGACCTTTTTCACGTCACTTCTATATTACACAGAAATTAGAAGTCATAATCTTTTGGGTTTTTAAAAATTTTCTGTACCTATCCACCACAAAAAATCATTCAAACACAATGCAACCGGATCTCTCAATTTTTAAAATAATTATACGCTTTTATTAGATCCGAATGGCTTAGTTTTTTTCCTTTTTTCGTTCATGCAACATAAATAGCGAATCTATTCGACAAATAATTTGAAAATCTATATTTCACAAAATTGATAATATTAATTTCATTTCCGTTAACAAATTTCATAACAATTTCCTTATTGAAACTAGGCTGTATTACTTTTCAATATTATTAGAATACTTCCGTATTGTACACCATTGCAAAATTATCTTTCAATGCACCATTAATACTGAAGCAATATTTAAATCATAACAAATAATCCTATTGACACTTGTCCATTGTTCAGAGGCCATTAATTACTTTTAATTAGATCCTGGACTCTTTTTTGAAGCCTATTCTCTGCGGGTGTACACCTACTATCGGCATGTAATGAATACATCACATGAAGACTCGACCTCCATGATCCAACTTGCACGACCGTCCTTCCTAGCTGAGGACTCGCCGCATACGCACCAGGAGCCCGACGTCTTGTTGCCGGAACTTACTGAATTTCCAGTCCTAGCAACATAACAAGCACATCCAGACTCAACTACCCGAATGTATACGTTGCGTCGCTGATCCACCAACTTTTTCCTCATTCTTCGTTGACGAAAGTAGCGTTTGGAGCCGGCCTGGAGAGCCGAGGTCGCTAAGCCTGAAGGGCCGAATTTGTTTTGGCTTACCATAGCTGCCTTGGCTTGAAGGGTCGCGGGTTTGAATCCCGTCCTGGGCATGGATGCTTGTGTATGTTGTTAGTATGTGTTCTTCCACCGTTACCCTACAGTTAAAAGTTACAGTGATCGCTCTACGACCAGGCAGTTAAAACCTTACAAAAATGCCGTTTAACATCCGTGATAGCAGATAGCATCCTAGACAGTCTCGCCGCAGTGGTATGGCGTGGTCATAATCGGCAATGAAAACAATATTTCTATCACTAGACCACAAAAATAGCTTTGAGTTCGTAATCCAAGAGGGCATAAAAATGACACGTTCAATTCAGTATGGCGCACGGTTCGAGACGTCGCTTCGGTATGGCATACTACTCCCTCACACTTTGGCTAACGAACAATATACAACTAGAATTAGCTGTGTACTCAATCCCCAATGGCCTAGTTTTTTCGACATATTTAGGGAGGGGCCAAATTGTTTCCTACCGTCTTGAAAATCGTGCTTACCAATTATAGCAGAGCCCATAAAATGAAATTTTTCGTCAAACATTGGCAAAAGACCGTGTCAGACGGTCACCATAACGGAGTAGTGAATGTGGAAATTGAGAGTCACATTGCGTTTATATATGACAGGAGGTTGAGTAAAAGGAAAGGAGCGAGGGAGAGAGGAGAAAGTACGGGAAGGGGGAAGGGAGGGCCAATATCCCGTGATACCTATAGTGAAGAATTTGTAAATACCAGACAAAATCAAAAGTTTTTAATAAGAATTCATCAACCGTTGTAATAGGGAATCAATTGACTGAATATGTTACTTTCGACAACAGTATTTACAGAATGGTAAATATTGGTAAGCACAATCTGTACATTTTAGATTTCTCTTGTAATATATTATAAACCACCCTCTTCCTTATTTTTCCATTTCCATATTAAGCTTGTAATATATATTTTTCTTCAAGGCCCTCTTACCCTCCGTCGCTTGTTCTATATGTCACCTTGTAATTGATAACAATATAATACATCCTTGTCAATGCAAACTATTCTTATTTAGCTTTATTACCGAGCCAAGAGGTACATTCGTGTAATTCAGTCGTATAGAAGAATATCAAGTAATTTCACGTACAGTTGCAGACACTACAGGCTTTGAACAGGTGGGGTAGAATCGAGAAGAGTCGAACCAGCAAAAACGTAATAGAATGGTCAAGAATATCTCATTCTGTAGATTACGGCGTGAGGAAGGTTTCTTTGAAGCAATCGGCCTCAACGTTTTAGTTTTTAAGGCCCTTTTAGGGTTTTTTAGAGCGCTTTGTTTAGGAGTTATTTAACGATATAGATTCAAAACTCATGACACGCATTGCGGATTGCATTTTACATGAATATTTAGTTGCGTTTTTTAAACAAATCCTTCATATTTTAAATTCAAAGTGCAACTCATCACGCCTCTGTGAATTTTGTTCCCTTTAGAGACCTCATTTATAAAGATTGGTTGCGTGTGAGAGCCGCAAAGGGAATGTATACTACTGAAATAATGTTGGAGACGATTCTTTTAAAAAGTAAGAAATTAATGTATGTTTGAATTCTCAATTTTAGCTTGATGATGAGGACAACCTACTCCCGAAACGTGTTGCATGCCACGGTGAAACCAGAAAAATGAAGAAAATTATGCAACAAATCATCTGTTTATAAAATTATTTGGACTCACCTACAAGATTGTTTAGGTCTATTCGATTTCTTCACTCAGAAATTTAATGTCAACCGTTGTGAGAACACGTTTCTCATCACTGGCATTGTCAGTTTGGCCGATTTTGGGATAAAGACAGATTTCGTGGAAAGAACCGTTTAAGCCAAAAGTCTGCAAGCTGAGTTCTCTTGAAATAAAGGAAAAAGCCTCGATTACATCAGTAACAGATCCAACAGCTTGAGTTGTTCATCTGAACTGGTTTCTATAAAAAAAAAATTACGTAATTTTTGTTTGCTTTCAGATTTTAAAAACATGTTTCACATTTTAAAAACATTTTGAGAGCATTTTATTGACCGTTTCTGGCGTTGTTTTTGTCGTCAAACACCGACAATTTACAAATTTTGGCGTGCGGAGAGGAGAAGCCAGGGAAAAAGTGGGGCCCCTGAAAAATTTAAATGTGGCCCAACACACTACGTAATAAAACATTCCGTGAACATGTTAATTCCGTTATAAAAAAATACGAATAGAAAGCATAGATTCATTTTAAACTTTAGAATAAAAACAAACGGTTGCACCTATTAAGCTTTGGATATAAAAATGCGCCAACAATTCAAAAATCTGAAGGAAACCGCAAAAATTGCTGAGGAACACGTGAAACTACTTCGAAAAAATGAGACCAAGTCAAAGACGATCCACCTCCCAATAAAACATTTTAAAAATTCAAAAATAGATTTAAAATGTTTGTACATGTAAAATATGTATACATTTAAAAAATGAATAGATAAGCAGGCCTAGAGGAGTGGCCGCGCCCCCTAATGTTTTACGGTACGCACTCCTATGGTGATGAGTAGGAGCGGATTTTGATGACCTAAAACATTGCCTAAAATGATTAATAAAATGCTCTTAAAATGCTTTTAAAATGTCCTATAAAAAGAAAAATCACGTAAAAAATTTTGATCAAAACCATTTCAGAAGAGCAACTCAAGCTGTTGGATATGTTACTAATGTAATCGAGTCTTCTTCCTTTTGTTCAAGTGAACTCAGTTTCCAAACTTTTGGTTTGTACTGTTTTTTAAAAGAAAATCTCTGTCCTTATTTGTCAACTGAGAATAGTGAACTGAGTAGGTGTCACAGGAACCTTAGATCATATTACTCACAACGACTGACATTACAATACATGAGCGAAGAAATTGAATAGGCTGTCCATGTTAGTAGATTTACTACATGTAAAAGATCCTCAAGCCTAAAAGAAGCCTCTGAGTTAAATTCAAAATAGCCTCTTTCGTCGTCCGAGATAATACCTTCTTTCTCCGCTAGGTGAAAGGAGCGTAACGAAATTTGCATGGTCAGACGGAAGAGCGGGCCTGATGGCCCGAGTCTCGCCACGTAAAATAAGGCATTAACTAACTCAGGAATAATGTTGTGAACATTTGTTTTATCTCGTAAACGTTCTTTGAAGCAAATATCATTAAAATGATATTAAAATCGATGAATTTGGCGAAAAATGCATTAATAATGACCAAAAAGGTAAAAATGACTTATTAGTCAAAATCAACGAAAAATGCAAAAAAATTACATAAAAGTGGGTAATTTCGTTTTGTCATAACATAAAATAAATTTCTATACTGAAGAGCATTGTTCGAACGTAAAAAGAAAAAAATATGACATTTCATTAAAATTCGTCCCCTAGTGATAAGATATTATCGGCAAATTCTATCAAAGACAGACACAGACAGCAAGCCCTAGATCTACAAATGTCACAAGCAGGAAACACTCGCGTCGTGTCATGTCACTTGGGCATCAAGACGTCGCCCGTGACTCACCGAGCGCAGCCCACGTGTCGGCTAGGGCTAGCAAAGCGCGGCGTCGATGTGGAACAATGGGACGTCCATGGCACAGAGCACGGCGTGCTCGCGTGCGCTGTATCGGCGACGCGGCCGTGAATGGCGGAAAGCTGCGCAACGCAACGCATAATCTAGCAGTAAACAGGAAGCCTCCTAGTCAGCGGCGGCTGGGGCGGTGCCGGAACGGCCGACTCCTCGTGACTAGCGATGTCGATGTTTTCAAATCATCGGTGTTTTTGTAGAAACATCAATATTTTGTGCTCGATGTTTCCAAGTTTCCAATGTTTTGTTAGTGAATGAAAATTTCCCATTATCACTATTTTGTAGAAGTTTCAAAATGAATTAATAAATGATAACTGTCACTTTATAGAGCCTTGATACCGAAAAATCGATTGCCGGCAAAACGTCTCTGTCCGTCTGTCCGCCTGTCTGTCCGTCTGTTTGTCTATCCGTATGTCTGTCCGTCTTTCCGTCCATCTGTCCGTCTGTCTGTCCGTCTGTCTGTCTAGCTGTAAGTCTGTCTGTCCGTCCATCCGTATGTCCCGTCCTTCCATTCGTCTGTCGGTCTGTCTGTCCATCTGTCTGTCCAACTATCCGTCTGTGGTCTACGTTAGTGTCTAAACCGTTCAATTTTCTTCAAAATTGATATTCCCAAATCGATCTGAATGAATTCCAGGCTTTGTGAGTGTGAAAGGGATATTTTGTTGTTTGATGGTACTTAACGTTTCTAAATTTTCTCAAAATGGCTCCAAAATTTTTAGATTAAACTTTGTCTTCGGGTAACACAAAGAACGCTTAAAAGAGTGGCACAGGTGTAATTTTCGTCGAAATGAGTGATTTTTTCGAAAATTTGACATGTTAAAAATTTTGGCGTCTTCCTTACAGTTACAATATTCAAAACATCAATTTTTCTTTAATAGAATTTTATGTTCAATCGTAGATCTTGAAATAAGACAGTGAACAATTTTTCGAAAATATTAGTAGTTTCTGCGGAATTTTGAGTAAAAAACGGGCATTATAAAAGCAATTATTTTCTCAATTAACATCTCCATTTTTTTTCTTTAATCTCTTTCCAGAGGGAAGAATGAAGGACGGTAAAATTTTGGAGTTGGCTCCATTTTGGGGGAACTCTTCGTATTTTCTAATTTTACAAAAAAAATTAACCTCTCAAAAGTAATATATTGAATATAGAAATGACTGTCTTCAATTAAATCTTGGTTTTACAATACATTTTTAAAAAGGTAATGCAAATTGTTTGAAAAAATAAGTAGTTTTCGCGTAATTTCTGCTAAATGTTACTACAATGTATAAAAAGAAACATTTTCTCAAAAAAACGGCTCCAACTTTTTTCTTTATTTCTTTTTCACGGATAAAGGAAACGGCGCTTAAAATGATGGCGCAGGTTTTGTTGAAGTCTCTGAATTTTCGTACATTTCCAGAGCTAGAAACAATCCGAGAAAGTTTGTGCTGTTGTAGCGCAACTAGCTTGTTTCCCTGGATACCGCTTACGTATTGTTCGTTTATTGATTGATTGACGCGTCAACTGTTTAGGTCATTAGCTGCGTCAGTGTATTGCAGGTTATATCACGGAAAGCGGAGCTGATCTTCCGCCCCTGAATGGTGAGAACATGCGCGGACCTACCCGTCGGCTTACGGCTTTTCCCGAACCAGGTAGTTCCCACCAGCGGAGCACTGCCCCAGCCAGGACAAGCTCTATGTTCCCCACTTGTCTCCCGATGTGTAGTGTGTGAGTTTCAGTGTGTGCATAAGGAAGAGGGAAGAATAGGACAAGAAAGAGGAATGTGTTGATTGGAGAAGCCAGGAAAAATGTCCGATTAGAGCAGCCGGCCGCTAGAATTCTCCTCGAGGCTATGGCTGAATTCCACCTGCCCATTTGACTGGTTTCAAAAATCCTGCCACTGTCGGGACTCGAAACCTCTAACTTGTCTTAAAGAGGCATTGCAGTGACATCAGTTGATGCCCTCAACCTCCTTTGCCGATCCTATGGTTCGTGTCTCTTTCGCTTCAACAGTTATGGCAGCGTATAAACGACTCTGATAGTTCTCTCGCCACGTGCTGTGGTGCAAGCTGCGGTGGATTTGTGCGGTACGTGCAGTGGACTTGTAGGTCATGTGACCTGCTCTGAAGGAATCACCTCGAGAGGATTTTTTTTATTGTCAGGGTTCAGCGTTTCCGCTCATCTGACTCACACGAAGTCGCGGACGCCATAAGACTCGGCTTTGGCGAAAGTTATGAAACATAATATCAAGACGAGTTATAGCCTGTCAGTAATTAATGTTAATACTTTGAGATTTCATTTATCCATCATGTAGGATGTGCCATGTCCGTAGTCATTCCAACACGAGTCGCCGAGCGGTGCGGACCTGCTCTCTCGCGCTCCACATAAACGACAACGTGCCATAGTCTACACCAAGTCTTATAAGTGCTTTTACACCTAGTGTTTCGTTTCAAATAAATAGTGCAAAGTTTTTATGGCAAATGCCATAGACCAATCCACAGGGTAGGCAATTATCCATGCCCTATACACCCTGCACAATGCAGACATCAACCGAGAAGGGCATCCACCTCTTTGGAAACCAGCGTAGATATGGACACCAGCAACACAGCCACGCCAGCTCTACCCAATGGCGAGGGCATCGTCAACTCAGCCTTGACTCAGCACAACACGTTCTACGGGACTCCACCGCTAGCTCATGCTCCACATCAACAAAACAAAAGGTCAGTGAGTGTCAGTGACACTAAAAGTGAAACTGAAAGCAGGAAAATCAATAGATCAAGTGAAAGAGCGGGTAAAAATTACCAATCCTCCACTGATTATGAATATATTGTAACCATTGAAAACTAGTTCGATGAACTTGGTGAAGTGGGTGAAGGCCCTGCAAGCAACAGATTTTCATATCTCAAAGAAAATTACAACGATCAGGTAATTCCAGTCAACATAATTCCACCCATTTAACATACAAGCTAACATACTTAACGTCAGCGACTTCATAAATGAACTCAAAACTAAAGTTACCAAAAATTACGTTACCGATGCTAAAAACAATAAAATTAAAAGAAACTGAGGTTCAGCAACAGACTTTAGGAACATTGTAAAATAGGTACTTAATATATTCACAAAGAAGCTTCCACGCGTATAAAGACCTCGCTAAGAATAAATACTCAATTGTTTTAAAAAAAATCTACATGCAACAATTTCCGAAGCCGACATAAAAGAAGATTTAAAATCCCAACACCCTTCAATTATAAAAACCACAAGATTAAATAATGACAATAAATTAATCCCAGTAGTAGAAGCAGAATTTAGTGGCGCAGAACTCACTGAATCAATATTAACAATAAACTCAATTTGCAACCACAGAGTCATCGCTGAAAAAAAGAAAAAAAAAACCAAAGGTCCAATACAGTGTCAAATGTGTTTAGATTATGATCACACTAAGAAATGCTTAATCACACTAAGAACAACTGTAAATCACAAAATTGACTGCGCCTGTAATCATTACACCGCAACATGCCCCCGCATGAACGAAGATCCCGCTTTGTTCAAACTGCTAAGGGAAGCATAACGTAGCCATCAATACAAAAATACAGCGACCTGCTACGAAAAAAAATGAAAATACCAAGCCTCTACACCTCCATCCTCTTCTCAATCCCTTTCAGACTTCCCAGATTTACCCGAAAGAAATTTAATCAATAAATTCACTCAGCTCAAATTCCCAAAACCAAACCCAACCCATCACTTCAAGCCATCCACGAAATAACCCGAATCAACCACCAACTTATACTAATAATTCAAATTACCACTCTTAAATACAATTATTAACTCAATTTCATCCTGCATTGTAAATTTCATAAATTCTCTAATCCCTACCATAATAAATGCAATCCAAAACTCAGTCTCAGCTTACCTAAATAATAATAATAATAGTAATAATAATAACAATAATAATAATAATAATAATAATGGGCAATTCAGGCCCATTATGTTCTAGTAAATTGGAACGCCAATGGTATATCTAAGAAAAATGCTGAACTAACTCAATTTCTCCATGGATACAATATAGATATTGCAGGCATTACCAAAACGTACCTAAATAAGAAAAACAGATTATACATTCCCAATTATTCAATTTACATGTCAGACAGATCTGAAAGCAAAGGCGGCGGACTCATAGCTATTAAAACATATATAATACACCATCAAATTGACTTATTAAATTCCCTTGGAACTGAAACCATAGCCATCCGCACCGTAATAAATAACAGCATATGGAACATAATAACTGTATATAATCCCCCAACTTCGAAAATAGATCGCCCTATAAGCTGCCCACATTAGCCAAAGTATTTGAAAAAATAATTCTTAAACGTCTAACCCAATTCCTAAGAGCCACCGAAACCATCCCCGCGAAGAATTCGGATTCACCAAAAATAAAGTGTCCGGGGAGGAAACGTCGAAACTTCGAAAATAAGGTCTTAAGACAATTGTAAGCATATTTTCTCTAAAAAACTATGTGGATATTCCGAATGGTTGAGTCGCAATAAGCACTCAAAAGTTGGTTTGAAAAATTGATTTCTAGGCAAAAATTTGCATTATAGGAGCATAGAAACACTCCAGAAACATATAAGTTGTTTATTATTTACAAAAGAAATGAATATATTTGTTCAGAAAGAGCAATTAAGCGAGAAATAAAAAGCACTCAATTTACACAATTCGACCGCTTTTTTATTTCTCGCGTAATTTTTCTGTCTAAGGAAATATACTCATTTCTTTTGTAAATAATAAACAATTTCACAAACAACCAACAAAATTTCACCAACAACCAACTTCACAAAGAATTATCCATCGAACCTACAGCCAATAACTTTAACTACCTCGCCTCTAACTTCTGTTTCACCATACCACAAATCCCCACTCTCAACCTCGGCCGAAATCCGTACACAACAAACCCGAATTCAAAATAAATACCCGTTCCACATATCCCAGAAAAATATCTCTGAAATTGACAGGTAAAAGAGGTAGCAAGATGGCTTCCTCACCCATGAATTAGATTAAGTTTAGTATGTATGTTAGTTGTAGGCATCCAAAACATATGTGTGTACACATATATAGGGTAAGTTTTACTGATGTATATAATAATTAACAAGAAAATAATTTTTTAAAACAGGAGGTGGCCATGTGCATAGAAATGTGTGGCAACAGCGCATTGAAGTGTCAGAGTCGTTTATTAGCCGCCGGTGCTATAGGCATATAGCCTTTTGATACCAAATGAGAGCTTGTGTTCATCTTGTGAATGTTGGGTGAAATATTAACTAATGATGCTCCAAGATCACATCATTTCTCACAGTATTTGTAACGGCTGCACAATACTACATGATGCTGAAAAAGTGTTTCCAACCAGTCGTTTTTTTCTCCGCGCCGAGCTCTGAACTCAGGCCCTTAGAGCTCACACGCCAGGCACGGTAGCCTTATACCACCACAACCAATTATTTTAAGGTTTAAAAAACATTTTCGGTTCATTTTAATGAAAATACTCATACGGTTTTCTTAACTTTATTATGATATTTCGTTCCATACATCTCGATTTCTTCTTTTTCTTTTCTTCCATAGTTTCTCCTCCTCCCACTCCTTTCTCTCCATTGAAGTTATTTGTCAATCGCTTTCTCTGAGTCTTCTCTCGCTCTATTTCCCTGTTCCTATTTTTAATGCTTTCTACTAGTGCTATTTAGCGGCATGCGGTTATTCTCGATGGTGCATCTGAACGAAAGTGTTAAGTGAAGGTGTTAAGTAAAACAACGGGCTGAGAAGTGTCAATAGCGCTTCGCTTTCACAGGTTGGAACTTCCTGGTAGTGTTCAGCAAACTTGTCAGAAATAAAACGTTTGAATATGATTAGTCGTAGTCATGACTCATTACTCGTCAGTTACTCGTAATCATGACTCATTACTCGTCAGTTTCTCGTACTCATGACTAATTTTCCAAAAATTGTACATAACATTTTTTAAAACTATGTCTTTGAACAACACACTTCTTTGAACAAAAATATATATCTTTAATATTTAGTTGTAGGAAACACCGAAAATATTTCGAATATTTAGGGAGTTCAACGAAACAGACATGCGCAATTTTTTAATGTTCTTTTCTCTATTTGAGGAAAAAATTAAATTAAAAACTTTAAAATCATTTTCAAAATCTTTTGGCTTCATTTAAAATACACCTAAAAATCAAAATATTCATTTCAAACTCGTGGAGTCTCTAATTCGGCTACACCGGTTGGGAAATATCAATGTAGGAGAAAATCGTCTGAGCAGTTTAGACGCTATCGTTGACAAACGACATTTTCAGAATTTTTTAAAGTCGTAGAGGCAGCAGGTAAAGTACCCCCCTAAATCAAAATATTCGTTTCAAATTCGAGGAGCCTCGAATTCGCCCAAATCGATCGAAGAATGTCAATTTGAATGAAAATCTTCCGATCGATTTAGGCGCTAGTGTGGTCCACAAATAGAGAGACGGACTGACTGCTAGACAGACAAACGGTCAAACGGACAGAGAGAGGGAGAGAGAGAGAGAGAGAGGAGAGAGAGAGAGAGACGTTTTACAGTCTACTAATTTTTAGGTATCAAGGATCCACAAACCGTAGATTTTGACTACACACCTTACTAGAGGAAATAATTTACTTATTCTTTCTGGCGAACAATTGTTCACAGACTGTTGTTGTGTTAATAAAAAAGTAACACACTTCACATGACAATTTTTTATTTACATTTATATGTTTTTTCTATAAGTACAGTTTTTGGTTTCACCTTTCACATTGGTTTCACGGCAAGTGCTGGTATCACGGCAGTACAGACAATTGGATGCAGTACAAATTCTTCTTCTTGAATATAAATGTGTATTCTAGTATTCCTACAATAATAATGGAAATTTTCCTTTAATATTTGTGAGAGTTTAGGAATAATTATTTCTTCACGTTGCATTTTTATATCAATTTCATCTTTATTACCATGACGATTATGGAATCGATATATTCCCATTTTCATTCAAAATTTCTCAGAATAAGGTTTGTCCTACAAAAACAAAATGGAACTGATCTCTAAAAATGAGTGAATTTCATTCAGTTCATTCTTTATATTTTGGTCATCCATCTAAGGAAATCAAGTGGAAACGTGGACATCATTTTATTCTCTGAATAGTATATACAGGATGTCTAGGGAGGAAACGTCGAAACTTCGAAAATAAGCTCTTAAGACAATTCTAAGCATATTTTGTCTAATAAACTACGTGGATATTCCGAATGGTTGAGTCGCAATAAGCACTCAAAAGTTGGTTTGAAAAAATGTTTTTCTAGGCAAAAATTTGCATTATAGGAGCATAGAAACACTCCAGAAACATATAAGTTGTTTATTATTTACAAAAGAAATGAATATATTTGTTCAGAAAGAGAAATTAAGCGAGAAATAAAAAAGCACTCAATTTACACAATTTGACCGCTTTTTTATTTCTCGCTTAATTTTTCTATCTGAGCAAATACATTCAATTCTTTTGTAAATACTAAAGAATTTACATGTTTCTGGAGGGTTTCTATGCTTCCATAATGCAAATTTTTGCCTAGAAATCATTTTTTCAAACCAACTTTTGAGTGCTCATTGCGGCCCAACCATTCGGAATATCCACGTAGTTTATTAGACAAAATATGCTTAGAATTGTCTTAAGAGCTTATTTTCGAAGTTTCGACGTTTCCTCCCTGGACACTCTGTATTAATTACAGAAAACCCCAATACCGTATTAATCGTAATGTTGAAATAAACTAAAAACGCTACATTTTATCACATGCCAACATAACGAAGCACGAATATAGCAGATGTTACTTGCCTTTCTGGAGCTCTAATCTGACGCAACCGTGCGAAATACCTCAGGGCGTAGCGCATTGACCGCACCCGTGAGGCGCGGGTACAATCTTTGTGCTGGGTAAAACTCCTGACCCCTGGGTTTTCGCGATTTCCCTGGTCATCCAGGCGAATGCTGGGTCGGTTCTACTGAAAGGCCACGACCGTGAAACCGGTGTAGCTAGCAGAATTCGTGAACTACGTGAAGTCACGAAGGTTAAGCGAATTCGAGACATCCCGGGTTCCTTGTTGGCTGACCGACTAGGAAACCTGGGATCTAATGGCGCCGAAGCCAATTGCCCTTTAGGGAATATATAATGGCTGAATACAAGGCTAACGCATGCACTAGCATAATTGTCTCTCCCGGCTCCCACCTGTAAGACCATCGTGGGTGCAACGGCTGAAGGAGAGGACGCGACCACCCAGGTGCTTAGAGGAACCGCGTTGCCAGGGCTTTCAAGGCGGAGTGCGCAATCGGCGGCCGTTCACCCGCGTAACCACAGTCGTATTCATTACGAGCGGAAATGCACCGGTAACCGACTTCTGGAAACGCCAATTTTCCTCGTAGTGTCATTTGGAATCGGCTACGTCAATAACAAAGAGATGTGGACTCTATTACCAACGAATCGGTCAAAAAAAATTTTTGATGAAGTTATGGCAGGTGAGTTGCGAAATAAAATGGACAGAAAGAAAACAAATCAAAGAGAAACGTTTTGTTTTTATAGCTTTATATTTTCCCATTTTACTGAAACAGCCTTCATTTCCTTCAATTGTGTATGACATTACAAATTTGTCATATTAGGAATTAGATCCACCAGTTTCTTTGAAGTGAGATTTTCTCCAAACACCCAAGGAAAAGAAAACTAAGAAATAAAGGATAAATGCTGTTGAGAGAAAGCAAACATTTGAACGACAGCTCTGCCAGCTCTGGGCCCCTCAACATCTTAGGAGCATTTGCCAAAATTACTATTGAAGAACATACCGGCTATGCAAATGTCATTGTCAACACTTAGACACAAGATAGAGATGTTTCCCTTAATTAAATCTGTTCCATAAAGATAGATTTTGAAATAAGATAATGTACAATTTTTCGAAAATTTCAGTACTTTTCGCGTAATTTTGCGTTTAAATACCTGCGAGAAAGTACGTGATGCTGTAGCACCACTAATTTGATTTTGGAGAACCCTGGAAATTTGTAATAAATGGATCAGATGTTATAAGAAGCCTTGAGGTCAGTGTTAGTGTCTACTCTTGATTTTTACTTTCTCGCTTTTTTTCTTAAAGAACGGCATATTGCTCTCTTTTTTCTCTTTTCAAAAATTACAAAAATGAATTTTTTTGGCTTGTCTCTTACGTTGTTAGTATTTACACTAGCGGCGATTTGTTCTTATTATTATATTTATGAGTACATGTGCTTTAAATAATGTCAAATAAAGTTTCATGAAAATTGAAGAGTTTTCTGTGAAAACTAGCTCAAAATTCCTCATTTTCAGAAACGCTCAAACGCCTTTTTCTCACAAATGGCTCCAAATTTTTTCTTCAAACTTGTCGAACGGATAGTGCTAATTGCACTCTTTAATTTGACGTAAAGTTCCATTTGAGGTATTTTTTGGTTTTTTGCAAAATTTACACAAATTTATTTTTTTAAAAGAACTCTCACACCTTTAATATGCACATTTTCAGAATTTTTTAAACACAATGCTTTAAATGACTTCAAATTACCTTTTTCGAAAACTCATAAAATTTTCGGTGAAAAAGAGCTTCAAATTTCCCATTTTTAGTAGCCCTTAAACCCCATTTTCTTAAAACGGCTCCGAATTTGTCAAAGAATATTGCCATTTAGGTCGAGGTCTTAGTGTTCTTTAATATTTTTAACTTAACATTTCGTTCTACCACTAGGTAAGCGAAAAATTAAGAAAATGTCAAAAAATGTAGTGTGGACGGCGATATATGGCAACTGGCAAGAGTATTTGGCAATTTCGAATAGCTAGCCGAGACCCAAGGAAATAGAAAACGAATACGGAAAAGTCTGTGCCATTCTGTAGCATCACTAGTTTGTTTTTAGTTTTGATTACAGAAATTCAGCAGCGTTTTTTGTCAAATGCAAATTACGAGTTAAATCATGAATTTGATTTTCGCTGAATAATTTTGGCGCGGAATCTTCTACCTGTAATCATTAGCATCATCGTTTCATTTTCTGAGCTTCTCTCTATAACACGTAGCGTAGCTTTAAGAGTGGTAGGTGGAATTAGAACAGGGAGAGATTCTCTACGCGGAACTGGTCCTAAGGCGGAAGGAATGTTAGGATATTCTATTACTTTCTTTCTTTCTTTTTGCGCCATGATCACGTAAAACGTTTGCAAATCCGTTGCGTAACGCCAAAAGCAATCGTCTACAAGATTCTGCGACTCGTACCAAACCATTGGAATTGTAACTGGCACTGATTTTTCATAACATTTTTCCAGTCTGACTCAACACATGTACGGTATACCTTATGTAGTGCCCTCCTTTTATCTTGATCGCCTACCCTTATGGTGGAATATGCGTAATAGATATTCTTCACGAAACTATTAATGTTTTGTCTTTGCTTAACAATTATGTGGCTGTCACAAAATAGAACACTTTTGTGTTATTCAAACACGTCTAAACTAATTTCTAAAGAAACTGCTTGAACAAAATATTACAGCATCTCATAGCATTATAGCATGTAAAAAATGGCATACCGTTTCTTACCTAACAGCCAAATGGATGCAAGTGTGGCGAACTACCCCCACTTACCAAAAAAAGATCTTTTCCTCTCAGTGAAATTCCCCTTTCCGAATTAGATGATCATCAAAATCATGTTGCATAGTGTAATTAGTGCATTCAAGTATGTGATACTCTAAAGTTAGTGACGCGTGTCATTTTTAGTAAATTTCAAATGCAATATTTCCAAAATTAATAAAGTAAAAAAAATAAAAATACACATGTTAACATATTTTAACCATGTAATAAATAGAAAATTTAAAAAATAATTAAAAATATGATAGTTAAATTTTTGGGATTTTTTGTGCGATTTGACATGGAATGGCTGAAATGGTCTCGAAACTTTGAATGAAACAGATTCATATTATCAAACCTGAAAATAATAATATATTAACTGTCCATAATGATTCCTGGACTACTAAGTTAAAATACAAATAGATAGTCAAGGAAATCAACTACTTCCCACGCTAGTGCTACTTCCATTTTTGGCGAACTCTCCGTATTTGCGAAAATTGTAAAAATTGGATGTTGGAATAGTTTTGGGTTGTGACAATTACAATTTTAAGAGTCGGCCCAAGTGCGCAATTGTCGGTTTTTCTGTAGAGTTGTGGTATACATGCCGGTGAGTTAACTGCGAGAATCCTGAGTTCGAGTCTTGGTGCGAAGAATAATTTTGCTGGTTGAAAACACATATGCATGTTTAAGTAGTACTCTAATACAGCGGAACATTTAGAAATAATGCGAAAAAGTATGTGGCACCACTAGTTATTCAGTTAGCCACTTTTCATTTTATTCTACCTTCTTCTTTGGCTGATCTTGCTGGCCTCTCAGCTCTCGCTCTTCAGGAGAACTCTCGGCCATTCGGAGCGTCACAACTGCAAGGTAAAAATAGAGCCACTTTTAAAGCACATATCATACGCCGCTATTTCTAGAACTTCCTTCGCGCGTCTGAGCGGCCGAAGTTGTTCAAATTTAAGATTCAAATCAGCTGTGCATTTGACTCTGTTACTGTCGGCGGATATCGAGTTTCTGAATTATTGTGAGATTTGTTGGCATAGTCCAATACTCATCTTGTGTTTAATGGGCGAGAATTCTTGTATCTTGTATCTACTGTATTATTTCATTTTCTCATTCTGTGAAGCAATTTTAAATGACATCATTAATATAATAATACTAACGATTTGTATCAAAAGGCACGTCCCGGAATTATTGAAACTGTATACTGTAAAACAGTCATCTGAACGTGTATTAAAATCTGAATGATGCATTGAAGATGATTCCTCACGGGAAACGTTTTTGGGAGTGTATGTAATGCTGACCATACATTTAATGGTTCATTAACAAACTCACTTCAGTATGTAAAACACAGTGATCCTACATTATTAACATCAAGTTTTAAATTGTTTCACTTTTCTAAAAAAAATCCAAATTAATTGAATTCTTTGTCTTCTCGTGTGTCTATGGATCAAGTGAATAATATCTCTTTATTCCGTATTGATAAAACAAAAAAATCGAAGCGTTTTTTAAAAAACCTTTGTCCAAAATGTGAGATTTTGAAATACTAGAATTGTTGCTAGAACTTCGTGGTCGTCATTTTCTGACTGTGTTGTTGTGAAAAAAATCAGCCCTTGTCCGTAGTTATTAGCTCCGAAAATTTGAATGAGTTTGATAAAAGAACCATACTCCTAAGTATTTTTTGGTAAAAGAAACATAGTTCTTTAAATGTAAGTATTTTCCGTGATTATTTCTCAAGAATAGCTTATCTCAATCTGCAACGGGTGATTATATTTGTTTTGTTAATGTAATTATTCTGCGTAACAAGTATTTTTGTTGTGGAAGTTTGGCGATAGTGTATAACATGCTCTTGTGGCTTACAAGTCCTTAGTGTTGTGAATCTAAGCAAGAAAGGGTGAGAGTAATAGCTAAGAAATAGATTCTATCTCAAATGTAGACTGAGTGGAAGAGATGTAAACCAAGAAAGAGAGGAAAGAGCAAAGAAGATTAAAGGAAAAGCACATTTTAATCACAAAGGAATCTAATTACAAAGTTGTCTAAATATTTAGTCACCTGCTAACAGAGATTTGTGTCTAAATTTGTCATCAGCGGCAGATGCTGGTATGGAAAAGAAAAATAATGATGATGGTAACAGTAGTGGCAAAGAACAATATGTCAGTCAATAATATTCCATATTCATCAAGTGCATTAACTTCTTGCATTATTCCTTCAAATACTGTAATATTAGTCTCCAATAAATAACTTTGATATACAAATTTCTCAATTTTTTGAAGAAAAAACACTATAATATGTGCTCACTGCAATTTATCCAATAATTGCCACAATACTAGCTTGAATTACACTCAAGCGTTCTTCAGAATTTGCAATAGCTTGAAAAAGTGCACAACAATTTTCATGCTTCACATGGACCGGTTTTTCGCTCTCCTGAAAAAATGTGTTTTTGGACTATGGTTGTTTTTTTAAAAACATTCAATTGCATCTGACATCTGTCAAAAGAGAAAACATCTTTTGAACATTAGTTTGAAATTTTTAGCGATGTATTGTAGTAATTAAAAACTACTTTAATGGTTTAGTTCACGACTTAATATTCATAGTACTTACTGTTCGTGGACGTTCGTCAAAAGAATAATAGTAAAATGCTATTGAAGATCGTCAACGTTTTGGAAATTTGTACTTTCAAAGAGGTTTCAGGAACGCTCTTTTCTGAAACGTTCATAAATTGGAATATTCTTTCTTTATTATTATATGCTTTACTCAGCGATGCTCATTGATAATTGTTAACATCTTTACTAACAATTTTTATTTAGAAAAATAAATATATTTTACATATAATTCTTAAGTATATTAGGAATATACATTCTGTGGAGTTATTTTAAAGACAGACCATGGCTTTGTTCTATTTGGGTTTTCTAAAAAAATGTATTTTTATAGAAAGTGAAGTTTGAAGAGATTATAAAGAAGACATATGAGAAGTGTTCACCTAGGAAGATACGAAAATCTATATTTGGTTTTTGCAAAATAAGCTGAACGTTTCTAGAAAACAAAATAAGACACGGGAATAATATTCCTGATTGTGAAGTATCCCTTTGGCAAATATTACTATCTAGATCCCTTTGGCAAGAGTTTTTATCTAGATACGTGCGTTATATGCTTACTGACAGAGAGACATATATAGTGAAAGTTTCATGGATATTCAAGAATAAAATTTTTGAAAACTATGGAAATCAGAATCATTAAATTTATTTTATTTTTTACCGATCGGTAATTGCTTGTTACTGCCTTTGACGCGGAGCTCGATGCACACTGATTAACTTACCTGGATCGGGAGTATCGTGATTACGAGAGAAATACGAATACAGTTGAACATATTCTCTTAAGGAGAGAATTATGAAAGAGAATTATTGAAAAGAAATAAGGAAGGCAAATCGATTCAATAACTTCTAGTTAATTAGTAAATAAGTAAATCCTAATGATCATAATCTGGTAAAAAGTAAAATATTGTATGTGCCACGGGCATTAACTAGTTCTAATGATCTCGGGCGACAAAACCCCTTGGGCTTTTTGTCGCCACTCGATAATCAGATCGCTTATAACGCCTTTAGTGCATAAATAACTATTTTAATAATAAATCATTCAAGGGAATTAATATTTCATTTTCGACTACTAAATCTATAAGAAATCGAAGGTTATAATTGGCGAATGCACTTGCACGCAGTGCCGGCGTGGGGTTTGTTTTCGCGCGATATTCTCGACGCTTCGATCGCCTAGGAAATTACCACAAACGAAGACAAAATGCCCGCGTGCGGCGCACGAGCGGCTTCGGGCAGCCGCGGGACAACAAATAAAATCATTGTTGATTCGCGCGGGCCTCGACTGCGGGGCGCGGACTGTGTCACTGGCTCCTCCGCCGACTTCGCGCGTCACGTGTGCGCGGCCGTGTTCAGCCCGCGAGCACGTGATCCACAGGCGCGGACCATGTGACCGGCGCGTGGCCAGGCGGCCAGGCGCACCCGCCGCGCCGCGCTGCCGCACGTTGGGCGGGAACACACATTCCATACGGGCAGAAGGGCTCCCGCCCGACTTCTCGCCTTCCGCCCCCTTTTTTTGATTCTCCTTTACTTCGTTAAAGACGGCACTACATCACACGGTGTTTACAGTGATGGTTGTCGCACCATCTGAGCAGATCGCGTCATCATTTCTTATAGTAAGAAGGAACAGAAATTGAAGCGTGTTAATTTCTGAATGGATATTAGGAACATTTATTTCTTTGAGGATTTTATTAAGAAACACTTATTACTATGCCTGAACGGCATATGATAATCTGAGCCTGATTATCTCTTCCATTTTTAGACTTAGTTTGATTGCTCTTTGTATCAGAAAATATGGCTAATCGAATCGAGAGGATATTGCATTGAATTATAAAATGTGAAGAGAGTACAGTGAAAGTATTTTGCCATATAGAAATTCAATTTGACCTCATTACTATGTTGGTAGCACTGTTTTCCTCGTATTAGCGGAACGCCAAGGCGCTTTTTTTAAGTGCACCTACTTTCTTCGAGAGATTGCAAAGCTCGTTCTACTTGAATGAACGGCGATAAACGTCGAGTTAGTTGAACAAATGCAAGACTCGGCTATTTCCTTAAAGAACACAATTATTTCGGGTCGTTATCCTTAAAAGTCATTCAAAACTCTTTTCTACACTTTTGCATGAATATACAAAAGGTTTAAGTGGTAGTTGAAGGAGATGTGCATGTATTCAAAACAAAGACCATCGAAGTTAAACGTACCTCAATGAAGGATATTGTGTTAACATAAGTGCTACGTCCACAATTTCGATGTATATTAGGGAAGTTTCGATTATAATTGTTAAAACTAATGGATATAGCATAATGACACAAGTCTGAAGTGGCTTGTTTTAAACTTGATTCTACCAACTAGTTAAATCAACTAGCTTTAATTATTAGAATTGTCCTATTAACATGACCTCTCTTGATGCGAAACCGCATGCTCGGAAGCTTCTTTTGGCCTCGTGAGCAGTGGCAGAGATGCACTGTGCGCGGTGCGCGGAGCGGAGCGGCGTGGCGCGGCGCGGCGCGGGCGTGGACCCGTTCTGGAAGCCGGGAGGCGATGCCCGAGCCGCTTCGGTGGAGGCTCGCCGCGCGGCCTCGCGAGAGGAAGGAACGGGTCGCGGGCGCGCCTTCGCAAACCGCGTCCAACCATTTCAGACAGCCGTGCATGGCCGTGCGTAGGCGAGGTGTGTCGACCTTTGAGCTGGAGATACCAGTGATAGGAAAGGGTTACGTGAAACACCGCCCCCCCATCCACCCAGCCGCTGGTACATAATCTTAGAAAGTTTGTGGAATTACTTTCGAGGATATCTCAAAATTACTTTAAAAGTTTTCGAAAAGTCACTTTTCTTTTTTTGAAAACATTAATGGTGGCATATAGAGAATCATGTAAGAAAGGGCGAAGGAAAAGGGGTGACGTCTGAACAAACTTTTTTTCCTAGTCATGGTTATTTTGCTGATAATACAAACATTTACTATATAGCTTAAACGAATATTTGATGAATTGATACTGACTCAATAAATGATAAAAATTATTCCTAAACATAATTATACAGTTCGTGCTCTTACTTTGAATTCAAGCCATAGTGTATGTAGTACGCATGACTAATATTCTTTCAACGCACCAGTAAATTTTGCTGAAGCATTGTATACGTAGCTTGCAAAATGAAGTAGAGTCTACCTATTTGTAGTGACTAATTAAAAACTAAATTTAGTTCTCTGTAATGGGTGTTTGAAATGAGAAATTTCCTATTTTGGACATACTCGTACTTTGTTTGAATTTTTCGCTAGCAAAGAAATGTATCCCACTTAAATAGCCTGTATGCATGCAACTGGATGTTACTTCCTTACAAACTTCATTTTATACATAGAATGCAAAGGCGCATCAGAATTTCTGTGTGTGTGTGGAAGGTGGGGTAACTAAAGGCAAAGTGTCTAACCAACTTGATTTTGCTTATAAAGAATTATTCATTTTCACTTTTTTTAAATTAAAAAAAAATTACACTCGGATAATCCAACATGGGCCACGCGAATATCACTTCATATAGTTTCCTTCTTTCTCCTCAAGAAGTCCTTTATCGTGTTCGACTGCACAGCTCTTGTTTCAGCAGTCCATTCTCCTCTATTCTTTTCACCGACAAGAAATTTTAGGTCAAATTTTTTTTCTATATTTTTTTTGATTTAGACAGTCTTGTTCAGTAATTTACACTGAATATAAAATTTATTTTTATTTGTTGACAATTTAACGTAATATAAAGTAAACGTATGGTATATTTAATGACTTTCATTAGTACAGAAAATCAGTGAAAGCTATATTTTTTACCTTGCGTCATTGGCTTCTGTGGGCACTAATGCTCCTTGAGCCTCCCCCCTTTGGGAGCGCTCCTTATAGGATACGATTATCATTGCATTGAAATCACCTGGCAATTTTTATTCCATTGTGTCATTACGTGGTTTTTATACCGGGGATTGGTTAGATAATTTTGTGGTAGGGTAAATGTCATTAGGTCACTGATTGCTATCACGATATGGGTTTTTGTTGGTGTTCTGAAGAATGCTAATAGTGGAATTTGTCTTGCTTTCTATAAGTACAGTGTACAATACATTCACCTTCAATTCTACATTCCAAGAAATTCTAAACTCTAACAAATGAAATTTAATAGTGTGGCTTACTCGAATTTGGTTTTGTGGTGTGATTTTGAGATACAGGAACTGCCAATTTTATTTATTATTTATGAATAGTCAATTAATCGTCAACAGCAGAGGATTCGGATTCACTACAATTTATAAAGATGTAATTTATACGTTGTGAAAGATGTAATAGGTAGATTCGATAAACAAAATACATCATGCTCACCCACATGGTGATATTATATGGCATCTAATAATTTACGCAGGAGTTTTGTATTCATTCTCTGAGAGTGATTTTTCTCACCTATAAAGTGTATAAACCAATATAAATGATCGTGTTTGGATCGTTTTAATTTTTAATGGTTCCGATACTTAGGAGATGAAAATCTTTACAGGTTGGATGGGCAGTTGGGTACGTACCTGCGAACAGGCTCGAAAAACTAGAGGTGTTATAGCAGCTACTAATTTCTCGTAACGACACTGGCTACGTAACGTTATTATATTGCACTTTCTATCCTACTACTTCAGACCTCACTCGAAAAATACTAATGGAATACATAAAAATTACACGAAAGCCCTCGAAATTTTGAAAGGCTGTACATGATATTAATTAATGACCTAATTTAGGAGCACAGATTTCATTCATAAAACCATATCGATCTTCAATAATGTATTTCGAGGAGAGGGTCCAATTTTTTAAAAAAGTTTTTGCAACTTTGGAAAATTCAGAGATTTCAGTGTAAATCGTATTTGAGCCATGTTTATAGATATACGGTATGTATCTCTGTTCGATAAAAAGTAATAAAAAATGTTGAGCTTTTTGGAAAAAATTTCAAAAATTTCGTTGGGGCTTTATATAAAGTACACCCAAAAATTAAAATCCAGGGGCTGTGACAACTGTTAGATAGATTTGGGAGTATCAATTTTGGTAAAAATTCTGTGAACGGTTTAAGCGTTGATGTTGTTCACAGACAGATGGACGGACGCTCGGAAGGACGGATGGACAGACAGGTGGACGTTAAAAAAACACTTTGTCAGGATCAAAAACCCCCATAATGTGAATTTCTGTCAAAATCTTGTCACCGATGTTTTGCAGCATTATGCAACTTTCTCTATACTACGCATACGAGAATGTAAAAACATGGGAACACGTTTGAACTGTTTAGAAATTTGAGCAAAACTGCATATTGTTAGTGTACGTCTTGTCTGTCGGCAACAATGAGGGGCAACTACTCCACTACAACCTCAAATTCAGAACCTACTCGTTCAAATTGAGACGAAACACATTCAAATTGTGAATAAATAAGGATAAATAGGAAGTAATGTGATTGCAAAACTATTGAAGATTAATTTATTGAAGCATTGAAAAACAAAAGAAACTTCGAACTCCTTCATTCGCAGTTTGACTGGACTGAGTCTCAAATTGAATGAGCTTGTTCTCAATTTGAGGTTAAGAAGGTGTCCTTGTTGGAAAGTGCAGGAGTACATTTCTCTGGCGCTGCTTTCGAGTGGTCGCGCCGGAGCCGCGCAAACGCGTGCCGAAGGCGACGGGTGGCGGATGTGCGGCGCCGGTCTCGGGTGTGGCAGCCGCCGCGTGTGCTGAATATGAGCGATTGTCTTGTCCTAGGAGTAGCTCTGCCCCTCCCAAGTAGGACGCAACATGACCCAACCTCACCAAGAAACGCCGAGGATAAGAAATGCTATCGAGAATCGGTAGGTTCTTGTGCTTTCGTGTACAGGTACACTTAAGAGCACAAAAATAAACTTAAAGCAAGTGTAAAGCAAACAATGAGAATAAAACTCAAGTTAAGTCCTTCCAAACGTCAGCCCTTATTATTGCACTGTCGCTCGCGCGAATGAGGCATTCTATGATGCGAGTCTGTGGCAGAGGCAATAATATAACAAGTGACGTTACAGAATGCCACAGCCTTTCCCGTATTAGTTTTCTATTTATTTCGGTCTCGGCTAGCTATTCGGACTTGCCACGCCAGCTGCCATCTATCGCCGCCCACAGTACACATTTTGACATTTTCTATTTTTTTGGTTTCCTTATAGTAGCACAAAAATATTATTTTAAGAATATTAAAGAAAAGTAAAAACTCGTCCTAAATGGCAATTTTCTTTGAAAAATTTGGAGCCATTTTTAAGATAAAGGCGTTTAAGCACTATTGCTACTGTAAATTCGAAATTTGAACCTTTTTTCACAGAAAAATTCAGTTTTCGAAAAACGTCATTTGAAGCACTTTAACTCATAAATACAAACATGTTTATAAATTGCTGAAAATGTGCATATTAACGGTGTGAGAGATATTAAAAAAATTGTGTAATTTTTGAAAAAACAAAAAAATACCCCCAAATTAACTTTACACCATATTAAAGAGTGCAATTAGCACTATCAGTTCAACAAGTTTGAACAAAAAATTTTGAAACTTTTTTTAGAAAATGACATCTGAAAATGTGCAATTTTTCGTATTAACGACGTGAGAGGCATGTAAAAACTACTTTTTGCAATTTTTGAAAAAAACAAAAGGATAGAGGAATATGCCGTTACTGTCATCTCATAGAGCACATTTATCCCTACCTTTACCAAAAGTTTAAAGAAAAATTTTTGGAGCCGTTTTGATAAAAAATGTTTTTTGTAATTTTTTAAAATTTCAAATGAAGCGTGCAAAATTGCGCAAAAACTATTAAAATTTTCAAAAAACTGTACATGACTTTAATGAAAGAATTCACTTTGGAGAACAAATTTTATTTGAAGGAAAAGTCTCTATGTTCAATTTTGTAGCTCTAGGAAGACGCCTAAAAAATTTCAAATTTTGGCAATTTTCGAAAACTCAGAGTTAACCGTAAAAATGGGACTTACGCCACCTTAATAAGTGTATTTTACTCTATACTTACAAGTAATTTAAAGAAAAAAATTGGAGCCGTTTTTTGAGAAAATTTTGAAAATGTCCGGGGGGCTTGATGTAAAGTATGCTCAAATTTTGAAGAAAGTTTTTCAAAATCGAGGCGCCGCGAGTGGACGCAGATCGACCGGGGAATATCCATTTTGGAAGAAATCGCACGTATGGTTTACGCGCTAGTGTTGCTCACAGACCCATTTTTTCGGTATCAGGGGACCTCAAAACGTGCATTTCCGTTGAAATCTCGAAATCGATTTTCCGCAACATTACATAACTTTCCCTATACTACGCATATTACTTCAACCAATATACAGGTTGTCCAGAAGCTCCCGTTACAAAAAAATACCACAAATTCTGTGATGCCAAACATGAAGAACGGCAGGTCCAGTTTTTCCGAAAAAAATTTTGTCTTTGAGAAAATTGAGTTTAAAAATCACTTCCGGGGCGCGAAATTCAAACCGGCCGCAACGACACTGCAGACAGTACGGAGCATCCTTCCGCACCTTCTGCGCGGAGGCATTTCCTCGTTTCTCCGCGTAAATGGTGAAAGAGTCGAGTAATATTCTGGAAAGCATCGCGTTGCTTACACTAGAATACTTAATAGTATCAAGTATTAGCAGGTTCTATTCAATAAATATTTTAAATGTACGTACAGAATATCGAGTTTTGTTCAAAATGATAGCCACAGTACACGGCGGCGTAAACATAAATTATGAACCCGATCCAACATTTATGAATAAGATTGAATATCCTGGAATGCTCGAATTGTTATTTTTAGCACATATTAATATGAACTAGTGCTTTGGACCTAAGATTGCCACGTAAATGATAGTCTCCTGAAGATTATTCTAAAGATAGTGATATAGTAAAAGCGTTTCGGAAATGAAATATTCATTTCCTGAATTCCCGTTCCATGAAAATACTGAGTTTATCTCTGGGCGCGGAATTTGAATTGATACGTTTTACAGTCATTTTGTGGTGATGCAGACCGAACAGTGCATTGAAGAATCTTTGTAGGGGCACGTAGGCCATTAACCTAACCCACAGGTCAATATCAACAGAGATAAAATAGCGTCGCCACATTTGAATGCAACAAGGAATAAAAAATACAAAACTAGTAGTATATTACTGGTGTGAAAGGGTAAAAGACTGAGAAAAACTGTGATGTTGCATTGCGTGATGTACAAATACTTCTAGCAGGCAAAGTTTGACCGTGGTTCGCTGAGGTTACCGGCCCATTGCCATTCGCAGCTCGTATTATGGTCGGTGTCCCTTGCATTTGTCACTTGCTAGGCCGCGTCACATCGTGGTTTATATCGTATGGCGAACCTCCCACCGCCGCCTAGTGATTCGCCTATCAGCCGCATGTCAGTTTTGCCTCAAAACAACAGATTGCGCAGTTCGAAACCCGGCCCGCACAGTGGTCATGGCTGAAAAAGCACATGTACGGAGTCATCTTTCCCCCTTCCCTCCCCTCCGCACCACCCCCCGCGTCCCGCCACCGGCAGCGTATACTAAAAGCTAAGCGCAGTCAAGGCAAATTAGTAGAAATATCGAGTTTGAGTGCGAGAGGCCAGAATAAGCATGTTTTCAATTAATGAGTACTGCGACATGTACTTAGTCTTCGGCGAGTGCCGGAGCAACGCTCGTGCGGCAGCTCGAGTGTACGCCGAGAGATACCCTAGCAGAAGACACCCTTCCCACTGCGTTTTTCTGCGCCTCGACGCAAGAATACGTGCGTTGGGGTCAGTTTTATACCGGGCGGAAGTGTCGATGCAGGTGTGTCTCGCTCATCTGTGGCTACAGAGGAAGCAGTATTGGAACATTTCGAACAGGACCCTTCGAGCAGTGTGCGAAATTTTGCGCGAATGGGTTGTTTATATTAAATTTTTTCCTTACAACTAAAAGAATTCAATTTTCAATGTGAAAATAATTTTATGTATTATCAGATATGTTTGGAAAAAAATATACAGAGCCATAGAGTTGCAGTTATGATTTAATTTGCATATTGTTTATGTTTATTCCTGTTTTCCATAAAATATTCTTTTGAGATATAAATCCCTCATAAGTAAAAAATAACCAACATGAAACTATGTAATTATTAGAGTGTTTTTTATGTAAAATCTACAAAAATTATCCAATTAATATTTTTCAGTTCAAAAAAGTATGCAATTATTAAATGGACAAGTTATAAATTGATTAATTTTTTAAACAAATTAAAATATTGAACATGTAGAGATATAACTGAAAGATTTAGGACATGCATGTAAAGTATTTCTAATTAATTTAAAGTAGCAAAATATGCATGTTCTAAAATATTTAAGTAGTAAGGATACTGATTCTGCATTAAAATAAATTAAAAAATTAAATAATTCAAAAGAAGGTTTGGGGTGAAAATATGATTATATTGCATAATTTTTTCCTTTTTGTCGATTTTTGTTGTACATTATGAAAATATAAAGAAAAATATTGAAAATTAAAACACTGAAGTAGTGTAGTAGTGAACTGTTTCTACTCCCTTACATTCTGTACTACGTAGTAACCTCGAAGAATTAAATTGAAGAAATGGTCGTTACTCATTTGTGTACGTATCTGCTAACTACAATGCAAGCTCAAAGAAACAAAACAACTAAAAGAATACTTCTCCCGAGTAGCTGTCAACTGCCTTATGAAATGGTTTTACGAAGTAATTCCAAGACTTGGGAGAAAGACATGCTCTCATCTTGCATCTGGAAAAGCAAAGCGGCGGGTAGAATGGTCATTCAACTTCGAGAAATGGATAGTCGAGGCCGCTTGCCTTAACTTCGATGTTCCACGTAGAACAGTTAGCAAATTTTGCAATAGCAGTTATTTCGGAACGCTTTCGCTGCGGCAGCAGGAAGTACTCTTCCTTTACCACATATTACTTAAGGTAAAATAATAGATAACTAATTTAGGAACAGATACTTTTATTTAGGAATTATTTGCAATATTTTTGAGGGGGGAAATACTGATATCCATCAATTAGGGCTACATCTTCGATAAACCGTCCAGCGGTTATTAAGAAGTTTAAAGCTGTCTATCTTTAGTTTGATAATTCAGAAAATGACAGCCGGGAGAATCAATTCAAATTCCAGAGATAATAAACTCAGTATTTTCATTAACGAATATTTTATCTCCGAATTGCTCCTTAGTGTATCACGATATTTATAATAATCTACAGGAGACTATCATTTACGTGGCAATCTTAAGCCTAAAGCACTAGTTCATATTAATACGTGATAAAAATAACAATTCGAGCATTCCAGGAGATTCAATCTTTTTCATAAAAGTTGGATCGTGTTCATAATTTATGTTTACGCCGCCGTGTACTGTGGCTATCATTTTGAACAAAACTCGATATTCTGTACGTACATTTAAAATATTTATTGAATAGAACCTGCTAATACTTGATACTATTAAGTATTCTAGTGTAAGCAACGCGATGCTTTCCAGAATATTACTTGACTGTTTCACCGTTTAGACGGAGAAACGAGGAAATGCTCCGCGCAGAAGGTGCGGAAGGATGCTCCGCGCAGTCTGCAGTGTCGTTGCGGCCGGTTTGAATTTCGCGCCCCGGAAGTGATTTTTAAACTCAATTTTCTCAAAGACAACATTTTTTTCGGAAAAACTGGACCTGCCGTTCTTCATGTTTGGCATCACAGAATTTGTGGTATTTTTTTGTAACGGGAGCTTCTGGACACCCTGTATACATACTATGTAGTGCCAAACTACCACTATGTATAAAAATTGTTCTGTCGACAATAAACGCTACTTTATTCCTTATATATGTACGTATACGGGAAAGTAAAAATTGCCGCTAATGCAAATATCAACGACGTGAGAGACAAGTCAAAACAAATCGGTTTTTGTAATTTCTGAAAAAACAAAAGAATACAGCTACATGACGTTTGTGTCATCTCATTGAGTACATTAGGCACTATCCCTATCAAATGTTTTAAGAAAAAAATCGGAGCCATTTTCGAGAAAATCTTGTTTTTGTTATTTTCTAAGATTGCACAAATTGCACGCAATATTGCGCGAAAACTACAAATATTTTCAAAAAATGTATATGACCTTAATTAAAGAACTTACTATGAAGAACAGATGTTGTTGGAAGGGAAAACCCCTATCTTCAATTTTGTAGTTGTAGGAAGTCGGCGAAAAATCAAACTTTTGCAATTTTCGAAAATTTAGAGTTAACCTTGAAAATCGGATCTACGCCATGTTTATAAGTGTATTTTACTCTGTTCTTACAAGAAATTTACAGAAAAATTTGGAGTCGTGTTTGAGAAAATGTTGAAAATGTACAGTGGGCTTCATGTAAAGTACCCCCAAATTTTAAAGAAAGTTGTTCAAAATCTCAAAGCTTCGACACGAGTCAGATGTACAGGGGATTCTTCAATTTGGAAAAAATCCTACGCTTGGTTTATGCGCTAGTGGTGTTCACAGACGCACGAACGTTTAGCCGTCAATTGGTTTTTCGGTATCAAGGATCCACAAAACAAGGATTCTGGCTACACCACGTGTTAGGGAATTTTGTTCTTAGTTTAGGAACTGGATTTATTCAGTTTGTTATCGGGGCCCGGTAATGAATTCTTTTTTTTTGCCGAAAATTCGCCTTTTTTTTCGCGCAGCATTACATAACTTTCCCTATACTATGTACATTACTCCGTGTATACGTATGCATACGGGGAAAGTGAAAAGCATTGCTGATCCACAACGCAACACGTGAATAGCAAACATTTAATGACAAGGAGGATCTTCCTTGGAGCCTTAGTGTCGAATGACATCCGCTATATCGTAGTGATGCTCTGAGGATGAGAATCCAGTCGGTACGCGACAGTTTGAAAATAAGTGGAATAAAACAATCAAATATTCGAATATTTCAGTCAAAATCAAAACTCATTGCTTTTGGATATTTACGGTTTCCTCTGCCTATAATAGTAAACATGTAACTACTCTTATTACATACACATCAAGTTGTCAAGAGTTTCAGCGACGCAGTTTGTATGGAATTTGGGATAGACCAATGCACTACCTTACACATTGTCTACGGATAATTTCAAAGCGAGGATTAAATGATCACAGGTATTGTCATTGCCAACAATGTTATTTATTTTAAGAGCGAGGTACGGCAGAGAGAGGACTTTACTTGGAGGCAATATGCTGATAGCAAGAAGAACAATTACGTGGGTACTTTTCGTCCATCAACTTACAAAGCTATCAGTGATCTGGATAAAAAAGGTGGCCCAATGTGTCTGGCACAGCAAAGAAAGGATTTGATTTTTTGAAGGTTCACGACCGTGTGAACGCCTGGAAAAGAAAAGAATTTCACGGTAGATTTTTTTGCAACTTTAACTTCGAAGAACAGTGAAAGAAAAATCTCACCCAGTTCACTCCGAGACGCCGTACGAGTAGGTCGTGCTGTGAACAGTTGTGCACAAACGAAACGCGAGTTATTTAATTAACTTGGTGTAACTATACGAATCTGTATCTAATACTGTAAGCAAAACACAGTATATCATCACGTGAACTTCACGTACAGCTGCAGCTGCAGCTGTACTCCCAGGAAAATGGATTCTCCTGATGACAGGAGAGACATAATCCCCAACATTACGGACTCACAACAAGGTATGTCATTAAAGAAGTCATATGCAGGTGCTACATGATCAGATTCCTTTCCATCTAAAGAACAAGCTATTGTAATCGAAGCTCAAGAAGGACTTTCAATTAAGGGTTATGTCAGCAAGGTTGCCTCTATTGTTGATGCTAGTAATATTAGATTTGTTTCACGCGTATCTAACAACCGAATATGCATCTTTCTTCCTAGTCAAGCCGTTGCAGAAAAATTCACCGATAAAAACAAAACAATTGTTATAAAGAATCGTGAACTCAATGTTAGACCTCTCATTAGTAAACTTAAAAGAGTAATTATATCCAACGTGTGCCCAATTATACCACATGATATAATTGAAAAGGAGTTCATCAAAAGAAAAATTACCACATCCTCCAAGATCTCATTCATAAAAGCAGGAATATCAGAACCGGGTTTCTCCCATATTATGAGCTTCAGAAGACAAGTATACATAGAACCTGAAGATCTAAACAAATTACCAGATTCAACTGTTGTTTACTTTGACAATACCTGATACCGTATATACTTCTCTACTGATATCATGACCTGTTTTATTTGTAATCAAGAAGGACATGTAGCTCAACTTTGTCCCAGTAAACCCAGTGGAAATGATGAAATGGAAACAGAACTAACTCAACAACATAACCAAAGTCTCTCTTCTGTACCAAATCTTCAACCTGCAGATAACATCAATGAAAAAGTAATATCACCCTCTTCTGATATGAATATCACCTCAAAAATACCTTCACCATCTGACTCATCCACTCAAATTGAAGAAGCTGTTACTGAGGATGAGAATCTCACTTATACACAAATCCCTTATACACAGAATCCCTTATACACAAAAGGGAGTGAAGACAACCCTTTGAAGAAAGAGCTTGAGGCCAATAATAATGCCCCTATATTAACCCAACCTCAATCTGTTGACTTCCCTGCTCTTCAAACCTCACAATCATACAACCCCAATTCCACAAATAATTTGATTAAGAAACGACCTATATCCTTATCATCAACAACCTCAGACCCACCTATTGAACCCTCACGAGAACCTGATAAACATTTCAATAATGATCTCACTGCAAAAGAAAAAGAGAAGAATTATAAAAAGTCAAGACTAGAAAGTAGTAATATTGAAGAATCTGAAAAACTGGACACACAACTGGCCCCTCTCAAGGAAATATTAATGGACCCAAACAACAAATATCCTTTAAATTTCATTCAAATGAAGAGTTTTCTTGAAAAAACAAAAAACAGTACTGAGGTAATTGAAATAGCTCTGGAATTTACCCCTGATGTAACTCAAATGATCCAAATGTTAGAAAGAACATATCCAAAATTAAAGGATAAAAATATGAAGAGAAGATTTACAAATCTAAAAAAGAAATTAAATAAACACATTAAAAGCAATGAATCAGAGTACTCTAGTGATACAAGTTAAAGTATTTCATTCCCTTAAATTAAATATTAACCAACAATGGTTGAAAGCATATTACAATGGAACATCAATGGATTTAGGCCTCAAAGAGAAAATCTGTTAATTCTGATTAACAAATATAATCCAGATGTAATATGCTTGCAGGAAACTAATAATTCAGAAAGAGTGATACCACAATTAAAAAATTATTCTGTACACCTAAAAAATAGAAATAATCCAAGAATATCCAGTGGAGGCATAGCTATATATATAAAATCCCTTCTTCAAGCAGATGAAATTCAAATAAACACCAATATTGAATGTACAGCAGTCAAAATTAACATGGGAAGAACATATTTGAGTATTTGTAATATCTACCTCCCGAATAGTTATAATTTTACAGAAAATGAAATATTAAAAATCTTAGATCAGCTACCTAAACCCTTTATTATGGTAGGTGATTTTAATAGTCACAGCCTAATGTGGGGATCTTATAAAGAAGACAGTAGAGGCAAGATTATTAAAAAAATATTATAAGACCCAAATATATTGATACTTAACAAAAATCAATTCACTCACCTTAATAATACACACAAAAGGTTCAGTGCTATTGATCTAACTATATGTTCATCTTCTATTGCTTCTAAATGGGACTGGAGCACTACAGAAGACTTACATGGAAGTGACCATTTTCCCATTCTCATATCTTACCTCAATAATACCTCAGTGTCTGCTTGCACTAACTATCCTCCTAGATGGAAATTCCAAGAAGCTAACTTTGACAGATACAAAGAAATATTATCAACAAAAATAAATGAAATTAATATGTTAGAAGAAAATTCCTCAATTTCCCTCAATAAAAAAATTGAGAAACTGACTGATCTCATCATCAAAACAGCTGATGAAACAATTCCAGAATCTTCAGGAAAACCAATAAGGAAGAAACTACCTTGGTGGAATGAAGACTGCAAAAATGCTCATAAATTATACAGACACTCATTCAATAAATACAAGAGGCATCCAACCATAGAAAATCATATTGAATATAAAAGAACACGAGCAAAAGCAAGACGAATATACAAAGAAAATAAAAGGCAGTGTTGGATTGACTTCATCTCATCAATAAATTGATTCTCTAACCCAGCAGACAATTGGAAAAAAATCAAAGCTATAAATGGTTGCTACAAGCAGAACTTTCAACCTAAATTTATGGTACACAACGACCGAATTACCTCTTCTAACGAAGAAATTGCAAACATTCTAGCTTCTACATTTGCTAATAATTCAAGTGACAGTAACTTTAACAATGAATTCCAAATATACAAATCTAATTCGAATTTAACAATGGATAGAATTATTCAACAAAATACCTCAAGTAATTCTACATTAAATTATCCCGTACAAGTACAAGAAGTTGAGATTGTGCTATCTCGTACTAGAAATTCAAGCCCAGGACCAGATGGAACATACAATGTTTTTCTTAAAGAACTGCCGACAAATGCTATTGAATATCTAACTCGACTCTTCAATGAAATAATAACCACTGGAGAATTTCCTGACAAATGGAGGGAATCTATAGTTATCCCGATTCTTAAACCTAACAAAGATCCAACCAACCCGAATAATTACAGACCTATTTCCCTAACGTCCACCCTCTGCAAATTACTGGAAAAAATTGTCAGTAGACGACTTAATTGGTACCTCCAATATTATAATAACATTTCACCATTCCAAAGTGGTTTCAGACGAAACCGTTCTACAACTGACCATCTAGTAAACATCCATAGTGACATTTGTGATGTCTTTATAACAGACCAACATCTTGTGACTGTTAGTTTAGATGTGGAAAAGGCTTATGACATGGTATGGAGAGATCGAATCATCAAAATTCTCCACGAAATGGGGATAGATGGCCAAATACTAATTTTCATTACCCAGTTCATGAAGAATAGATCTTTACAAGTTAAATTCAATAATATTTTATCGAACAAATATACAATAAATAACGGAGTGCCTCAAGGATCTGTGCTTAGTGTACTACTATTCTTGATTGCCATAAATGATATCAGGAACCACATCCATCGACCAGTGAAAGTATATTTGTTTGCAGATGATATCACTATAACATTAAGTGGAAAAAATATTAAAACATCTCAAGAACTGCTCCAAATCACTTTAAATGAACTTCAAGATTGGTCCAATACGACAGGTTTCAAGATCTCAAAAACCAAATCTGAATGTATAGTCTTCAATAAAAGGAGTAAATTATCTGATCAGCTAAAACTTACTATAGGACCACAACAACTTAAATGTTAAACTCAAAATCCTAGGAATACGACAGGTTTCAAGATCTCAAAAACCAAATCTGAATGTATAGTCTTCAATAAAAGGAGTAAATTATCTGATCAGCTAAAACTTACTATAGGACCACAACAACTTAAATGTTAAACTCAAAATCCTAGGAATATTATTCGATAGTAAACTAACATGGATACCACATATTAAGAATTTAAAAGCTGAATGTCTTCAAAGAATGAATATAATAAAAGCCATTTCATCAGCATCGTGGGGAGCCGACAGAAATGTTATACTTTCATCATACAAAGCTCTCATTCGTTCTAAGATAGACTATGGAGCAATTATTTACCAGTCAGCTAAGCCAACAATATTAAATAGTCTTAATCCGGTCCACTCAGCCGGGTTAAGATTTGCTATTGGCGCATATCGAACGAGTCCAATTTCGAGTATTCTTGTGGAATCCAATGAAGAACCTCTTCACATCAGAAGAAGAAAACTATGTTTTTCATACGCCAGTAAAATGTCATCCACTCCTAATAACCCTGCTTATAAGAATGTTTTCTCCAGAAAATATTACGATAAGTACACACAAAAAAGTATGCTCCGAAACCAGTTTATTATCTCCTGAACCAGTATCTTGAAGAAATTAACTTCACATTTCCTACTGTTTGAACTACCATGATTAAAAAAAGACCTCCATGGATTCCTTCCCTAATAAATATCAACATCAGCCTTAACGATCTTCCAAAAAAGGAAACTAATACGTTAATTTACAAGGCTTACTTCAACGAAATCTATAACAAATACACTGGATATACACACATCTTCACCGATGGCTCCCGTAAAGAGATCGGAGCTGGCTGTGCTGTACAAATCAAAGAGACACTATTACAATCAAGGCTAAATGATTATTGCTCTATTTTTTATTGTGAAGCATACGCCATTCTTCTCGCCTTAAAATATATTCAAGAACAAACCGAAGACAAATTTGTTGTTTTTACAGATTCCAAAAGTGTGCTAGTAAGTTTAAGTAATTCTGAAAACCAGGAACCTATAGTAAATGAAATAGCTGACTTATATTATGACCTATTACACATCAACAAGGAAATAATTTTCATTTGGATACCATCGCACCGAGGTATTGCCGGTAATGTATTAGTTGATGAAGCAGCAAAAGACTCTATTAATTCACCTTTGGAAGAGCATCCAGTTTCCCACAATGACATAAAAAAAAGAACTTCATCAAAGAAACAAGGATCTTTGGAATACTGAATGGACAAGATGACCAAACTCACTACATCAGATCAGGAAAAGTATCTTCGATGACCAACTCCCTTACCTTCACGAGAGAAAATATCAAACTGTGCTCACCCGTTTAAGAATTGGCCATTCCAAACTTACCCATCAGCATCTACTAACAAAGAAATGCAAAAAAATTGTGACCAATGTCAATCTGCCCTTTCTATACCACACATATTATTGTTCTGTTCCATTTACACAGATATCCGCAAAAAATATGCAATACCTCTCACTCTCCCTGAAATCCTTAACAACAAATACCACATTCAAAATGTCTTTAAATTTTTAAAGGAAATTAACCTTATCAATAAATTGTAAGAAACCAAAAATCTGTTAAACACCAATATTGTCACAATGTTATATCAAATAATGTATTAGTAATGCCCAACATGTATTTTGATGATTTTTTTTCTCTGTTTATATTCTGTTGCTGTTGAATGTGATTGTAAATTGCCGTCATGTAAATTTACACTTATATTGACAAATTATGTATTTGTGCTTTAATCTTAAATTTTGTTGTATGCTCTCATGTACATTGTATATACTGTATTTTGAATGTGGTCGCTAATGACCTAGTAGTTCATGCGACCTTTTAAATAAAGCATAATTTAAAAAAATCTCAATTGAGTGTCTTGGAATCGGGGATTTCTTCGGTGAGAATGAACTACTTTTCTCCATTCAGAACAAAGTTTTTAAAACGATTGTCCATTTTATACAAAATATTCATTAGAGGTCAGTAATTTGATAGCCAATGTCATCTACGTAAATCTACCAACGAGTCAATATAGTAGAATTGCTGTGGATGCCCCGCATTGGCGCTAACATAACATCTTAAGAGCCACAACTGCCTCACCAAACAAATTCCCTAGACCAGTGTTGTCAAGGCCGATGCCATGAGCGGGAGACCGCGGCATGAGTGGCACGACGAAATCGCCCCTCCACGCAGTTCATCACCCCGCCGAAGGAGACAACGCCATCACTATTGTAAAACGGTGGGGTTACTAATAACTCTCCCGACGCTAATGGCGCAGAGAAGCTCGTGGAATGGCACGGTGCCGCGAGGCGTGCCACTGCCACCAGTAGGAGAGCTTGACACCACTGCTCTAGACCCTTGCCAAAAGACCTCTTAGTGTTAGTGAGAGAGCAACCATGTTACAAGTGCAAATCAGAGCAAGAAATCTGCAGTGGTCGAGCACGAATTTTGTAGAAGAATGTAATCACTAGGGAGAGGATTTTTATGCCCTAAAAGATCTTGAAATATGCTTTTAAAATATGTATTTATGACTTAAAAATTCTTAAATATGTACTTTAATATGCAGTTAAAATTTACAATATTTCATTTCCTATATAAACCTTTCTTAACAAAATTCAGGAGAAGCATGTTAGGAATGAAATAAATATATATTTGTGTAACAATATAATCTACCTTACTTCGCGGAGGAAATAATTTAAGTAATTTTTCACCTAGTAAGTCTTGTTGCATTTCTTCTACCTGATTTAAAAAATATATCAAGAAATATCCTACATTTGCACAAATATTTTATCTTATTTAAAAAAGAAGAAGAAGAAAAAGAAACGCAAACTGTGACAAGCTCTAATTAATGAACGTTCACAAACAAATAGATTCTGTGAAAAAATGAAACGTTTTAGACATACGTTTTTACTTTAACGAATTATGTAAATTATGCGCTTATAATTACATCAATATCCATCAACAGGAAAAACTGATCAAATATTCATAAATATGCACTAACATATTAATCTACATGGCATCAAATTCTACCCAAATGTAAAGAAACTTCACTTCGGTGTACCCTGAGACAACGGACAAAAGTACGCAAAATCATTCAAATCTGCTCCCTGGTAATAACTAATCTTCAATGACCGAACTGTGGAAGCAAATAGACTGAATATTATTATATTTGATCAAATATCTAAAACAACATACGTCATTGATTCTGCGGTCCCTACAGATGACACTTCCTTAGAAGAGGAGAAAACACCCTCCAGTGGCTATTGAATTGAAAGAGAAATATGAATTGCGGGCAATTAAAGTGGTGTCAGCAAATGGATTGGTCGCCAAGGACTGGCAAAATATTGCGAAGAAATCAAAAGTAACAGAGAAGCATTTACGAAACATTCAGATAGCTGTATTATTGGGAGCAGGAATTATAGTCTGTAACCCTTAAGTCTGAACTCTTAAGTCATGTTCTCCTTCCATTTGCGTACAGTGAACACTGTTTACATTACACTGTTGCGTTGTGTAATTTTAGATCCCCGGCATCAGTGTAGATCAAGGGGAAAAGAGAAATAATAATAATAACAACAATAATAATAATATGCTATATTATTATAATAAATAATTATTATAAATTTTCAATTATTATAAATATTTAATTAAATTATTAATTATATTTCAATTATTATAAAGAATTGAAATATTGTATCCAAATGAAGAAACAGGGCTTAAACATGATTCATGTAAAGCATTATGAACTAAGTTTTTAATAAAATAAAATTATGTTATAAGATACAAGTGTTCAATATTATCAGTACTTGAAAATAAACGATAAAAGAAAGAAATACATAAAGACCCTGACTAACAATTATTGTTTTTGATTGACATAACATCTCAGAACCAAAACTGCTGAAGCTAGAAACGAGAAATTTGAAGTATGTAGGTTCCTAGTACAATGTATGCAACCACAAAGAAAGGATATTTCAAAATTGATCTTCGGAAGTTTACTTCTGTGAAATAGATAGTTTGGCAATCCGCAATGCGTTAATGTACGGCGGATTGTGGTGGAGCGGTGCCGGAGGGGCGGGATCCGGCGAGAGAGGACTGAGGGTGGGCGGAGGGGGAAGGCAAGGAGGGCAGAGTGAAGCAGAGATGCAGGGGTGATGGGGATTAAAAGACAACTGTTTCCTAAATTACTCTAGAAAATTACTCAAAATTCTTTTTTGTGTAAATACACCGGACATCAACGTTTTTAGGTGATCCGCAAACTAAGCAGTCTTACGCAGCCAAACCCTTTGAACAGAATACGATGAATGTTGCGAGATGTTTGTTTTATACATTGCATAGGAGTAACTATTGTTGTTTTTATCTAATATCCGGACTCTGGAAACCCATCAATTAGTACACCACCAACATTGGCGAAGTAACATTATTTCACAACTAAGTATTTTAAAGAAGTTCACCCACAAGATATTCAGGTGAGGTGGAAAGTCACCAGAGTGGAATGTTTTAGATGTTTGGAGAAGTTTATTCAGGCGGGAAAGTTCAAACAAAATGTTAAGTGTTCTTTCCCTATCAAGTTATCTAAACATTTTTGATCAAATTTTAAAAGGCACTTATTTCTCAGAACTATAAGCAGTTATACTTACTATAAGGCAGTTGAGGCACTTATAACTCAAAATAAGGCAGTTAAATTCAATTCAATAATTAAATCGTTGATTTTTATTAAACATTGTGAACTTATAACAGAAAAAAGTTTAGATGTTAAAATTTTATGTTCAAGTTTTGTAATGAGATACCATGATCTCTCACAGAATTACTATATGAAAAAAATCTTACCTTAATATTGACGTAAACTTTTCGCAAAACACAATACTTCTCTGGAATCTTGGATTCAGACCAACAGTTCACCAATAGTTGCACTAGCCATAATCTGATATCCGTTTAGTATTTGTCAAAGGAAACATGGTCATGAGAATTTATTTACTAATACTTTTAAAACCTCATTATCGCTCTTAACAAAAATAATGAACTGCATTTTAAAGTAATGGAAATATACAATAACTTAAGTATTATGAAGTTATTCATAAAACTTATTGTACTCATCGAACGAATTGTGCTGAATGTATGAACTAACATAAATTCGATGGTCCATGTACCGGAGAAACTCTGAACTTTGAAATGTTAGAATTATTCATAACGAACACTAAGAGTGAGAAGGAACAATGAAGGTTTGAACAGCTATAAAGTAGGTTTACGAATCAACTTTGAGATACTAGTGTTAGTTTGACGACAATGAACATCAGGTTTTTCTCTTAGCCAGACATTTATCATGATGATTGCATACATTTTCTATAGTGGAAATAGACTAACTAAACAACTACATTATAACATATTAATTGACATAATTCGAGAAAACTGTAGCATAGCATTTAGCAATATCCGAGAAAACTATGAGCTCGTAAGTCAGAACTATTTCCTTAAGTGCTCTCCATCTTGACGATATGCACTATTAGGAATGTGGTTGACAATTGAATCGGTGATTTGTAAAGGGATATAAGTCTTTGTTCCATAGTTATGAGAAAAACAAAAGAAACGCAATAACATTTACAGTTGTAGAACTAGTCGTTATTGATTGCTGGGCTACTCTGCAACTACAAATTTGCATTTATGTGATGTATAGAATGGTTTTTACTTTGGACTCATTTCTTTCATTATAATAATTATGAAATACTTAAAATGTTTTTAAATTTCTTTATTTTTGGACTTATGAAACTATAATAATAGAATAAATATATAATGTTGTGAATTAACATATTGTGCTAGAAATTAATAATATCAGCATTTACTCATCATCAATTTCCATTTGAGGTGGTGGCTATGTCGAAACTTTCTGGTAGAAAAGGAGATATTCATGTGGGATGTATTTTACTATTTTTTGAACATGAGTTATTTTCTTTCGGTTGATTGAAAGAAAATAACCGTTTGATTCCGTGCCAGCTGATGCATAAACTTTCTTGAAAGGCAAATCTGGAAATGCTTTCCCTGTTTGAGTACTTGATAAGCACATCAATTCATATACTCACGTGCCACGAAATACAAAAAATATTCTCAATTATACGTTAGATGCTCTACTCGGAAAGAGTCATATCAGGCTCACAATGAGGACTGCCAGGACGAGCAGAGACTTGGTTATCTTTTAAAATAGTTCGACCACCAAGGTTTGAAGTCTGTGATGCCCTCAGTGTCTATTACTGTTGTTATGAAGCATTTAGGCGTTTTCTAGCTGCTAATACTAGCTCTTCTGTGTGAAAATCAGAAACTAGTCCTGGACTTCTTTCTCTTTTTCAGAAATTAAAATTTTTAGTTAGCAATAGAACACATACTTACTATAATACTACACATACTGAAGAATAACAAAGACAATTTATAACTCAACACTTTTTACGAAATATGTAGATTATATTTCCCTTTAAAATCACCAATTCAATTTACAATCTATAAGCACTGTCCGGACCCCGGGTTCAAAAAACCGATCGAGGTTGATAAAACGTAACTTGAGGAGCAAGGTATAACACGCAGTGACGTCAAGGAATCTGCTAATCTTCAAGCACATCAATTTCTTGTTCACTTCGTATGAGGAAAAGTTTATTTTTGATGAACTAATTCGTTCACGATGGATTCAATGGAGATTAATTACGTTTGAAATTTAGAAAACGTACGACGAAAATGTCGACATTATTTATACGTCATTCTTCTTAATAATGGCGTGTTTTCAGCCTTCGGTCAATGCATTTGTTTGATTCCGTGCCAAGCTACTGTATCACCTGATATTTTTCAGCAGCTATTTTTTGAGGCAGGAGCAGGGGAGTTTAGAGGTTTTTAGAGCCTATTCACGGAGCGAAATTTGTTTGCTAAGTTTGGGTTCGGAACGACGCACGTCAGCCTCTGCAAGGTGCCTGTCACGAATGACTCAAATGACCAAACTCTGACCTCACGATTCCTCGCACGTGCCAGTCATAATCAGCTCAATTCTTTGAGCACACCGACGTGCACATGTCTCAGGAACGGTGACGTCCAGACGCATTCATATCGTTAACCGAGTTTGTTCTGTATAAAAAAGTTTCTTTGTCCGTAGTTTGTTATGCACATTCATTTTTTTAAAAGATTTTTGTACAGATTACACGAGATAATCTGAAACTTGGTGTTGCTACAACTGCACAGACTTTGGTATTTACAGCCGCTAGTGTGATTGCTAAACACTTTCATTTATTTGTAATATAATAATAATAATAATAATAATAATAATAATAATAATAATAAAAATAATCGAAAGAGAAACAAATTTCAATTAATCGATTAATTGGTTAAAAGGAATCAATTATTTGATTACAGGTGAAAAGTATAGCATCAGATAACGAAAGAAACTGCACTTTTTAAAATATAGAAAAATAAGAGGGTTTGAAGAGTAATTTAAAATAAAATGTTTATATATAACAATAAAATATATTAACAATAAAAAACTAAAATAATTTTCATCTATCCCCTGTATTTTTTAATTAATGCTCAATATTAAAATACAAGGTGCAAATACCTCTAATAATGTAATAACCTTGTGTAGTAACATATTGTAGTAACCTTGGTGTAATAACCTCTAATAACGTAAATAGGTCTACAGAATATTTTCAAGCTGCAAATAATATAATATACAAGGCAAGAAGGTTACTTACTTGACTTGATAAAAGCAGACAAATATGCGTTGGGAAAAAAACAACACGCTTCATCGCAACAGTAACGTTACTGAAGAATATTACAAATTCTAATATGAGCCTTATTTATGAATTATATAATTAATAATTGCACTTAACCCTAGAACACATACGCAGAGCCTCTAACGCTCAATAGAATTTTTATTGCGAAATTACTTCAAAGGTTTTAAGTACTTGTTTGTTTCTTAGGTATTCCTGGCATTATCCTTCTTCCACAATTAGATTGTATAATTGACAGGATTGGTTATTTCATTTCCGAGTAACAGTGAATTTTTCACCTTACTTCGCGAATGCATAAGCAGGGCTTTTGAGGCCCCTAGGTGGCGTTCTCCATATTCCATTGTCAACTGAGCTGTAAAAATTTGAGGAACGATGAGTAATCCTGCTCATTCTATTCGTATTATATGTTCCTAGAACTGAAGATGATAGCCACCGATTGTTGATACAAGGCTTTTACAATTTAGAGGTAACCGAGCATTATGCGAAAGCAGTAGTAGTAGAAGTGTGTTAGAAAGTTAGTGTCAATTTGATTAGAATAATGACTTCTAAAAATTTTGAAGATATTCTAGCGGAGTGGATTGAGGAGGAAGACCTACTCAGTGATGGGGAAAGTGAAGTTTCAGAAGTAGATGAGAACTATGTTTCCTTCGAGTCTGAGAGTGATGCTTATGCATTTATGTAGATTTTTGAGACTGTTTTCTAGGGTTAATTTGAAAATTTTGTATGAATAAAAACTATAGCAAAAATTGAGTGGTTACTTTATACTAATGTAACATTTTTCCCCTGAAAACCGTTTCTTTTTAAACAACGCTAGAAGAAAATGGAAATAAATTTCTAGAAAAAGGCTTTTAAAGATTAAAGATATCTAAAAATATATTTATTCAAAATAGAGAAAATGAAAATTGGTCAGAATTGTTTTTTTTATTCATGCACCTATTCCAAAAGTCTTTAAATACACACATAATAATATAATAATACAAATGCTCATAGTAATATTAATAATAATAAAAAATATTATTATAATTTAAAAATTGCCTTTACGTGTGGCAATATTGAGATTGTAAAGTCTGGTCTTCCATCTAACCTCTTAGCGCTTTCCTAAACATTCGACTTGCAGGCAGTACAAAGAACAAATCATATCTCAAAATCAATGATGATGTGAAGCCACTTTCCTTTAATTCACAAGAAGAACTTCAGTAATTCCAGAAGATTCAAGCTGTTCAGTGCATCGAGGAGCCGAAAGAAATTTTGCAGTTATAAATAATATTAAATAAAAAAATATATTTAATACTTCGTTTAGAAATTAAATTTTTTCAAATGGAAATTGCTGATCAATTATTTTAATTACATTCCAGTATCCCTTTTCGATGCTGCAACGTGGCATCCAATATTTACTCCGAAGTGGCAGCCAAGTCTTGCAATGCTCAGTTCGCCGAAACGGAGTCCGCAAACGACCGTGCGTGCTCTCGGCGCGCCGCTGCGATCTTGGCCGGTAAGGCCTCATTCACAATGCTAACGTAACGTAACGTAATGC
>JAHLJT010008446.1:111961589-112015907 GCA_031308135.1 Acheta domesticus | reverse complement strand
AGCGAGTGCTGGCCGATAAAATTGAGGTGAATCTAAATCTCAACTCGATGCCTCCCACGCGCCATCTACTCCTTCCCCAAACACAAATCAATTTGAAAATAAAGCCGTGATCACTCACAGAAGTTATTTCATTTCGTTTTTTACTCTATTGCGTGCTTTGCTGCAATTTATGACTCATCATTTGCGCGTCTTCAGAAAATGGGCAGATCGCATCTGCCAAATACCAGTCACACAAGGCACACTTAGAGATGGAATTGGAGAACGAAGTGACCTCTTGGCCAACTCACAGAGAACAGTAGAAAACATTTTTTTATATGTCGATCATCAATTTCCTGTTATTATTTATGATTTGCAAAAACCTTTAAAATTATGCCGCCTTCATTAATTGTGACTTATTCTGGTCAAGGGATTTCAACATTTTAATTCAATTCATTCTTTCCAGGACCTCTGGTGAATATTTTTCTCCGAAATACTATAATATTTTTCTCTCTGCTCTATATCGATCAGGTTTTTGTCCAGTTTCCCTGATCCATTGAGCAAATGCTGAGATGGATCCTTGTTTTGCTTCCTGGACGTAAATGTAGCTTCACTGTGCGCACGTTTTGTTAAGCATTCCTTTGCTTGTAGTTGTAGGAGTGGAACTGATGTTCGTTACTATTTTTTTAGCAACGCACAAAAATCAAATCAGAAGTTCATTTACCGTTGAAATTGATTTTCTATAACTCGGGAACAAAATGTTTTCTAATTTATATTTTTCTAAATAATATTTTTTAAAATTCTTTTCCGAGTTTTTCAAATGTTGCTAATTTCACCTTATTTTGTTTTTTTATTATTCTGGGCATCAAGAAAATGTGCACAGATAATCTCTTCCCCCATACGTCATTTACAGTTTTTACTGTTTTTTTGACCAAATAAATATGCTCTCCGAGGACAAAGTTTAATAAAAAAATAGGAAGTACTTTTTGAGAAAATTTAAAAACTATTAATGAGGCTTCATGTGAAGTACACCCCAAAATCAAAATGTCCGTTTCAAACTCAGAGGGACTTGAGTTCGTTAAGATCGATGGAGGAATATCAATTATTAAAACTGTTGGAACAGATTAGGCGTCAGAAATGACCGCAGACAGACGTTTTACCGTCAATCGATTTTTAGGTACCAAGAACCCAAAAAAATCGATTCTGACTGTACAATGTGATAGCAGAAGTAATTTGTTACTCATAGAGGCTCACGTGTTCTCCAGTTTTTCTTTACCAGGGACCGGCCACAAGAGTTTTCTGTTGAAAAATCTCCGTTTTCCGGCACACGTAGTAAGGCAAGATAGTAAAAGTTAGATTTTTAATAAACCCATGTAGATTTTTTTCAAAGAAATAGGAAATAGTTTTTTCGTAATTTTTTCTTGAAGTAAAATAAATTCAATTTTTTTACTCTAAGACGGCTTCAAATTGATTCTAAAGAAACACTAGAGTTTTTACGCGTACTTTCCTCGTATAGAGCTTTGTATACTAAAGTATACTTAAAAGAACTTCTCGGCTGTCCGGGTGACGCTGCGTCGTTGGCAGAGAGGCCGACGTTTCGCCTTCCATGTGGCAGGCTCCCTGCCCTGAGGAAGCCTGCGACATGGTAGGCGAAACGTCGGCCTCTCTGCCAACGACGCGGCGTCACCCGGACGGCCGAGAAGTTATGAACTCGAGCCGCGGAATCTTACGTGTATATACGTAAAAGAGTTAAGTATACTTAAAAAATGGGTTTGATTTTCGTTTGACTCATTGATGTTTTGGAAACTGCAAAAGTTACAAATAATACGTGGAAAAATGTGGTTGCAAGATCACTAGTTGAGTATGTTGTAATTTCTGGATGAATGTCCCTTATATTAAGCGGAATAATGTGTATGCTCCACACTTCTGCCCCGATAACATGGATATTTGCGTATATAACTTTAAATGGCGATATTATTATTATACATTTTATCGGTGACACCTTTTATCCATGGATGATTCATGGGAATTTGACCCCGAGTATTCACTAATAAATGCCAAAAGGCACATGGAACACTCCTGCTTAATCGGGAACACTCCTGGGCGGCTTACAGACACTTCTCTGTGGCAGAAACTGAGGATCTCTTTATTCTGAAAACATTAAGCCTTTTAGGACCCTATTTTCAAAGAAACCCCTGTGAATGCGTTGGTCCGCTGAGATTGTACTCTTCAGTGACATTTTAGGCACCTCAGACTGAAGTGTTCCAATTATGTGGTCGTAAAGGCAAGACTTTCTCATTATGAGACATTGGTATTTGCAGAACACAATCGATTTTGGTATATTTACTCCCGAAGTTTGCCAAAACATCTTGTGAAGTTGGTTAATGAAAAAAAGACTATTCGCCAAATGTGTGGAAGATGATATATTTCCATGTCATAGCGAAATTTGATTCCATATTGTTCAATATATTTCCAATTATTTCACGAATCAAGTTTCAGATGAATTTCGTCAGAAAATTCGATTCGAAAATTCGATGAAATTCGTCAGACTACCAAGATTCTGAAAAAGAAACGAGTTCTCCAATTACAACTAGAGGAGTGGCTTGTGGCATGTGTGTTTTGGAAACCTCTCGAACATTCTTAGGATGTATGGTTTTATATGAAACGGTCGTGACTCTACATGTAATAGAGAATCGTTAGCTTTATTTCCTAGTTGGCCATCACGACGCAAAGCGCGTGCTGAAGCAGAGGATAACAAGTGCCGATCGCGCCGCGCGTCGCGTAAGAGCCTGCCTTTTTGCTGCAGACGTCTGTGAATGCGCGCACTGCGGACGTGACTGCTTCGAATCGAACTCTGTCCTGAGTCATGATTAGTTACATAATTTTATTCGTAAATTTTCCGCTCGCCATGAACACAGGTCGACAAGAAGCTACTCAATTTATTTTCTCTCTTTTCTTGAAACGTCCGTATTGTTTTTTTTACTTTCACTTCAGTTGTAAGCAATTAAAAAACACCATTTCAGATTAGATGTTCTCTAAGCAAGGATGTGCTGTCTACAGGCTTACTGAAATAGTTGACCGTTTCCGGAGGGAAATGGAGTAATTAATACAATTCAATTTGACTAATAAGATAGGATTTACTTTAATAATAATAATAATAATAATAATAATAATAATAATGATGATATGTTATAATTGATCCACTCGTTCCTGCTTGCCTAATTCTAGACATGTTCAAAAACATGATAAGGCACAATAGGATCTGTAGTTACCACCACTGGAAAATCTGCATCACTCTCAAAGTTCAAAACATGCTACAAGTGGTATCAAGTCTTACGAAAACTCTTGACGTCGGTTAGACTGTATCCTGTTCTTTGGCTCGACAGCCCGCTACGGGCCTTGGCCGACAAGTGGCCTCTCGGAATTTTGTGCACATTTTCATAATTCCATGATCCCTACGCTAAGCCATACACAGTAAATCCTCATTAACACGAATTCCAAGGGAACCAAATAATCGGAGTTCGAGTTATAAAAATTAGAGTTATTTGAGGATTATAAGGTCCGTATTATCGTAATCCCTTTGCCGGGACTGAAGTTAAACTCGACCCCTGCGGGACTCCAGGTGCAATTGGCAAAGAATAGGAAAAATGTGTGCGTAATGTTCCATCATTCCAGTAAGATATTCCTACACTCTGAGAGCGTTGTTTAAGGTACGAACATAACCAATCTAGAGCAATACAACAGATTCCATACGAAGGTAATTTTGAAAGTAAATTTGTATGATCGAAGGCGTCAAAAGATTTTGAAATATCTGAAAATATTCCAATACGTACTTCGTGTTGATCCATGAATGAGACGACAACTTTAAGAAAAGAAAATATGGTTGTATCTGTAGATTTTGATTTTCGAAATCCATCTGAATCCATTGGCAATCTGAAAACGCTTCGTATTTACTGAGAAAGGTTTCAATTTATACGTACAAAAGTCACTCTAATATTTTGGAAAAAAAAAACTGACAAAAGAGAATTAGACGGATAATTTTAAATTTCATTTTTGTTGCCTGTTTTGAAGAGAGGCTTAATGTTAGCTATTTTAAAAGTATCTGGAAAAGTTCCAGTGTTTAAGGATGCATTAAATATGTGAGTTAACGGGTGTATACTGGCAGGCGCACAAGTATTTAACGAACAGTCCGGAAATTCATCTAAACCGGCCGAATATTTATTTTTTTAGTTTACCGTTTATTTTGAAAATTTCATAGGAATAAGTTTGGGACACGAACATCGTGTCTAGAGTTTTTGGGGAATGTCTGATATTGAATTTTGTGGCAGAAGGCCCTTCTTGAGATCGGCAGCAATTTTCGAAAAGTATGGCTTAAAGAGACTAGCCACTGTTGCCGGATCGTTCACATTTCTATGGTTATCTTTTAAGACAACATTCTGTATAAGATTTCTAGTTGATTTGGTCGAATTTTTTAGTATATTTCACGTTGCTTTTGTTTTGTTATTTGAGTTCAAAACATCCTGATCATGTTTCATGATTTTAGCCTGCCTTATGACTTTTCTTAACAGTGATTTGTACTTTTAAAGTAGTGGAGGAAATCTTGAGATACGTTATGATGCTTAGAAATGAAAGAAAGAATTAGTTTTTTACACGATGTCCTAATCCCTTGTGTTATCCAAGAATTGCTTTTCCGTGAAGTATTTTCATTTTTGAAGAGGAAATCTAGTGTTAAAATGAAATAAAAGCGTTAAAAAAGAATTATATTTATTGATTTTATCAACAGTATTTTAAACCGTGTCCCATGACTCCTACTGCAAGTAATGAATGAATAATTTTATTTTACTTTTAGTAAACTATCTACTCATACGTGTAATATATTATTGTGTCCGTGTTCGCATTTCTTAATTCTTCGTGTGGGTTTGTGTGGTTAGCACGAAGACATCCCTTCACCGTTTATACTGGTTTTCATAACCTTAGGGTGTGCTCTCTCATTGTCACACAGCAACAGATACTTGTTCATTATGTACAATACTGTACTGCCAATAAATTAATACTGACCGTATCTGCAAACAAATGGGATTTTTTTATCTACGATTTGAAGAAAAATTGTCTTCTTGTAGATGTTGCAGTGTCATGTGAGTAGAACATTACAAAGAATGCAGAAAAATGTTTTAAATACTAATTTGAGAATAGTGTTCGGCTTGATGTGGGGCGTAAAACACAGGTCGTACCGATAGTCTGTTTTATTCTGAGTGGCACCCACACTGTAGATCTACTTCTTAGGAAGCTGGTTGCAATCTGAAGAGTATTTGGTTGTTGGAGCTTGAGTGCGTCCGTGGTCCTGAGCTATAACGCCGTTGTCGCAGCTACTAGTAGGTCTTCCTTGCCGAATATTTTGATGATGAGAGTGGGGTATAAGTACTCCAGAAAATAGTTTCAACGGCATCTTCGAAGAAGATGTATGATGAAAATGGGGGAAGTGGAACCTCTAAAACCAAATAGCAGTGTCTGACCACTAGTAGACGGCTGCAAACAGCGCCTGTCTTCTTGTTAGTGGTGGTTTCAGTTGTAGTGGGAAGTAGAGAGATGAGGGATGGACTTGAACTTGCTGTTAACAGGCCATGGAGGGTGCAGGAGAGAAACCGAGTTAGCACACCAGGCCACTGATTACAGTGGAGGACCGAACCTTTCATTATCTAGTAAAGGAGGCTGCCTTCAGCAGCTAGTGAAAATCCCGTAGGGTTTAATAATATGATCGACGAGATTCAAGTATTTAGATCTTTACTAAACTTCCGGGCCAGGGAGCTCGACGCAGAGACAAAGGATGTCCCGCAAAGGCGGGTGGGCTTCCACTTTTATTTGCATAAGTCTAATAACATTATTTAATGAGGGACTTTGATCTCTCTTTCACAGCAGGTTAACTGACTATTAAGTCGACAATTGAGATGATACTGCTCGCCGAGGGCGAGTTGATGGATGTCTCCTTTAGAACTCTAGAGGTCTTGCCTTCGAGCAAGGACGTCAACCTTTGCTCCCACTGCATCTCGACACTGCACATGTCAGTCTGACAACACGCTTTCGCTGCACTTACTCTGACACTTGTGTTGCTTGACAGATGCTGCGAATATTTACAGTCTGAAGGGCATGAAATAATGGGAAGACAAAATATAGAGAACACGATGTCATGAATTTGGGTTTTCACGTGACCCTTTGAATTATCATAATAGTAATAATAATAGTAATAATAATAATAATAATAATAATAATAATAATAATAAACGTGGTTTATTGTACCCAGAGACAGAAGGCTTTATGATAGCCATTCAAGACCAGATTATTGCAACAAGAAATTACTTCGATATGTAATAAGAGACCCTTCCATAGTAAGTGATGAATGTAGAAGATGCGGTGAACAGCATGAAAACATCCAGCACATCCTTGCCGGTTGTAGTGTGTCGGCTCCCACTGCCTATAAAGTTAGGCACGATAATGTGGGGAAAATAATTCACGGACGACTAGTAAGAAAATACGGACTTGAGTCCTGTAATATCCCCTATTACAAATATCCTTCTACAGTCTTGGAAAATGAAGAATGAAAGCTGTACTGGGACATAAGCATTATTACAGATACCACAATTTCGAACAATAGGCCAGATATAATAGTTCTGAACAAACTCAAGAAAACAGCCATGATCATCGATTTTGCAGTCGTCAACAATAACAATCTAGAATCTGTTCACAGCTTGAAAATTCAGAAGTATGTACCATTGACTCAAGAGCTTCGCCACCAATGGAAACTTCAGAATATCGGCATACAACCGATAATAATGTTCACCACAGGATTAGTACCAAAACATACAATGCATGCTATTCAAGTGTTGGCATTACCATTCTCATGTGTGGAACAAATGCGAAAAGTAGTAATACTGGATCGATGCAGAATAGTAAGAGAATTTCTGGGATGTACGACACGATTGATTGAAATGTCAAGAGTAACATTCGTTCGTGTCTTGTCTCTGCGAGACCGACCGAGCCTACACCAGCAATGGTCAGGTGAATGTTCCTGCACATAGTGCAGAGAGTGAAAAATTCGGATGAAAATCATAATAAAATGGAATGCGTCGATGTTAGAATGTTAATTTCGAATTTAATGTCTTAATAACCGTGTGGATAATGTTTTGAATATGGCATGGAAAAGATCTCGAGTAATTCAATTTCGACAGTGTAATATTTTTTGAAAAATTCTTCCAAAATTAGGCGTTGACGCACTAATCAAAAACGACATAATGCAAATTAAAACACGTTAAATATATTAAAGTTGTAGTCCCGTCGAACTCTGGCCTCAAATATTGAAGTAACTGTCAATTAATAATATGCAAAGATAAATTAAAAAACTCACCATTGAGGTGTATTTTACCAAAAAAAGGGTAACAACCTGAACTCAATCGCTGGCAGAATAATAATACTAACACGTGGCATTCAGAATTCAAGTGCTGTAAGTCCAGATTCACGGTGTTTGTGATACGAGGATTTAAAAATGTGTGAATTAAAAAATCTGAATATATTTTACAATCTAAATTTCGTTTTTTGTTAAAGGGAATATATTACTTAACTCATTCCGTGTAAATTTCAGTGCATATAATATACATAAAAATAGAAAATGTATGTTATTACAATGAAATTATAACATACCAAAAAATGGAATAAGGTAGTTTAGAAAATCAGAATATGCTTTTCAAATTCAAATAAGTTTTATTTGGAATGCATACTGGTTTTTGGAATTGTTGGTTATTTGGAACACGTATTGGTATTTGGAACGCATACTGGAATAAATACTTGTTTATTTATTGGATAAAAGCAGGGATGTGCTGAATAAAATTTGACTCATACGAGTATGATAAAAGTTGAAAACAAAAGTGTGGACTTGCCACTAATGTATTGGCCAGTGAAAAATGACTGACGTTACATTAAAAACAATATTCACAATTCACTGTCAATCATTTTGAAAAAATATACAATCATGCAACACAATTTCCGATTATTATCATTCTCTGAATAAATATGACAGTATTTTTTTCTGCCAACAGATTTACAGGCCAACTTATTGTTTTACTCTCTGTTTGTCGTATTCTTCGGAGAAGTTGTTTAAAGAAGGGGTGATAGGTAGGACAAAATATATCAAGTCAAGGATGTCCTCTTGGATGTCTAGGATGTCTGGAGTAAGTAAACTCGCTGCAGACATTCTTCTTATGTTGAGAACAACAGCGCTGGTTTTCCTTTTCTTCCCCTAATGAATGAGACCGAAAAAACTCAATATCAAAATTTAGAGTGGTCTTGTGCTTGTAAATGAAAGTTTAAATTCCTTTCTGACATCTTAGCTACCGCATTTGTAACCAATTAACTTTTTGATCATCAACAATTTTCTTTTGATTCCCAATCGATTCTTCTAGAATCTTGCTGTAATGTATTAAATGCTTGAAGCACTGTTTCTTGTTCTCACTACTTTCATTTTGGCCAGATACATACACTGAGGCACTTGAATCTAACCATTCTTCATCATCCACTTTAGCATACCGCAATATCTATTGTAATAAGAAACTACTGGTGCTAAAACAGCACGTACTTTCTCGTCCGTAGTTTCGCGCAAAATTACGAGAAAAGTGCTCAAATTTTCGAAAAATTCTACATGATTTTATTTCAAAATCTATCTTTAAGGAACAGGTTTTATTATGGGGAACATCTCTGTCTTGATAATAGTAGTTGTAGGAAGATGCCGAAAACAATTTAGAATATTTTCAATTTTCGAAAACTCAAGATTTTCAACGAACATGAACCATTCTCTTGAACGTCTTTCACACTATCCAACAAAAAAATTTAATCAAAAAGGATGGAGCCATTCTTTTGAAAATTTGGGAAATATCTCAAGGACTTTATGTAAAGTATCTTCCAAAATTAAAATATTGGTTTCAAATTCAAGGGCCCGCGACGTCAGTTAGATCGATTGGGGAATGTCAATTTCGGAGAAAATCGGCTGTACAATTTAGCCGCTAGCGTTGTTCACAGACGGACGGGCGGACAACCAGCCAGACGCTTAGTCGTCGATTTTTCGGTATCAAAGACCCACAAAACATGGATTCTGGTTACACTACGTGTCAGAGGAATTTTTTTTCTAAAGATAGTAACTGGATTTATCCAATTTTTCGTTAACAGGATCTTGGAATGAGAGTTTTTCTGCCGAAAATTCCCGTTTTTTTTCGTGCAGCATTACACATTTTTCTCCCTACTGCGGTAGCGAGAAAGTAACAATCAACACAAAAGTGTTCTAGATTTGCTTCACTCGTATTCTAAAAGAACAGGTCTCTTTGTCAGTGCTCAAGTAAATTTGTTTTGCTTCATAACCCTTTCTATACAATTAGAGACTATACTGAGCAGCAAATAAGAAAATAATATTGATTATAACAGCCATATTTAATGTATTAGTTACCATTTTTACTGTATATTTCTAAAATACTGTACACCTGTAACAAGTATTTTACCTCAGCTTCTGGAACAAGACCCCCAACTCGTTCAGGTGTTTCGTTTAGTTTCTCTGATTCTTTGAGCAAACTCTGAATTGGTACGTTTTTCATCTTCTGGACAGAAATGTAACTTCATTATTTATGGGGACTGCAATCTGGTTTTGTTACTTGACGGACGCAGTTGAGAACTATCGACTATATTGATTTTTAAAGTGATAAATGATTTTTTTAAAAATTTATTTCTGCTTGCTCGGCATTTCTGCCTTTCAGGGAAGTTCAAAATACAAATTTTTACACATTAACGTTTAGGGATGGATATCCGCATGCGTTACCTCCTTTTCAGGGGTTTGATAATTCATTTTATTAATCAGTGAATTGAAACTGCAGAGGCCAGTTTTTGTAGTTAAATGTGATAATTTTAAAAGGTAGTGTTAGTGGGTGGGATTTTAGGGAGGATGCCTAGGGAATGATGGGTAAATGATTTAAGGCGGCCGAAGGGAGTCTTTAGGGAATCGTGATCTTATCCTGTTTGGTGAACTATACATTTTACCGAGTTGGAATATTACTGTACTTCGGAATTGGGGTTGGCATGAGAAGAATTTAAGGGTCATAAAATGTATGTAGTCGTTTATGGATGACATACTATTTATTCCTTTTTGGATTTGCATGCTGCTTATGAACCAAGGAACTTTAATAACTTTTCTCAGAAATTTATTTTGTATTACTGCTATTTTGGTTGGTTGGTTCCTTCGGCGTTCTTCCAGATCGGGCATACGCATCGTTTTAGATGCGTTTAAAAGTGATACATGATGTGCCCGAAACCATGTCTTGTCTGAGATTGATTATTTTGTTTCTGGAGCATCAACTGCTATTGTCATTGGTCCCTTAGGTATAGTGCATGTTATATTTCGGGAGCTGGCGACGTTCGTTTCCCCGGTGGAACGTGAGATTTGGTACCAACCTTCACGCCAGGTGTTTCCGTCAGCCCGGCACTGGCTGGACAAACTCTAGGCTGCCAAGCTTTCTCCCAACATCTGCGGTAGTCTAGCGAATGTGTGTGTTTCTGTATGTATGTGTAAAAGTGGAAAGGTGACGAGGATGAGGAAGGAAAGATCGCGTGCGATCCGTTGCCCGTTTGTAGGGAAACTTCGCCGGTATTCGCCTGGCATTGACAGGAGAAATCACGAAAAACTACCGATCAGAGCAGACGGCCTGTAGAATTCTCGTCGCAATAGAGAAAGTTTCGAAAATCCGCCGCCTTCGGAACTGGAACGCTAGTGCCTCTCGGTCATAGGTTTTGCAGTGGCAAGAGATGTTTCTCCGATCTCTCTCAGTCAGTACTTGCGTGATTTGATTTTAGAAATGTACTAGTCTACGTATGTAGCGAGTGAGAAGTAGATTCCTACTTCTATGGAACAGATTCAGTTAAATTCAATTCGATTCAATTGAGTTTGTTCCACAATACGTTCTTACTTTTTTGCCCTCTACGTACTTACGTTGTATGGAGAAATAATTATAATGCTGCAGCGATTATTAGTGAAACTAATTATGTGGATCCCCGTTAGCGAAAAAGTGAGTAAATTTTTCTTCTATATGGAGTAAATTACTTTCTCTAATATTTTATGCAGAGAACTTACGTTTTGTGGCTCATTGATACGGAAAAAATAGTTTACTTCAAAAATTTTGGTCGTCTATCGGTGGTCAACACTAGCGCCAAACTCATTCAGACGATTTTCTCCAAAATTGATATTTCGTGATAGGTCTGGCCAAACTTGAGGTTCTGCGAATTTCAAGCATATTTTAAATTTTGGTGGTACTTTATATGAAATTTCAATTATATTTTTTTTCAGTAATGGTTCCAAAATGTTTAAATAAAGACAATTAAAAAAGATTTTCATAAAAACTACCTCCAACTTTTGCTTAATTTGTTTTCAGACGTTGAACGCTTATAAAAATGGCACCGGTGCCAATATCTATGATCTTCCTATTTTGAAACTTGCGAAAATTAAAACTTGATAGAGATTCGTTTTAATAAAATCTGTTTTAAAAATTAGATCTTCAGAAACGGTCATTTACTTTTTTTTCAAAATATGAGTTGTTTTCGAGTACTTTTTGCTTGAATAAAGGGAATTAAAAAAAAATCCATCCTCAATGTTTTCTGGATATTTTCCCATAAAAAGCCAATTACGCTTACAAAAAGTGTGTATATTATTTTTCCTTTGAAATATCGAATGGAGTTTTGTTGAATTTTCGTTGCAAAATTAAAAAAAAAACTATTTGAAATCTTCCTAAAATTACAATATGAAGATACAGATGTTTCATCGAAATGTGATCTTCAAAAGTAGATCGTAAAATAATGTCAATGAAAGTATCTGAATTTTTGAAAATTACAAATGCAAATATTCTACTTTGCGTTTCCAAAGCGTCGTCGGGAAGCGTGCGTTTAGCTGTGGAGATGGAGGTGTAGAGAAAACGTGAATGGCGTGATCGTCTTAAGTTCAGTACCGGCAGCGTATAAGCGACTCTGACAGTTGAATGCGCTGTTACATTACTACGCACGCCCCACATTACTACGTACATGGCATTACATTCATGACAGATAAATGAAATATCAAAACATTAACATTTACATACAGGCTATGACATGCCTTGATATCATATTCATAACCTTCACCGAAGCCGAACCTTACCGCCTCTGCGACTTCGTGCGAGTAAGATGTGCGGCAACGCTCTACCCTGGCTGTGAGAAAGTAACCAAATCCTCCCAAGCTGATTGCTTTAGAGCAGGGTACATGACGTCCACAGCATGTGGCAAGAGAACTCTCAGAGTCACTTATACGCTTCCGGTACGGTAGGTGAATTCGAATTCAGCGAAAAAAAATTGTTGTGGAAATATCTTTTAGGATTCATATTTTTTTAAATATTGCGTAGCCGTTAAAAGTCTTGCGAAAAGATATGTGCTGTTGTAGCACCACTGGTTTTTGTGAACTTTTAAATTTGCTCTTGGCCGTGCATTCGTACCATGGCCGCGAATATATGAGAATTTTTTTTTTTAATTATTGAAGTTCAAGATTATTGTAGTATCCTTAAATGTGTATTATGTTTATATTATTTTAGAGCATTGTCTGCTTCATAGCAAATATTCTTAAATCGAGTATCTCAGTCAAGTCTCGTTGTTCATGGGAAATGCAAGTAAATGCAGTAATGAGTAAATAAGGAATAATATTGCTTTCGTATGATCATTTCAACTTTTCATTGCTACATCTTCTGACTTTTTATAATATAATTACCAAGCAAGACTCCTATATTACAGAATCGAATACTCATACATTTTGATTAGCAATGAGTTATTTGTGGTTCAAAGCTATACACATTTTATGATTCTTCCGGCAAATTTGTGTGAAGAAGCGAATTCATCAAATGATTTTTTGGCTCTTTCCCTTAATGAATGAGACAATCGGCTCACTTCCGCGAGAACATTCCCAAAGACTTCACCGCGCCGCGCCAGCGCGAGCGAAGTGAAGTATTTATAAATACAAACGTTAGACTGCGATTTTTGTAACTTTGCCCCTGACAGGAATCAGCTGTTTCGCTGCCATCCAATCGGGAGTTTGCATTTCGCTGCAGTGACGTCACGATGGTGACGTTCAAGCTCTCGCTTGGATGAAACTGTCAACAGCTGATTCCTGTCAGGAGCAAAGTTACGAAAATCGCAGTATAAATGCGCAGTGACGTTTGGCTCGGCGTCCCAGCGATACATCGAGGACTCGGCCTTCACTCTCCGTAATTAACATAAAACATCCTTGAGTCTGTCCAATGCATAATTTCCAATGCATTTTAAACACAAGAACATTTCTATTGAGAATTTTTATCTTGAATTCTGATGCTTCGCTACGCGTATCAATTTGTGACGAGGCTCCGGTCTTCCGCCTACGCTATTAATATACAACGTAAACAAATCGTCTCCTTTCCACCACTCATTCTTCGCTTTCATTCACCGATCTCACATCGTCGCGTCGGTGCAGACTTGTTGCGATAAGGGATAAGACTCAATGTTTTTGTTTGTTTTCAAGTTAAGCGTACTTGAGTCCAGAAGTAACCATGAACAAAAATAAAAGGAAAATAAAATATATTAGAGTAACTAAAATGAACGTTACTAAGATGATTATCAGAAAGGATTCATGAGACTAATTGTGCATTTCTCTTAATATCAATTAGTGAAGAATTATACAAGTCTCCAAGCAATTAGTTTCTTTTACACAACATTATTATCTTGTTTACTTGCCTAGAAACATGCTCAATCAATGAATGCAGGGCGAAGAGGGACTCGGCCAGTAAGCAAATAGGCAATCATCTACTGGGTTCAACGTAAACAGAATGCCACGCAAGCCTAATTGACGGAAGAAACTCATTGACACGCCAGTGTTGACTTTCACGTCTCTTGGCATCAGTAGTTACACTTCTAAGAATCAAGAAAAAAAACTTGTTTATCACAGGCTTCTTCGCTGATGCCGTCAATTGCCTTACCAGACCATGTGTACGAAACGGAAGCAGAAGTAAAGGCGAGGTCGCGGCATTTTGTTGCCGCCACGTCGCTTTAACAAGCAACGGTGCGGGGCCACGTGGCAGGTTCATGTGCGTGGTGGAAAGGGTCGGCCGCGAGGCCCGAGGCCGGGAAGAGCGCGTCAGCTGGGACGCCGGGGCGGGAGGAAACCCCGCGGCGGAGCGGCTCGCCGCGGCGCCCGGATGAGAGCGTGGGACGCTCGTGGCGAGTGCGGTAAACAAGGCAATGAACTTAACGAGACGGCGCCCGCAATGCCCACAAGCATATCAGCTGGCCGCGCAGCCGCCTGCGGCGCGCCGCGATGCATTGGCGGGCCGCTCTCGCCCTCACGCCGCGCTCACGCCCACGCCGCGCCCGCCCGCGTCACCCGCTTCAACCGCACTAGCACGCACCGCTCGGGCTACTCGCCGGCATGGGTAGCTCAGGGCATCAATTGATGTCACCACAGGACCTTTAAACGGGAGGCCCTAGGGTTCGTGTCCCGACGATGGCAGGGTTTTTGGACACTGGCTAGACAACTAGGTCGATTTCAGACGCTGTCTGGATGAGAATTCTAGCGGCCGGCTGCTCTGATCGGTAGTTTGCCGATGTCTCTGCGATCAACACCAGGCGTACGCTGGAGTAGTACCCTAACAACCGGAGCGCGGACCGTACCTGATCTTTTCTTCCTCTTTCTTGCCTATATTGAATCCTTACACAGATACACACACTCTCATGCACTACACTACACAGCAGTCCGGAGCTTAGAGCTTCTCCTGGCTGGGGCGGTGCCACGCTAGTTGGAGATACCTGGTTGAGGAAAATCCCCACAAGCCGAAAGAAGGTGGGAGCCTGATCTCGCCAACCAGTGGGAGAAGATCACCGCCGCTGATGGAGCGGTGCCTCGCTGACCGGGAGATACCTAGATAGGAATACCCAGCAAGCCAATGTGTAGTTTGGAGCCGATCTCGCCATCCAGCGGAGGAAGAAACAACGCCATCTCCCATGATAAAACATGCACGACACTTACGGGACCAATTACCATAGTAGTTGACGCGCCCGTAAACGAATTAACCGACCAGTCGTTCGCCGTGACGTGCTTCTCACGAACTTCACTCGGTCTCCAGAGAAAGAATATTTGTCTTGTTCTCGTTTGACTAATGACCGGGTAATATACGCGGGCGGTTTCTAGTCAATAAATGTTCCCATTTTTCGGTTTATTTTGTTTGCAGGATTTTCAGTTCAAACACGTTCAGCTTGTTTTCAGGAACACGCAGTGACTGCTCCTCGAATGTAACAGAAATCGCGATTTCAGTGCGACGCGAAGGGTCGGACGAATACCTGTATCCATCTTGCATGCCCTATACTGACTAGGGATTAGACATGGATATCAATGTTTTGAAAACATCGATGTTTCTATAGAAAGTTTCTATAGAAACATCGATGTTTTAAACAGCGATGTATTGAAGTCAATGTTTTTAACATCAATGTTTTGTGCTGGATGTTTTTACGTTTTCAATGTTTTGCTTGCAAATGAAAAACTCCCTTAATCGTACTTATGTATAAGTTAAAACACGAAAAAATAACCGATGATACGTTTTTGTATTGCAACTTAACGAACCCTATTCGTAACTACCTTAATGGAGCTGCCTATTTCGGGATGGAGATAATTCCATTGCCCTGCTATTTCCAAAGTTCTTCTTCTTATTTCACACATGGAGATATGGTCAACGCATGTGCCGTAGTTTTAAGGCCTTCTCTTTTTTTCGTACGCTTCTTTGGAGTAGTGAGGACTGAACCTTGGAGATAACTCTGAGCGCTCAGTCTTAGTTTTGCTCATATTTTTTAAACACCGTTTTCAATTAAATCTTAATTTTATGTAAATAAACACTGTCACTGTCAAAATGAATTTTGTTGCCCATGCATTTAATCTATAGATTAATAAACAGCTTTAAAACATCAATGTTTAAAAACATGGATGGTTTTTCGTCGATGTTTTATTAACATTGATGTTTTAATTTTGAACATCGATGTTTTGTAACTCGATGTCACATCACTAATACTGAATAAGTCACGAACCGTCCGACCGGGAGAGGTGACTCAGAGCATTAGCTGATGTCATGTAGTGCCTCTGACCTAGGTTCGAGTCCCGACGGCGGCAGGAGTTTCAGCACTAGTTTGTCAGCTAGGACGAATTCAGTCGCTATCTTTAGGAGAATTCTAGCGGACGACTGTTCTGATCGGTTGTTTTCCGTGATTTCTCCGATCAACAGGCCGATGCCGGAGCAGTACCCCAACAAACGGGCCACGGACCGCGCGCGATCTTTCCTTCCTCTTCCTTGTCCTATTTTCACCCCCTACACACACACACACACACACACACACTAACATCCATTCATACCACACATGCCGGGAGACCGGTCGCGGCTTAGAGCTGGTCCGGCTGGGGCGGTGACCTGCTGGTATGGTAAACTCCGCTAGTCGGTGGTAGGTCAGCGACGGATCTCGCCAGCCAGCCGGGGATCTCGCCAGATCACCACCAACTTGCGATGAAAACGCATGCACTACACTTATGGGAATAAATACCTCGGTAGTTGAGGTGTTCGGAATCACTAATAATCAATCGCACCGTCCGAACTTTTCATTTCGCTCACGCCTTCGTCCCCGCCACTATTCGCATTTTCACTTTCAACTCTGCCGACGCCGCGGTGGTTCATGAGTCTGCCTGCCTTCTGTGCACAGGTGATATGGTTCGATTCCCGTTGGGGTCGAGAGAAATTGCACGCAAATGTCGGAGGCTGTGGCAATACGGAAGCTACTGAGGCTATGAGTGGTTTCGTGTAATTGCATTCGTGCTACGAATTAGTGCTGGGAACCAGTTGGCGCTTCGGCTCTTCGTGGATGGATAGTAAAGTGATCGCAAAGTACGTTTTTCCCTCCAAATTACCAGTATGGATCATTACTGCTCATTTTTCAGAACATGGAGTTGCATTGAGGACGCAAGCGGCCCGTAGGGCACTTGAGTATACAGGCAGACGGCGAAGTTACCCTTTTCTCCTGCATTGCTTTTCCAACCCAATTTTTTTAATTTTTTAATTTTTTTTATTTTTGTAAATACTGAGATCGCATGCAAAAGTGCTACAGAACGTAATTCGATTCTACGAACCTCTTACCATACCTACAAATGTTTTTAATTCTTAACTTTAAGTGCAAATATTTGAAATTTGGCCAACAATCTGAAATATGGGAAAATACACTTCGGTTTATGATAAAGGAAAATATAATAGAATGTTTGTACGTAAAACAGAAGTAATATGTATGTTTATTTCAATTGGTTGGATTTAATACATTGTGCGTTGTTAAATGTTAAATGTTAAACATACATTCAACAAACCATTTGCTCAATGGATAATAATGGTTCTGGGCGAAAACTTGATTGAAGTGATTGTTAACCAGCAAAATATTGACATCACTACTCACGATTATTACATTTCAGTTATAATTTTCAAGTGATTTTTTTCGAAATATAAGCCATTTTGTCCCTGATCACTTAATCTACATTAGTTTTCGAAAGGAAAGTAAATGAGCCGAGGAGCACGCGTAGAATATTAAAAGTCACTGATCATTCGTATATTTTTCAGTTGCAAATTTTATAAGATGTCTGAAATTGTGAAGATTTTGCAGAATTAATGGTAACTTCGCAGGAGGTTAGAATGGATCCAAAAGTCCGCTTTTTCGAGTTCAACGACCAAGGTGGTTTAGGGTATCAACTCATGTCACTGCAGTGCCCCAGACTAGGAGGTACTAGGGTTTGAATTCTGACGCTGGCGAATTTTCGACACTTGCTCAGTAGCTAGATCGAGCTGCGGTTGTCTGGAGGAGAATGCTTGCAGCCGGCTTCTCTGATTGGTTGCTTCCCGTGGTTTCTCCGATCAATATCAGGCTGATGCCGGAGCAGTACCCTAGCAAACGGGCCACGGAGCGCGCGCGATCGTTCCTTCCTCTGCCTTCAACTATCCTCCCCCCCCTTACTTGCACGCACTTACACTTACACGCACCATACTACCTCACAGGTCAGGATGCAAGTCTGCAGCTTAGAACTTGTCGTGCCCCGCTGGTGGAGGTATCTGAATATCGAAAACCGCGCATGCCGACGTGTAGTTAGGCGTCGCGCTATTCACCCTCACCATCCAGCGGTGACGAACAGCCAACACCGTGATAAAAAATTCACTTAACTAACAGGACTAATGGTCATAGCAGTTGACGCGTCCTGAAACACGAAATAATGAATTAATCAATCGAGGTCAACGGGCTAAAAACTAATTTAGATCCTCGTCGGTCAGTTCCGTAATGCATTATTAGCTTATCTGTGTTTCACGTTTGAGGTTAGTGGGGATAAAGAACTTGAGTGGGCTGCACTCACGTCCTCTATTCTTGGATTCATTGTGCTCCCAGTAGTAGTTTTGCAAAACGTTAACACGTTTCATGACGTTAAAAGAATTTTTTTTTGTTTGTGTCAAAACCCAAAGTATAACACAATAATAAATATTGCTTTTGGTCAAATAGGCCCCTGAGTTTATTCCTGAGTCTTTCCCTAAACTTTAAGAGCAATTTGCAATTGATATCATTATTTTTTTTAGTTTTATGTTATCTATTTTCTATTACTTTAAAATTTGTTTACAAATGTGGCCCTCATTCCGTTGCGGGTTTTGGAATCCCTAACTTTTCCAGCTTTGTCAGGCTTCTTTTTCCTCGAAACGTGCTTGATAAAATATTTTGTTTACTGGATTTTTAGTGTTTCACCGTTGGGTTGTACGCAAATGTAACTCTAACAAAATATCTAATTGATTAATTATTTGTGAACATATTTGTCATGTGAGTGTGAATGATGATGATGAACCGATGGTTGCTCTTTGCATCCTTTCACGCCGTTCGGTGACAATGGAATGTCTCCCAGACTGTGAGTCTTAATTTAAGGTACGTCAATCTAGTTTCCAGTGCCTTGAATCATTGCACCAATGTGAATCGTAAAATTATGGGGTCGTAGTACCTACTTTCCCCGAACCAGCGTAACTCATGTTCCCAGTTGCTCTAGGTACGGAGTCCAGGTTGCTCCTGGTGGCTACTAGCAGTGGCCCGTGGATCCATTTTTGTTTTATATTTCTTTACATTTACAAATTCGACATCAGCCAGATCGATTGGGGAATATCAGTTTTGGAGAAAATCGGCTGAACAGTTTAGCCGCTATTGTTGTTCACAGACGGACGGCCAGAGGCGGACGGCCAGATAGACGGCCAGACGGACTGCCAGACGGACGGCCAAACGGACGGACGGTTAGACGGACGGATGGCCAGACGGACGGACAGACAGACGGACAGACAGACGGACAGACAGACAGACCAACAGACAGTTGGACAGTCGGACAGACAGACGAACAGACGGACAGACGGACAGACAGACGGACAAACAGACGGACACACAGACGGACAGATAGACGGACGGATGGACAGACAGACAGGCGGACGGACAGATAGACGGGCGGACAGACGGATGGGCATACGTTTTGCCGATCTTTCGTTATCAAGAATCACAAATCATTGATGCTGGCTGCGCCACATGTTAGAGATTTTTGTTTCTAAATTTAACAACTGGATTTATTCACTTATTCGTTACTAGGGCTTTCTAATAAGTTTTTTGCCGAAAATTCGCTTTTTTTCGCGCAGCGTTACGTAACTGTCTGTCTACTCCGTAATTGGTAGCGGGAAAGTAATAAAAAAATATGGGAGAGGACTTACCAAAGAATGTTAAGATAGATCAAGCAATTAAAAATATAAGGATAAAATCAAAATGCTCAAAAATAAGAAAAAACACTATTCAAGCAACATAAAAATTTGAGTTCATTTTCAGACATAAATATATAAATTTTGTTTACAGTAGATGACCCATAAGAATAATAGCAAAACGTGTTTCAGAATACATGAAAAATAAAACTTTTATTAAAAATTGTGTAGTTTGATTTTCAAAAAGAAAAAATGATACCCCCTGTGTTTAAATTATTAATATTATGTGACTATCATATCATTTTACATATTTTTGATTGTTTAAAAATATTATATTAAATATTTCCACTAATACGTCAACTGCCACATGAAGGTTATCCCATATTACCTATTGTTTTGCATTTGCTTTGCATGATACAAGAAATGCTTACAAGGTATTATGAGTTGCTTAAATTGGGTAGGTATCCTTATCGAGTGCAGGATCTCTAGTGTTCCACGTGTACTCAAGGCGACGCTGACGTTCTCGAGAGACCAATGACGTAATATAAGGATGTCAAGGCCATGTATCTACTCAGCAATTGACTCAACCGCAATTGACAGCTAGATGCAAATCAAGTGCATTCAATTTAATGGAGAAATCACGCTTGTGACGTATTTTTTTCGGAAGTCTGTCTTTTCCCTTTCTATATTTCATTTTCTTGTGTTCCTCAACGAAGAAAAGTCATGTTTTTCCATTCACGAGCAAATTATAATAATCAGTATTCTACCATTTTACTTTTAAAAGAACAAAAGAAAGTACATTCAATGCGCACATCATAATGAACAGTTACATTTTATTTCGGATTTGTATTCCTACAGCACATCACATCTTCACCACCCAAGCTATTCCGCGCATATCTCTATCTCCCTGCACTCTCTCGCACGCTACTGTCATATACACAAGCCTCCTCTTCTTCAGAGTACGCCTGAAGAATTTATAAAATCTATATTAAAATATAGATCCCCAGGGATTCATTACTACGAAGAGAGAAATTTATAAATAAGTCCACCTTGCCTTCCAGCCAATGAGTTATAGTGCATCGAGGATAAACTTACTCATTTCGTAGGAATCCTGTTCTTATAGATCTGTCATGTAGTATCCTGAAATTATCGGCCAAGTGTTTTATCAAACAACACTCACAAGGTTCCATCATCGTCTCACCTGGATTTCATTACTGAGTTTCGCTTCCCCTGGATGCCTATGGTGCATTACCGAATTAACATTTATCTATTTGTATCAAGTCAAAAATAGTTTAAAATTGTACCATGCTTCGTAGAATGGAGAAAATACGGGGACCTAAGCATGACTAAACTAGTAACCCCCAAATAATATTAAATTACACAGGCCTACAAAAGAAAACTTTTCAAAATTTGATTTGATAATATCATCTGATCTTTATGTTTTTTGGTGTGCTGAAACTGAAAGTGAGGTCAGTTTTTCTCTATCACGTACAGATTTTTTTCAATCTCAAGTTCAATCTTTAAAGATAGTAGTTATAACGACATAAGAAAACAGAATCGGCTGACAGTTTTTATTTATTTACAAATTATTAACAATACCAAATTCATTGTTTCCTACTGATATAAGCTTGCCAGAGTAAACAATGATGCATATTTAATTTTAATTTTTGTGAAAACGTGTACTTTTCTCCTGAAAACTTCTTCGTGTGCACTTCCGGGAATATGACTTCTGGTGTTCGACGATGTAGCATCCAGCATTAGTCCACCATCATGTTCACATTTCATCTCCTTGATGGCCTAATGAAAACTTTTCCCTTGTTCTTCACTGACGTACCCCAAGTCTTCCGGAAAATAGTCCATATGCGAGTGTAGGAAGTGAACCTTCAAACTCATGTGACAACCTAGTATTTGAAAAGTCGTCAGCGCGCGTTCCACAATACATCTGTAGTTAGGATCATTCATGGTCTGAGAAAAATGTGGATCTGAGAGAAGTTTTCTGATGTCTGAGCCTACAAAGATTCCTTTTTTTATCATAGCGTCACTTAAACCAGGAAACATGGAGCATAAGCACTTGAAACATTCACTTTTTTTATTGTGATGAAATCTGATATATTTCTTTGGTACTACTTGATTATGTACTCACCACAGATAAAACAGAAGTAGTATGGATTAGTAACACAAAACCGATGAGACATTTTGTCGAAATGCACTTTCAAACTTCAGAAAACCTTTTTAATCACTTTAACGTAACTAAATGACCTAAGTGAGTGTATTCACAACAATTGACACTACTGGTCTGGGAGAATGAGCAACAAAGTGGGCTCCAATTTCGACATATAACCATTTCTATCTTGAGTAGATACGTAGATGGTACGATAAAATATGTATTGATCATAAAGGATCAATCTAAGTTGATTCCAAGAATAAAAACTTTTGTATTATATACATTTATTGTTAGCTCAACGTTTCGCAAATTCAGTATGTGTCTTGTCAATAGCAATACAAGTATGGCTACTGTTAACAATGGCATGGACAATACAAATTGATATAAAAACAATGGAATACAAAATTATTGAAATCAATAATTATATTTGGCGATACATCAGAGCATGACATATCAAAAAACGTTGAAGGCTTGTCAAACCTAGTGGTTACAATTCGTCAATTGTGGAAGGCAGCACAAAATTAGATACGTTAAGGAATGGTACCAATTATAATGATTGCAAATAATGGAATGAACAGTGGGATTGGAAAAATATAATTACGGAAGTTGGTTCATTATCAACATCTTATAAATTTGGTTAAGTTTTTGTACGTCACTTTTAATGTTCATCGCATTATTTAACATGATATGTATCATTTCAGCAATTAGCCTTTTTGATGTTTGTTTCTCGTGGTGTAAAATTTTGACTCTATCAAATTCAGTGGAGTGGTTAAGCTCTGTTCTATGTTTGGTCTAAGAGGTATAGAGATCTGCATCTGTGTCGATGTATTTATGCTGGATTAGACATTATTATACATTTCTATCTTGATTAACTTCAGAAGGGGACCTCCGAAAAAGATAACAATTACCTTCCTATCTGAACAGAACCTTCATGACACCACCAATTCAGGCAGAGAGTTATTAGAACATGATAAGTTTTTAGAATGTTGGAAATCGTTTAAGAAAAAATATTGGATACAAATGTAAATATGTGCATATGCTACAAAATAGGGATTATGTTTCATGGATTTGAAAAAAATCTGTACGTGATGGAGAAGGACGGATTTCGTATTCGTTTTCAGCACACCATAAAGCATGAAGATTAGCCAAAATTATCAAATCGAATTTTTGGTTGTAGGCCTGTGTTATTATTGAAACTAAGTTATCAATATGAATATTAAGAGAAACCTTTACCTTCGCAATTTAAATATTTATTATTAAAATAATATATACAAGGTAAATACAATTTACAGTAATTTTCTCTATATTTGTGTACCACTTTTTAAATTCATTATCATTTATATTCTAAAAATCGAGTTGAATTTATTATCTTTTCTAACTAAGATTATTTTTAGCATTATACATACGCTATTTATGAATGGATATAAAACTCTGTTTAAAAAATGGGGCGCCCTATCTAGCGGGAGCCCTAAGCTGAGTCTGCTTAATTTGATCTTGAGTCTACTTAATTCAGGCACATCTCTAAGAGAGGGCTGAAGTGTTTAAGCCTCTCCCGAAATAGTTATTTATGTAGCAAGTACTCTAAATTAGTCCTTACAGACTAATAGAGAACGTTTTACACACAATATTTTTTTGTTATTTTCAGTTATTCAAAATAAACATTTAACACTTCATGAGTTAAGAATTGTCATCACTTTTGATGTTCTGTAGCAAGGGTCGTTGGTACAGGGTCTTGGTACCGTTTTTAAATAACAATTGCAGGGCGCGGAAGGACCAAACGAGCGAAGGACAAATGGGAACACAGTGGGGAAAGGTGGGCGAAGAGGGCATGGGGACCAAAAGAGACAATAGAGACAAAGTGGGGAAAGGTGGGCGGAGAGGGCATGGGGACAAAAAGAGACAATAGAGACAAAATCGACAAAATTGGAAAAGGAGAAGAAAGGAACACAATGGGGAAAGGGGATAAATTAGACAATGGGGATAATGAGACAAATGGGACAAAATGGGTCAAGGGGACAGAATGAGGCAAAGGAACAAAATGTGGCAGGGGACAAAATGTGGCAGGGACAAAATGACAGGGGACAAAATGTGGCGGGGAGACAAAGGAACAAAGTAATAAAATGTGACAAAGGGACAAATGGGACAAGGTGGCAAAATGGGAGGAGGGGTAAATGGGACAAGACGGCAAAATGGAACAAGGGGACAAACGGGGCACGAGGACAAATTGGGACAAAGCGGAAGTTGGAACAAAATGGAGCAAGGGAACAAAATGGTACAAGGGGACAAATGAGTCAAGGGAGCAAACGGAAAAGGGGACAAAGGGATAAATAAGACAAAAAAGTTAAATGGGACATGGGGGAAAAAGGGGGCGAAATGGGGCAAAAAGGACAAGGGGGACAAAAGGGATATATTATCGAAAGATTAATGAGCATTGGTAAAGTCTAAACCCGAGAGTCCGCTATAACATTTTAATGGACTCTCGAGCATTTAGCGACCATTGCTACGGACGCACTCTTAAAGCGTTGTTGCTAAGGAGCTAAGCTCGTATTTACCGACGTAAATGACAAAAAAATATTATGAACGGATTTAAACGCTGTTAAAAATTGGAGCGCTCTATCGAGCGGGAGCCCAAGCTCGCGTTTAGTCTGCTTAATCCAGGCACGTCTCTAGAGGAGGGCTGAAGTGTTTAAGTCTCTCTCCAAAAAATTGGCTTAATATTGTATGATCATAGCAGTGGCGTAGCGTCAGGGGACGCTGAGATGCTGAGCATCCCCGTATATAAGAACCTTAAATACTGTATTGATAATCTTACAAGTGGTCTGTTGAGCGAAACACGTTTTGTATTAATTAAAATTGATTTCCTATGATTGAATTCGGCGGGCTGTTGAAGCTGGCCTCTGATTGCTTGGATGCTAAAATACTTCAGCGTCTGCCGCCACATTGCGACGAGCAATGACGCATGCGCAGATGGCGAGGTCCCCCTCTCCCCTCTTCACCCCTGGTCCAGAGAAACCCGACTGCTTTACGCTAGCGTCTACTACTCGTTTGTGCACGAGAGCGCAGCACACTTCAGGCGTTCAGTAAATTATCTTTCTCTCTCTCACTCGGGAGTCCCCGCTTGGTCATGGGTACAAACTGTAGAAATAGTACCTGACTACTATTTCTTAATTAATATCCAAGAAATTGTATTGTCTTTTAAATAGATTACATATTATTTAAGTCTGCAATGTATAAATTAACAAATGGTCTTATTGTCATTCGCGTATAAGAATTAAAGCTGAGTCATTGTATAATTTGCTTTCAAGACATCGGCAGCCCTGACTGCTGTGAGGATTTTGTGGGAAGCGCCTACACCGTCGTAAGCAATCGAGATCGTGGAAGTAATTAGTTAAAGTGTATCTGCCTCGTGTTGCGTTCGCCTGTTAGACGAAGTAGTTGATAGTGACATTTTGTGTGTTATTGTTGAGCATCCCCAAACGTGTGAGTCACGCTACGCCACTGGATCATAGTCTGTTCTTTTGGGAGTTAAACTTGAACTAGGTTTACACCTACACATTGTACGTGAACTAGGTTTACACCTACGTATTAAAAAGTCCCAAAAATAAATTATACCAAGACCTTTCAGAATTAATCGATGTCCACCTTTTGTAACAGGGCTTTGAAAAATGCCACATCAAAAGGTCTCCGTTAGTTTAGACTTCAATGTTCTTACGTGAAATGGTAATTTTTTGAGCGTAAAAAATAATAGATGCTCCCCCATAAGTGTATTGAAACTGTAGAGACCATACTGAAAAACCAGATGAATTAGGGGAAGGTCGGGTGGTATCGGCCACCTTAGCTTTAAATATGATTTCTTAATTAAGATTAGTTAAAACGATTCTTTAAAATACAGAATATGAAACTTCAATCTCGTATTCACACACTCTATCAAAGGCGGTTTGGTTTGAAAGTAAAATAAAACGATTATTTGAGAATAGTAAAAATCGTTGACAATTTACACGTCTGAAGAGTGGAGTGTAGTATCGGACAACTAAGTAAATAATGGTAAAGTAATTTTAGTGGAGTTGTTTTACAGCAATTCATCAAAGATTCGCTCACTATTGAGACAAACATTTTATTGCTTAATACAAAGAAAAAATGAGTATTTGGTTACATGGGAAAATAACAGTTCTTGAATTAAAAAACAAAAACTCAACTATTATGTTCAATTTATAGGTTCATAACTATCATTATTGAAGAGTTTTTCTTTTGAAATGACCATCATAATGGCTATCTTCCTATTATTTCTTCCCATTTCCCGCGAATTTTACCTATAGTTTCCTGAAACACGGACAAAATCCACATTAGTATTCGAATATTACCTCCTAACAACCTACACGCAAGAAATACGGAAAAGTGAAGAGAAGGCGAAGAAGTAACTGTCTGGTACCATCCGATTCTACTTTGTCCTATCCCCCCGAACGACCCTCATTCTTCAGAAGAATACAACACAGATATAAATTGTACAAACAACCTTGTACTTCTGTAAGGTAACCAATACACCTAAGTAAACATACTAGTCACAGTAGAATGTATTTAAACTTATCCTAAGAAAAGTTCATTGCTCTAAAGTTATCTTCGTACACCGGTCAGCATGAAAAAAACGTAATGCGTGTCACTATAACCAAACTGATTGATGTACTCATCTCATACGGTGTATGCAAAGCTAATTCGTGAACAGGAACACACTGACAGTGCAGCACGTGCTACTACCAGTGGCCAGTTCCCTAAACTACTTTTGTCCATACCACCCGCTGTCCGATATCACCCGACCTTCCCCTACTCGAGTTACCTAGGCCTACAACATCGCAGTGCGGACGTTGTAGCAAAAGAACGCATACTTCATGTACTCGTTGGTACATGAGTATTTTTGGGGGTATTCTTTCCTTGGCCCGCTCTCGCTGTCCTCTTTTCTCCTAATGTAAAAAATGTTTTCTACAACTCGGGAAAGAAATATCTAGTTTCTCAAATGTTAATCTCGCGCATTTTTATTTTTATTATTATATCTTCTTTATACTTTATTCATCTTTCAACTATCGTATAGTTAAAAGATGTATGAGTATTTATAGTTAAAATGTTGGGAAGGGTTTGTGGAACTTAAGGAAACGTGCGCAAATAATCTTCTTCCCCATATGTCATATACAGTTTTCACTGTTGTTTTTTTTTGACCAAACAAATCAAATCAAATCCTAGGGAGACAGGTCTGCGACGTTGCGCGCCCACCCGCGTCGCATTGCGTCGCTACACACCCGCGATCCTTGCCAACGTTCTGCGCGGTCAGCCGATCCATAACGCAACTTACGAATTGAGTTCACGGATGAGATCAAGGATGAGCTTCGTGCTATCCGGATATGAGCAGAGGGAATTCTGAAAGAGTTTTTGGAAGAAGACATTTTCCTTACCATAGTCCTCGAAAGGACGAGTAAAGGATAAAGAGAAGGCAGGAAAATTTCAGAAGAATATATTTGATTTTTCCGATGAAATTAAATATAATATTTAATATAGATCTCTAACTTATTTTGATCATGTTTATTTCGCACAATTTAATATTAAGAACATTCAAATTAAATGTACATTTATTTATTAGATTATTTTCATCGTCTTTGTAAAGGGAATAAAGTCGCTGATGGATTCCGTTCTCATCCTTTCCGAAATGTTCAATGATTCTTGTTCGTCTATTGGTTTCGAGTATATTGGTATTTTAAAAATGCCTATAATTCACTCAAAATTATGATTAAACTACTCATATTTTCGAAAAATTGAACATGACCTTACTTCAAGCAAAGCCAGCCCATGCACCACGCGGGATTCTTCCTTCTCCTTCATTGTCCTATTCTCACCGTTTACTTACACATACTTACATTTACTCTCACTACCACACACGTCGGCAGACCAGCGACGAGCTTGTCTAGGCTTCTTTGCCAGTGCCCCGCCGATGAGACATATATGGTTGGGGAAACCATGCAAGATGACTTGAAGGATGGCACGAGATCTCGACATCCAGCGAGGGAAGATCTCCGCCACTTCTCACGACAAAACATGCACTACATTAACAGGAATAATGCCTTAGCAGTTGACGCGCCTCCAACATCAATCAATCACTCAATCAAAAATAACTGATTACATTATGTAAACTAGTTGTGGTACAGAATGGCACAGAATTTCACGTATTAGTTTTCAAATTTCTTTGGCCTGGGCTAGCTTTTCGGACTTGCCACATACACTTGCCAGCTGCCATTTATCGCGCCCAAAAGTACATTTTTTTTAGATTTTCTCTATTTTTCGTTTTCCTAATAGTAGAACTGAAATGTTACTTAAAAATATTAGACGAGTAAATCATCATTCTACATGGCAATTTTCGTTGAAAAATTTGGAGTCGTTTTTACGAAAATTGCGTTTATGCTAAATGCAATATTAGAAGGTATTTTTCACAAAAAAAATTTTTAGTTTTCGAAAAACTGCATTTAAAGTAATTTGCAGCACCTCAACTCACACATGCAAAAATGTATACAAATTGCTGGAAATGTGCACCTTAAGAGAGAGGTTTTTGGAGTGAGAGAGTGAGAGAGATTTTTAAAAAATTACATTTCTGTAATTTCTGAAAACAATCAAACAAAAGGATACACCAAAACCAATTTTATGTCATATCAAACAATGTAATTAGCACTATCCTTTAAATGTTAAAAGAAACCATTCGGAGCCATTTTTGAGAAAATATTATTTTGATATTTCTTATTACTACAAAGATTGCACGCAATATTGTGCGAAAACTACTAAACTTTTCCCCAAAAAATGTGCACGGCCTTAACGAAAGAATTAATTAAGAAGAAGAAAATTTTACTTAAATGAAAAATCTCTCTCTTCAATTTTGTTGTTGCAGGAAGACGCCGAAAAATTTATTATTTTTTGAAATTTTCAAAAATTCAGAGTTATCAGTGAAAATCGGACCTGTGCCATCTTTATAAGTGTATTTCACTCTATTCTTACAAAAAATTTAAAAAAATTGGAGTCATTTTGAGAAAATTTTGAAAATGTTCCAAGAAATTCAAGTAAAGTGCCCCAAACATTAATGAATATTTTGCATAATTGCAGAGCTTCGACTCAGACCAGATCGATAGGGGTTTCTTCAATTTGGAAAAAAATCCTACACATGGTTTAGGCGTTAGTGTTATTCACAAACCCGCACGGACAGAACGACGGACGGACATTAAAAAAAAAAACACTTTCTCGGCATCAGGGGACCCAAAACGTGTATTTCCGTGGAAATCTTGAAATCCATTTCCACAGTATTGCGTAACTTTCGTATTGGTAATGTATATTACTCCGTACGTATGCGAGAAGGTAATATTAATGACGTGAGAGGCTCGTCAAAAAAATTAAATTTTTGTAAATTTTGAGAAAACAAAATCTCGTTTATGCCATCTCATGGAGAGCATTTAACACTACCGTATCAAAACTTTTCAAGGACAAAATTAGAGACTGTTTCGATAAAAACATATTTTTGTTATTTTGTAAAATTGCACATATTGCACGCAATTTTGCGCGAAAACTAATAAAATTTTCAAAAACAAACAACCTACATGACCCTAATGAAAGACCTAATTATGGACAGGCACATTTCATTTGAAGGAAAAATCTGTATCTTCAATTGTTTTGTAGTTGTAGGAGGATGCCAAAAAAATTCAAATTACCAAATTTCAAACATTCAGAGTTAACAATGAAAATAGGGCCTATGGCAAATTTATTTAGTTAAGTGTATTTTACTTTATTCTTAGAAGAAACTTAAAGAAAAGAATTGAAGCCATTTTTGGAATGTTTTGTCCATGGGGATTCATATTATGTATCCCCAAATGTTAATGTTTTCTCAAAATCGCGAAATCGGACGGAGAGAAGGACGGACGGGCGGAAGGACAGACGTACAGATGGATCGACGGAGAGACGGACGGACGGACGGACGGACAGACAGACAGACGGATGGACATACGGACGAACAGACGGACGGACAGACGGATGGAAAGGGGGACGGACGGGGCGAACGGACGGACGGACTGACGGACTGACGGACTGACGGACCTGACGGACTGACGGACTGACGGACTGACGGACTGACGGACTGACGGACTGACGGACTGACGGACGGACTGACGGACGGACTGAGGAACGGACTGAGGAACGGACTGACGGACGGACGGACAGACGGCCTGACGGACAGACTGACGGACGGCCTGACAACCGACTGACAGCCTGACGGACGGACTGACGGATGGGCTGACGGACAGAAAAACGATGGACGGACGGACGGATTGAAGGAAGTAAACACTTTTTCGGTAACAGGGGGACCCCTAAATGTGTATTTCCATTGAAATCTTCAAATCCATTTTCCGCCACATTACATCGATACTACGTAGGGATCGGCAATTTTTTTTTGTTTTCCGACAAGCGCATACGATGACAGCAAGGTCAGCTGTCCTTGCGAGCTGCAGTATGGCGTTTACCAAGTTCTAATTGCACTGTTTTTACAAGAAATACTATTCGAATATTAACAAGATTTATAACATTGCATTTAATTTTTAAACAACTTTAGAATGCTGGAAATAAAAAATATACTCTTACATTAAAAAAAAACAAGGTTGTATCAATATCTCAAAAATTACGTACCTAAAACCGTTTTCAAGATATTTGCTGCTCGGACACCCTGTATGTATGTATGTATGTATGTATGTATGTATGTATGTATGTATGTATGTATGTATGTATATATATATATATATATATATATATATATATATATATATATATATATATTGAAACGCACCGCGCCTCTAAATAGAAACGCGATACATTTCAACTTAAACAACCAGAGAACATACAAACGGCGCGAGCATAACTAGGCAGCATGGCAACACGGAGGGGAAGGGGGGCGTCACGTGGAGCGCGAGACACGAGGGGAGGACAGCGAGAAGTCGGTTGAGAAGGTGAGACGAGCGGAAGCCACGCTAGCGGACGGAGGTGGTGCGCGAGCGGTGCGAGTTATTTGGGGAAAAGTACCCCTAAGTGCTGAATAACTTAATAGACTTGCATAGTATTACATTTCGGACCGTTAAAGAAGTGTGATGCAGACCGAACAGCATTGGGAAGTCAACGGATAGAGTGTATGGTAAACCGAAGAGTGTGAAACCCGCCTGTAGCGTGAGCACATGCATCGCGAACGTAGGTTTTGGGGGAAAGATCGAATGTGTAGTGCACAAGACAGTGACTGAACCAGTGATCATTTGTGAGACCGATCAAGCAGTGTCTGACGGGTTTTCAGTGTATAGGAACTTTCCATAATGAAACTGTATGATGACGCGTGAGGAGAACAAGAACACGTGGGTATAGGTTACCGATATTTCACCGGTGATTCAGAGAGTAATATAGTGTAACGTGTTTAGCATAATCAGTTACAACCCAAATCTGGAGTTCAGACTGTCAGGACAAGCATAAGTTAATTAGATGCACTAGTGTAGAAGATACGCGTGGAGCAGCGTGAGGGGCGAACACTTGCCTACTCATCTCCGGCTGGGGGCCGAACGGCTCCGGGACCACGCGACGGGAGCCGAGGCCGCCGCCACCATCGGCGCCGGGCCCCAACGAAGCGACGTGACTCAGGTGGTAACAGGTATGATGCTAGCATTGAAGGTATTAAGTTTTGGTACCAAAACATAGTAATCATTGCATAGGGGATCAGTGTTCGAAAGTGTAATAGTGATATTAGATGAATAAACATCAAACTGTCGTTGTATAATAAACTGTATGTATTTATTGTACCCCGAACATCCCAGGGTCCACATTCGCGAAAAAGATCCCGAGCCCTGCCTGAAACAAACAAATTTATTGTACCGTGCCACTTCACGGGTAAGTCACGATTGACCCCGAGCAGTCGGTACGTCACAATATATATATATATATATTTTGACCGTATTGGTCAAAACACAAAGAATAGGCGCTCCACCACATTCAAAAGTAGCGCGCAGAGTGAGGAACCGCGGCGGAACGGATCGACAGAGTCGTGAACGAGCGCACGGGGTAGTGGGAACTGATCGGTCTGACCAGGCAAAAAAGGACAGTTCGCGGTTGAGCAGATGGCGTGAGGACGGTATGCAATGGTGGTTAGAGTGCGATGCTTTGATGTGCAAGAAATCCAGTGTAATCGGGACAACAGGTATTTAAGAAAGAGAAATTGTGATGAACTGTGCAATAAGCGAGTGTAAGGATTGTGGTGAACTTATTTAAGAGAGAATAATTACGGAATTTAATAAAAAAGGGGAACAGTGCACGGACACGTGGGCGATGCGGGTTAATGATAGTTGGTGCGGCTGTGCTGATGTGTGATTATGCGATGGAGCTGCTGAGCTGATACGATTAAAGTCATCGTGTGAAGAAAGAAACCGTGGGAAGGCGACGCCGGTGGATTGGAAACGGGCTGCGGTGACACGTGGGCAGACGGAGCATAACGGGCATCAAGGTTACCTCCCGGCCTCAGGCGGGACGGGCAGCAACGCGTCACGTAGAAATCGACGATCGTAACGATCAGATAAGTAATTCTAATTGTGAACAAATAGAAGGAAAATTAAATGAAACGCCAGTTCAGGATGCTCACTGTGTAACGTTGAAAGTAATGATGTGCGTAGTAGCATATGAATGGCACGTAGTTTTTCCAAAGGGTTGGAAGTTGCATAAGCGGTAATGATAATGTAATGGTGGGAAGGTTAGAGATGTACAGAATGAACCATAGAATTATGATCAAAGCAATGATGCAAGCTATGTTGGTAATGTAATGATGTCTTATTGTTCTTTTGTTCTAATAAATTCTGTTTATATGATAGTAGGCCTTTGAATCCAGATACTGTAGATTAAAGTAACCCCCTTAAAGAACTCCTGTACCCATACATAAAAATTTTATGATATGTGTAACCGTGAGCCAGCAAAGGTAAGTACGGTCACATATTATTGGCGCCCGAAATTCAGGGACAGGGAAAGATTGGTAATTTGTAATGAGATTTGAACAAAATTCAATCCCCATAAGTGCATACTTTAATCAGCAGGTATCTGAATTAGTTGCATGACTGGAAAAGGCAGAAGACAGTGTAAATTTCTTGATAATGTCAGCATTCCAGTTTTAAATATTTCAAAGAGAGTTTAAGTGCATTAAATATATCAATATTCTCTAACATATTGCAGTGGAATCAGTGAAGTGTTGTTTGAAATAATTTAATTGAAAATCAAAAGAAATGTTGTATGAGCATTAGTTACAATTCAGAAAATATTTTGATAAGTGTTAAATGCCAGTTTCTGTATCAAGGTGTTGTTGGAAATAATTCATTTACAATTTAGAAGAAATTTTGATGAGTATTAAGTGCCAATTTCATATGCCAAGGTGTTGTGTAAATTAATTCCTTTGCAATCCAGAAAATATCTTGATAAGTATTAAGTGCCAATTTCATTTGCCAAAGGTTGTGTGAAATAATTCATTTACAATTTAGAAGAAATTTTGATGAGTATTAAGTGCCAATTTCATATGCCAAGGTGTTGTGTAAATTAATTCCTTTGCAATCCAGAAAATATCTTGATAAGTATTAAGTGCCAATTTCTGTGTCAAGGTGTTGTTTGAAATAATTCATTTACAATTTAGAAAACATTTTGATGACTATTGAGTTTAAATAACAAATAGATGGGAATTTTAATTAATGTGTTTTAAGGTAGTGCAGATATTGGAATGTAGTTTTCTTTTTAAGATTGTTACAACGTGGCCAGTAAAAAGGCGCTGAATTCAGTGTAAATACCAGGGTAATTATTGTAAGGCATTCCTATGTGTATATCATCATACAATACAAGGATAATTTTTATGAAACAAGATCATAATGTATATGTGGCAATGAATAATATGTTAGGGCATAATTATTGGAAAGTGGTATTACAGTGAGGGTGTACATGAGTGTAATTATCAGGGTATAATTTTGTTGAAGAGTCCTTACAGTGTGTATCTAAATAAACACAGTGTGTTAGGGCATGATTTCTGAAGTATTATTACAGTAGGTGTATTCATTGAGTTCAATGAGCAATACATTAGGAACAAAATCCTTCATGTTAGAATATAAATTTGGGTTTTAGGTGCTGCCCAGTGCATTTTGAAGCACTGATTGGACGTGGTGTAAATGAATATTATGAAGTTATGAGCTATTTTGGAGACATAGTAGCATTAATTATTTGATGAACATTACAATTCAAGTAGTTGCAACTGAATAAGATTTATCGAGATTTTTTTATTTAGGTGGATGAAAAAAAAAAAAAATAAGTTGCATTCAGTAATGTGCAGGAAGACTATCTGAGACTGATTCAATGATAATCTAATGAATATTTTGAATTCAGTTGAATTATGTCAATGTGAATTTTGTTACAGATGTCAGTGTAATTACATTTAATTATTTTGTGTGTATTTCTAGGTGTTTTGAGCTTGAGTGCATTTTGTTTGTGAATTGTTCCCAGGTGGATGACGGAGGTCAATAATTTGTTTGATGTGTGTTTTTTTCTTGTATGTGTTTTTGATGAGTTATGTATAGGATCGTAATATATGCGGCATCACTCACATCTAATTCAAAGCAATTCAGATTGTGTTAGGGTCATTTTTGAGAGTAATTAGGATGCCGTTGGTGTGAAGTGAAGTAATTTGTAGTATTCGGTGTACGCCTCTGTGAGCATTCTGAAGTTCGGCAATAGATTTTGGGTGGAATCAAGCGTGTAGGAGGGCGATTAGTCAGAAATAGGTGTAGTAGGGTGCAATTTGGGGGCATAATGGAAAAGCAAACGGGCACAATGATGGGAGAGGAAGAGAAGCGCGAGGACAGAGATCATTATGATGAGGATGATGGAGGTAAATGGGATGAGTCGTTACTAGAAGATTCGGACAGAGCCAGAATGGAGTTATCGGGGGCGAGTGCGTCGACACCAAATCTGGGAATGGTGAAGAGAAACGGAACAGAGGACTTACTGAGCATGCTTCATCAAATCATGGCAGGACAAGAGAAGCTCGAAGAACGGGCACATAGAAGAATGGTTGAGGAGCTAGAGAAGCAGGACGAACGGGCACAAAGAAGAATGGTCGAGGAGCAAAAGAATCAGGAAGAACGAGAGAAGAGAATAACTGAGGAGCTAGAGAAGCAGGAAGAACGGGCCCAAAGGAGAATGGTTGAGGAGCAAAAGAAAATCATTGATGAACTGAAGGAACATAAACAAGAGCAAGTGAGACAAATACAAGAACAATACCAGGTTATAGTGGAGAAGTTCGAGTCATGGGAACAAAGAATAGACGGGCGAGTTCAAGAGATATGCAGTGAACTTAGTCGAAACATTACCACAAAGATGGAAGGACGGATTGAGGCACAGGATAAAGCCATCGAGTCACTGCATGTGCAAGTGAAGGGAGTATCACAAGGGATGGAACGGAAGATAGAAAACTGCAAGAGGGAGTTGGCAGACACGAAGGTAGAATTGAAGGAGTCGGTGGCAGCCTGTAGAAAGGAAGTGCAGAAGGACGTTCGGAAATGTGAGGACGACATCGCGGAATTGCAAATAGAAGTTCAAGAATTAAAAGAGGTTAAGACGGCGCCAAATGTGGGAGGGGGCCCAGTTAATATAGCAATACCATCCTCATTAAAATTTTCGGGCGACGTAAAAGAGAATCCATACTCGTTCATGAGAGCTGTGGAGCGATACCTAGCGGTTAGTTGTCTCCCTGAGAAGAGTAAGACGCAGGTAATATACCAGATGCTGCAGGATAACGCGAGGACCTGGGCAGACACCATCACACCATTTCCAAATACTGTAACGGAGTTTAAGCAGATGTTTTTTCGAAGATATTGGAGCGAGGATATCCAGCTAAATTTTAAGATGGGTCTCATGAACAGTATGTACAAGCCATCAGGTGGGGGCGGAATGAGAGATTACGCGGCTAGGCGCATCATGGATTTCCGATCGTTATCGCCACCCATGAGCGATCAAGAAATCATGTGCATCCTAATCAGACAATTTCCAACAACTACCCAGAATTTGCTTAGGAGCGCGTGTCATACAGATTTAGAGAAGTTTCAAGACGCATTAGGGAGCTTCGATCTGACGTTCGCTAATGCACCGAAAAACAGAAATGAAGTGAATGTAAATGCAATGATGGTGAGGGGCGCTCAAGAGCAAGAGAGGGGAGGAAAGCAAAGCGCTAGAGTTTGGGGTGATCAGAGGAGTGGAGAAAACCAAAGAGGATATGATAGGCAGCAGGAGAGCGAAAGTCGAAGGAACGGCGAGCGGTCGAGACAACCTAATGGAGGAAACGGAGGAGAAGGTTCATGTGATAACGAAGCAAGACCAAGTACCAGCGGGACAGGCTACAATCAAAATTTAAACGGATGGGGTTCGTGTTGACGGGAGGCCCCAACACGAACAATCGCAGAGTAAGCAACGAGGTTTCCATCAAGTCATTTCAAGTAATCGACTACGAAGATGAACACCGGATTAAGAAGAAAAATTGTCAAAGGGTTTGTCGGGAGTGTCCAACCGCAATGAAGTCGTGTCTAAATGAGGAAGCAGACGAGGGTGAAGATAGAGAAAGATCTGAAACTAACTGGAAAGATTCTGTGGAAGATGGGTATGATGCGGAGAAGCAGGAGTTGGGCTCTACAGCTGTTATATTCGTGAATTCTGAACTGGTGGATGAGGATGAAGGAGAAATTGAAGGTGAAGAGAATGAAGACGAAGGAGGGATTAATGATGGGGGAGGAAATGAAGACGGAGGAGAAACGAAAGAGGAAGAGAATGAGGATGAAGGAGAAATTGAAGATGAAGGGAATGAAGATGGAGGTGGGGATGAAGACGGTGATGAAGTTAAGCATGAAGGAGAGGTTCAGGATGAAACGATTCACGGCGATGGAGCAGTCAAGAATGAAGAATACAGAAAGAAGGAAGGTACGACATCGACGGTTGTGACAGGACATACGAACGTGACGACAGTATCAATAGGTCAAATACTTGAAGGCATGAATGAGTATTCCTATTTTTCCATGGGTACTATGGTGCAGCGTTCGGCAGTCAGATATTTCCTAGAGGAAAGAGAAATCCAGGTCGCGGGTCCAGCGTTGCAGAAGGCGGTGGGAGTGTCGACGGTGATAATGAAAAATCAGGCTTGGATGGGATGGAAAGGTGGGACACATGTCGCACAATTGGAAGGAGTGCGAGCATGTACAATTGATTTGGTGCTGGCGACAGATGGTCGAGGAAGAGATCTAAATTGTGGATTAGAAGATTATTTTTCACTGTGTAAAAAAAAATCTTGATAACGTGGGGGGTTATTTGACCGTATTGGTCAAACACAAAGAATAGGCGCTCCACCACATTCAAAAGTAGCGCGCAGAGTGAGGAACCGCGGCGGAACGGATCGACAGAGTCGTGAACGAGCGCACGGGGTAGTGGGAACTGATCGGTCTGACCAGGCAAAAAAGGACAGTTCGCGGTTGAGCAGATGGCGTGAGGACGGTATGCAATGGTGGTTAGAGTGCGATGCTTTGATGTGCAAGAAATCCAGTGTAATCGGGACAACAGGTATTTAAGAAAGAGAAATTGTGATGAACTGTGCAATAAGCGAGTGTAAGGATTGTGGTGAACTTATTTAAGAGAGAATAATTACGGAATTTAATAAAAAAGGGGAACAGTGCACGGACACGTGGGCGATGCGGGTTAATGATAGTTGGTGCGGCTGTGCTGATGTGTGATTATGCGATGGAGCTGCTGAGCTGATACGATTAAAGTCATCGTGTGAAGAAAGAAACCGTGGGAAGGCGACGCCGGTGGATTGGAAACGGGCTGCGGTGACACGTGGGCAGACGGAGCATAACGGGCATCAAGGTTACCTCCCGGCCTCAGGCGGGACGGGCAGCAACGCGTCACGTAGAAATCGACGATCGTAACGATCAGATAAGTAATTCTAATTGTGAACAAATAGAAGGAAAATTAATGAAACGCCAGTTCAGGATGCTCACTGTGTAACGTTGAAAGTAATGATGTGCGTAGTAGCATATGAATGGCACGTAGTTTTTCCAAAGGGTTGGAAGTTGCATAAGCGGTAATGATAATGTAATGGTGGGAAGGTTAGAGATGTACAGAATGAACCATAGAATTATGATCAAAGCAATGATGCAAGCTATGTTGGTAATGTAATGATGTCTTATTGTTCTTTTGTTCTAATAAATTCTGTTTATATGATAGTAGGCCTTTGAATCCAGATACTGTAGATTAAAGTAACCCCCTTAAAGAACTCCTGTACCCATACATAAAAATTTTATGATATGTGTAACCGTGAGCCAGCAAAGGTAAGTACGGTCACAATATATATATATATATATATATATATATATACACACAGGAATTACACAGATGTCCGGGGAGGAAACGTCGAAACTTGGAAAATAAGTTCTCAAGACAATTCTAAACATATTTTGTCTAATAACTACGTGGATATTCTGAATAGTTGAGGCGCAAAAAGAACTCAAAAGTTGTTTTGAAAAATTGATTTCTAGGCAAAAAATTTGCATTATAGAAGCATAGAAACATTCCAGAAACATGTAAATTGATTATTATTTACAAAAGAAATGAACATATTTGTTCATACCTCAATGTTCACCCAATTGATACAATTCGACTGCTTTTTTATTTCTCGCTTAATTTTTCCTGTCAGAGCAAATATATTCATTTCTTTTGTAAATAATAAACAATTTACATGGTTCTGGAGTGTTTCTATGCTTCCATAATGCATATTTTTGCCTAAAAATAATTTTTTCGGACCAACTTTTGAGTGCTAATAGCGGTCAACCATTCGGAATATCCACGTGGTGTATTAGACAAAATATGCTCAGAATTGTCTTAAGAGTTTATTTTCGAAGTTTCGACGTTTCCTTCCCGGACACTCTGTGTATATATATATACACACGCACTCACGTGTACAATAAAGTAAAAATGCCTACTATTTTTTCGTTACCAAGGCCGGCAATTAGTGTTTCGGTTGAATAACCACCGTTTTCCTGTGCAGGATTACATTATTTTTCCATTCTTACGAAGCAAGGCTAGAAAAGAAAACCCATTTTTGCATACTTCTAATGGGTAGCAGGATCTCTTCATGATTTGAAGTATTTTCCTCAGGTGCATAAATGAGACTGATTGATGAGTAATTCCAGTCACGTCAACTGATCATTAATCCCGCAATTTGCAGTGTTTGTTTTTATCGCGGGATGTGGCAATGATATTCCCCGCTGGATGGCGAGATTTGGCGCCGACCTACCTGTCGGCTTGAGGATTTTTTTTTCCCAACCAGGCTCTAATCTCCCGACTGGCCTCCCGGAATGTGAGGTGGTGTAGTGCATGCTAGTGTAAATGTTCCAAGTAAGAGGTTAGGATAAAATACGGAAATACAAAGAAAGATCACACGCAGTCCGGGCCCGTTTGTTGTGGTACTGCTCCGACAGCCGTTCTGGTGTTTATCGGAGAAACCACAGGACACTATCGGTAACAGCAGCGGCCAGCTAGAAGTCTTTCCAGATAGCGGCTGAATTCGACGTAGTTATGTATACTGCGATTTTTCTAACTTTGCCTCTCAAGGCCGGTCTTCACGATGGAATATGTCATGGTATTTCGCGTGATTCTCAGTCGCGCCGCTAGGTATCGCATGATCGTGACTGTATCAAGCAGTGCTTGCGATCATGCGACTTTCGTCGGCAGGACCAAAAAGACGCGAAATGCTGTGTGATATTCCATCGTGGCCGTAGGGGCTTGAAAGGCGAAGTTAGAAAAATCGCACTATAGCTAGTGTCAATTCTGCCACCGTCGGGACTCGGATCTTGGGATCTCCCTGACAGAGGCATTTCAGTATCATCAGTTGAGGCCCTGATCCGCCTACGCTAGTGCGTATGTGAGAAAATGAATCATGAATGAAATTTACTTTATCCCCACAGATTTTGAGTCTTCTTTTATTTATTACAATATCTACACGATATAGTGTATTACTATCATTCTGTTAATGTTATCTGCACTTTCGCAAGATTTATTTAAAAACGTTAGGAATCGGGAATGATTGCAAAATTTTATTTTGCAGTTAAAAAGGAGAATGAAGATACGAGTTATATATTGTTTCCTCATCTCGCTTATCATGAAATATCCAAGTATTGAGAAATGAAGTAAATGAAGTGCTACAAACTCTACTGAAAAATTGTAGATATGTGAAAGCAGCGAGCAAAGCAGGGAACACAAGAAAATATTTTTTACACCTGTTCATGCAATACTGTTTTCCATCTTGGATTACTCTGGTACATTTAAATAGCTCATTCTGTCTTCCTGATATTCAAGGTTAAGAGTGTTTACGACGTTTATATTCCACCAGATTCTTGGCCTATTCATCAATCTTATCGGAATTACCACATCTTTCAAACTCAGTTTTTTTGTCTTTTCTTCAAAACACTTCTGTCAAGATGTTTGTCTCATACATCAAGATATGAATTCCAAAAAATTCGCGACAAATATATTCGAATGTTTATTATCAAGTAGCCTGATAAATGTTCACAACTCCTTTGCCTGAAAATGGCTGCCCTCTCTCCACTTCCGCGAGTCTCCTCTTGACCTACAAATCGTCGACAGCACTGCTGAATCTCAGGAAGGCCGCGACTCTGAATGGACCGTGGAGCCGGTGACTAATGAGGTCGTTAAACAATTACACCCGAAAGCCACAGTTCCCCCAGAAGACACGCGTCGAAGTGGGTCCCAGCTGAAAAAAATTAAGCAAAAGTTATAATTGAAAAGAATACAAATTACTTTTTAATCAACTCAAAAAATGTCAAAATAATAACAAAGGTTTTATTTTTAAGTGTGTGAAATATCAAAATGATCTAGTTAACCATTTTCTAGAAATGATACATAAATTGTAGCAAATTTAACATAAGCGGTGTACATGGTACGCTCTGGCCTTAAACAATTCCACCCTAAAGCTCCAGTTGCCCGAGAAGCCACGCGTCGCAGCGGCTACCAGTGTCCGCCGCAGTCGCAACCCGGTACCGATCCGGTAGGAGCTGGCGTTGCCGTGACCTGCCCTTCTCCGCTCTGCTTCCCGGGGCGGGCTGTTGACTTCGTCATTGCGCGCCTGTTGCGGCCGGGTGGCTGGTGTCACGCCCAGGATCCACGGGGCTGTTTATTATATTTATTTTATTTATAAATTTATTTCTACTTTCTTGCTAGGGAGTAGAGAGAAAGTTATATAATACTGTGCGAGAAATGGAGAATTTTCGGCAGAAAAATTCTCATTGCAGGGCCTGGTAACGAAATAATGGCAGTCCCTGGTAACGAGCAAGTGGGTAAATCCAGTTGCTAAATTTAGAAAAAATTCTCTAACACGTATTGTAGACAAATCCATGTTTTTTGGGTCCTTGATACCGAAAATTGAATGACGGCAAAACGTGTCTGTCCGTCCGTCCGCCCGTCAGACTGTCTTTCCGTCCGTCTGTGAACAATGCTTGCGGCTGAACCATTTGAACCGATTTTCACCAAAATTGATATTCCCAAATCGCTCTGGCTGATGTCACGGCCCCTGGAATTTGAAACCGATATTTTAGTTTTCGGGGGTATTTACATGAAGACCCTTGGAGATTTTCAACAATAAAACAAATGGCTCCAACGTTTTTGAATAAATTTGTTGTTGGATAGTGTAAAGGACGTTTAAGAGAATGTTTCAGGTTTCATGTTCGTTGAAAACACAGATTTTTTTGAAAATTGCAAAAGTTCAAAATTTTTAGTTATATATCTAATCGACATGCTTGGTCTTTCAGAGACGATTACGAAAGGCAACATTATGTTTTAAAACATTTTAGGAGCATTTTAGGGTAGATCGTATTCTTCGTTCCTTTATTATAATTTTAAAATATAAAATAAATGTATTGTTTTATGTGATTAATTGATTTGGAATGGTGAATTCGATGTGTTAAGTTTTATTATTTTTTTATTCAAATTTGAAAGAGGAAAAGGAAAATCACCGACGATTCAGTTGACCCCTTGGGAAAGGAGAACTCTTAGCGCTGGTTTGCGCTACGGCGACACAACTTTCCACATTATCTAGAAAGGCGTGAGGGAGATTCGGAATTTTTTGCAGAGAAAAATGTCAGCTCTATAGTTTTTTATCTGCATGGTATGGACAAATTTCAATTGAACCATCGATATTTCAGTTAAATCGGTTGTTTCAAAAAGGCAATATCTTTAATCTTTGCGAAAATGAGTTAAACCCACCATTTGATTCAGAATATGTTTAATGCGTCTGTCCGTCCGTGTGTCCATCATTCAGTACGTCTCTGTGAACAATACTAGTGCCCAAATAATGCGTATTATTTCCAAACAGAATAAACCCTTCTCATATACCCCTTCTCGTAGCTCTGCGATTTTGAAAAATGTTCATTAAGATTTGGAGGTACTTTACATGAAGCTCCTGGGGACATTTTCAAAATTTTCTCAAGAATGGCTCCAATTTTTTTCTTTAAATGAATAGCTGTTTGCTAAAAGGACCAAAGTCCAAAAAACTAAATTTTACAGGAGGAACAAAAAAACAATTTTTTATTCATTCTATCAAGGTTTGAAAGTATCCGCTGCATTCAAAATCAAATTCGATTTATCCATGTTACATTTCTCAGAGCATACTTAAAAATATAATAAAAAAGGACTATCCTAGTAGAAGTGGACATAAGCCCCTCTAAAAAATGTTTTCTTTGAGGTAGTGAATTTGTATTTTTTCACAAAACAATCACGTTTTAAAAACTGGTTTTATTTAAATCTACTTATTTTTATGTCAGTTCTTATTGGCCCTTATCACTGGTGGCCACGTTTCAAACTTCTGAAAAACTCATGAGCGTCATCCATGTAAGGCATTACCTTCATTATATCACACACTTTTTGCTTCTTTAGACTATATCTTCCTCCTGTATAAACAATTTCATTTGCCATTTGAACGGATGTGCGTGTATCCTGACGTAAGACAAAGATGTGAGATCTCACTTCATTGATAAATGGCAAAGCTGTGACGATTTCTGGAGACCTATCGTCATGAATAAAATGATAGAAAGTACTGACGGAAAAATATATCTATTGATGGGCAGTCTCTAAAGACACTGGATTTTTCTTGTATTTTTTCCACCAGCTTTTAAAATTGTAAATTCATATAACTAAAAAGGTTGATATCAGCCCATCTTCTTAAGTTTTCAATCAATCTTGAAGATGAGGAGTCCAAATAATTTATAGACAGACAATTGTTGCTTGCTTTCTTTATTTATCGGTTTCTCATGACTTACAACAAGTTTCGCGGATACGTTGTCTCCATCATCATGCTACAATTGAGAATTAAAAAATTACATTAAAATTTTACTTTTTTAAAAACACTAAAATGTTAAAGAATTAATTTTTTATAACATATTACAATGGAAATGTAAAATATACTGATCATGCTTATCATACAAAGCACAGCCCAAAAAATGCAATCATTTGTTCACCATTGGCAAAAGCCCGTGTCAGACGGTCATCATAACGAAGTAGTGAAAGAGGAAATTGATATAAATTCAGGATTCACTTCGACAAAACTAAATTTAAAAGAATAATTGTTGTGACAGATTATTTCAGTCACCTGTCGTATGCTGTAAATTCTGTTACGCTTGCGAAGAGCTCTTTTCAAATCTTAAATGGAACGTATCCAAATATGCGTGGAGATACTGCAGTTGCATTCCCCTATAATGGCTTTTACTGGAAAGGAATCTTATATGATCATGAACTTTAATTTTATTCTCAGATGAAAGAGAGAAGCCTGTATGTTTGCACGTTCCTGGGCTTTTTCCTGCTAACATAAGTGCTCATAATCTTATAATTTTCTTGACACCTACTGAAAATGTCTCAAGAAATGCTGGCAGAAATTCTTCAAATCGTTGTGCTCCAACCATTAAGTGGTATCTGTATGAATTTCTTTTGTCTCCTCCTTACACATTCAACATCAATCAGACGTTGCAAATAAATTTCTTGTTCATTTTTACCTAAGAAGCTCTTGTAAAACTGCGTGAAGACTGTCAGTCTATTTTCTTCTGATAGGTATTCTTGAGACAGTTCTTCCCACACTTGCAGTCAGCACCAAAGCGTCTCGATCTCACCGTTATCTCAACCTGATTTTCTTACTCTTTTACCGTAAACTTAGCCTTTTTAATTACATTTTATTTGTAATTACTTCGATTTACACGTCTCTAGCCTTTTTCCTAACACCATCATCTGCAAAATTTATTTCAGTAACTGAATCCGTGGTAAATTATTCCGGGTTACAGCGTAACTTTACTTACAATGCCAGACCTCCAAAATTGACTACGCCACATTGCGTATCAGCTGTAAAATAGGGCCAAAGATGGAGCAGACTCTCGAAGAACATAAACTTCATTTTCTTAAAAGAGCTGATGTCCTGGACTTCAGCCCTTTCAACAAATAAAGCAAAATAGAAGTCTGCTTTGTTGTTATATGCAGAGTACGAACTTTGTTTCTTTAAACAGAAATAGATGCACTTACGTTCAAAGAATGTTTTTTTTAAAAACGTGACTTAAGACCTTTTAACAAAAAGCTATTCAAATGTCTTGTAAGAATAGAGTGAAATGCATTTTTAAAGGGGGCATAGGTCTAAGTTTCACTGAAATTTTGGAAATTGCAAAAGATTAAAAGTTTTTCGGCGTCTTCCCACAACTAGAAAATTGAAAATAGAGAGTTTTTCTTCGTACGAAATTTGTACTCCCTAATTAATTCTTTCATTAAGGTCAAGCACATTTTTTTGAAAACTTTAGTAGATTTCGCGCAATATTGCGCGCAATAATAAAGTACTGGTGCTACTGAATGGCACAGACTTTCCTTATTAGTTTTGTATTTCCTTTGGTCTCCGCTAGCTATTCGGACTTGCCACATACTCAAGCCAGCTGACAGGTATCGCCGCCCAAACTACATTGTTTTGACATTTTCTTTATTTTTCTGTGTCCTAAAAGTAGAACGGAAATATTATTTAAGAATATTAAAGAATAGTCAAACCTCGTCCTAAATAGCATTTTGTTTTTTAAATTTGGAGTCATTTTTAATAAAACGGCGTTTAAGTGCTACTTAAAATGCGAAATTTGAAGCTCTTTTTCACAGAAAATGTTTGAGTTCCCGAAAAAACGTGATTGGAAGTTATTTATGGCATTTTAACTCAGAAATACAATAGTTTTTACAAATTGCTAGTAATGTGCATATTAAAGGTGTGAGAAAACATTAAAAAATACATTTGTGTAATTTTCGAAAAACAACAAAACAAAATGAACTTTACGTCATATTAAAGATTGCAATTAGTATTATCCGTTGTAAAAGCTTGAAGAAAATAATTGGAGCCATTGATGAGAAAATGGCATTTATGAGAAAATAGCATTTATGAGAAAATGGCATTTACGAGAAAATTGCATTTACGAGAAAATGGCATTTATGGGAAAATGGCATTTATGAGAAAATGGCATTATAATTTATTTAGAGATATCTGTATTAGATGATGTGTTTTGCGTGTGTGCCTGCAGGAGTTTCCTCTGCTTCTGCCACCCGATGTGCAGGCCGAGAACCTCTCGACGCGACGCGAGCGCTCCGCCGCCAACCTCCACCAGCGCTACCTCCGCCGCAGCATCACAACACTCCCAGTAAATATATGTTCACCACTGCGCTTCAACCTCGGAGTCCGAATGTATAGGTAGGTAGGCTGACGTCGCGGCTGGCAGTCACCCTCACGGTGAGCAGCGGCCGCCGAGTGCAATTCACTAGCTCTGTGCCTAGTCTCCCGAGCCCTAGCTCCAGTACTCGGGTGATTCGGGGTCTAAAAGACTCACAGTGACCAACACAAGGGCGGTCTTGGACAGCTGGACTGGTTGGCCTCTTCTTCTACTTCAGCAGCAGAGGCCGCTGCGGAACCGATTCCACAGGCCGCGCGAGCCGCCGCTCGCGCGGCCCGTAGAGCCAAAATTGAGGCGCAGTGGGAAGCAATGACACGGCCCTTGCCTGACCCCCGGAGGTTGCGTTCGACGACTTTACCATCTCGCCGAGGCATCCGCTGGGAGGCGGATCAGCCGCCAGTTCCACCACCACAGCCGGACAAACAAGGGTGTGAAAAATCCTAAGGCTTCGGTGAGTATTTGCGGAGCAGAAGCCAAAGGTCTCTGCAATCCTTCTTTCTAATTTGTATGGTCGAAATAGTTGAAATGGCAGCACAATTTTTAAAACGTAAATTTGCGAAAGTGCAAAATTTCGAGTTTTAAATTTCAAAACAGGAAAATTCAAAATTTTCCAAATTTTCAGTGAAAGCAAGCACAATATTAACAACATAAAAACCACAATAACATTATACTCTTAGGGGAATTCAAAGGATCAAAAGTAAATAGCGTAAATGACAGGAAGACGTATGCATCGGGAATATAAAAGCGGTCTTTTTGTACATTTAATTATGAAAAATTAGTTTGGCTGGATTATGAGTCTTAAAACATTGTCTTCCTTAACTCTCCACTTTTTAATTTTTAATATATTTATTTAATATCAGAGACATTCAACGTTAAATTGAGAGATAAAGGAATTGATTTCGTAGACTGTCTATTTGGATTTTAACATATTAGAATGGTCCAGAAATTATTATAGACCGTTAACATAGTTTTGTTTTTAGATTTGATAATTTACTTTTTTATTTAACGTCAAAAGCATTTAAAAACTGTGTGACGTACTATGGGGAGAAGCGTATTCCGTGTACGTTATTTGAAATTTTGAGATCCCTTCCCTAACCCATATGGAAGTTGAATTCTGAATACAGATGATATTTTTGGCAAGACGTTTAAGAAAAACTTCGCTCCAGTATAATAAAAACTATTTACCAAGGCAAGTCAGCTACAGAGTTTGGCTGTTATCCCTCTTTGTGCCCTTCGTGAAGGACTTCATACCGTGAGAACATGAAGAACGATCATTTGAATAACTATATTACTCATAGAACTTCAGAAGACGTCAAGAGATGGTGAAAGTACATAATATTAAGTTGTTACAGCCAACGTTTCGATATCCTATTCGTTCTCATTCTCAAATCTAAAATGAATAGAAAAATGTAGATACATCAAGTTCAATAATATAAAAACAGGTAAAAATTTCACATTAAATATATAAAGAAAGTGAAAAATTGTTTAAAATAGTATTTACGGAAAGGAATATAGACAATGTGCACATTGAAATTCCACCAAGTACTGGCGAACACTTACCTCACATATGTTTGGTGTATAAAAAATACGTAATGTAATGAGTATTGGTCCAATATAAGAGGGTCATGTCAAAGAGGAGGATCAAATACTAAAAAAATAGTTCCATTATGGAACAATATAGTTTTCGGACCATCTGTGCGTGTCCACGTTTGGATTATGAAGAGGAGGTCAGCTCAGTGGAGAAAGGGCATTATCACTTGAGAAGGCAAGGCCAGGAGAGGAATTTTCCCGTAGATATAATAGAATTTATGAATGAAGAGAACTGTAAACTTTATTGATAAGTTCCCATACTTTTTGCAAGTTTGCTGCCTATACTCAAAAGAAAATCAATTGAAATTTAGATATGTGATCAATGGCATCGCATTGAATTATTGGATTCATTACTCGTAGAGGAAGAGCAAAAATGGTAATATTGCCGTATTGCTGACATATGATTGCGAGAGTCTGTGATTTATTGAATATTGTAACTTCTACCGCTCCATCGTTCTGTATATTAAATGATGAAAACTGAATGCCCTGGAAACATCCAATTCATGAAATCGATGACAGCCGACAATCATCGTCTTAGTAATGACCAATACATCGAGTCGCCTTCTCCGCAACAATTCCCGACTCCGGCACAGTTCACGACTTCACAGCACAATTCCCCCAGCTACTCCCGAATCTGTTGTTCTATGAGGATCAGACACTTCATAATCTACCATCTCAAGAGCATAGATATACTCATGTCATGTCTAATGAAAGCATCAGAGACAATGCATCATCTATTCCATTCGCATACAACCGTTCAATGGACACAAGTAAACAATTTTCCAATTCCATTGCCCTCCTACTTCACTTTCACTTTCACGCAAAGACCTCAACAAATGTCTTTGGATATGCCTCCCCCACCAGAATCGTCCACGAAAAAGCCATCGGAGGAGTACGACTCCGCCTCTAATACCACAAACCGACAGTACTCTTTCACCTTCACAGCCGTAACCTCCGATCTCTCAGCAACAATCAGTGAATATATACGAAATAGAATGTTCGCCTCACATACATATAAATTATAAACAAAATTAAAATGTTAATAGACTTCATGGTGAAATCGCCACAATCAATAAAGGAATAACGCGCCAATGGGGCTACATTACACAAGCAATGACTTGTTATTTATGGTATGGAAAAGTCGCAACTAACATCACATCATCACATCACTATACAGTTTTATCGCTCATCCATTCATTGATCATTTCTTGGTCCTGCTTCATATTGGTTTGGCATCAATACCCACGTGAGCAGGACCCTAGGTGCCACTCCAGAGTGACTATAAAAATCACATAACTGTAATTGTGATCGTGCGTGTGTTAAAAATGTTCTTATTTGTTAAATATTTCCAGTCGAAATTCCCTTTTCTGACAAAGTTTACAAAAGAACAGTAGAGTTTTTTGTTTATTGATCTTGCATTAATTCTTAAACATGTACTTTGCACCATGCGCACTGTTACAGAATACGGTGGCTTAAAATGGGTATGGATTGTGATTAGTGCTGCGAGTACAAAAACTGTACTCCTCAGCATATTTGTTGTATAAACATTGTAGAGAAATCAATCTTTACTATTTCTCCATCCCCAGATGAACTGGGGATAGGAGAGAATGACGTATGGGAAGCGTGAATGGATGGGTGATGCTTTGGACATGAGAAGACGGGGTTAATTTGTTCGGTCAAGGATATAGACAGATTATTCTGTTAAAGGGAAGGCATTGTGGGGGGAGATAGGTTTCGTTGTTTAGGTGTGGGAGGGGATCACAGTTATTTTAATGCGGGTGTAATTTTAGGGCTGGAGACATGTCCGATAGGTTATTTCGTTAAGGGGTTTTAAATGGGTTATTTTATTTGAGGGTTCTGCGACGCAAACGGTTATTTCATTAAGGTTGTTGGCAGTACTGTATGTGGTGATTGTTGGAATAAGGAAATGTTTACTGGATTTTACGGTACCTAAGACGTTTAGCAGAATGGGCAGTCATTTCAGAAACATTGCAAAATCATGTAAGTGCTGGTTGTTCCAGGAGCCTGGTCCTGTTGTCTAAGTAGTTATATTGTGGGAGAAGATCGGGGTAGAGTGAATATGTCAAGCGGATGACGCTTCCTGTTGTGTGCGATGGTTCGATTGATGATATGGCAGTGAGGTTCGATAAGAGCCGAGAATGAAGGATTGTACATTGCTTCTAGAAGTCGTTTCTGTCCAGTTTCGTAAGTTTCTGTCACATGAGGTTTAATGTTGTGTTGATTTTTAATGTCGAGGTAGCAGTCGTCAGGTGCTGGTCTGTAAATCAGTCGGATTATTCTGTTTTCCAGTCTAGTCAGTAAGTTATAGTTTGATTGCAAAGTCGAAGCCCACGTTTCAGTGCTCTATGTAGCTATTGGTATGATATACGTCTGGTATATGTAAAGTTTGGTCTTGTGTTTCACGTTCTTGCTTGTCATGATTGGCAGTAATGCGTTGATTGATCGATGTGCTTTTTGAGTTTTGTCCTTGAGGTGTCGGGTCCACTGTAGTTTACGGTCGAAGGTCAGTCCAAGGTATATCACTTCTCGTTTCCATGGGATGTCCACGTCGTTGATTTGCATGGGGCTATTGCTGGATCTGCTCTTTTCCACTGAAATATAATCGCTTGACATTTAGTTGCATTAATAGAAGTCTGGTTTTCTCTGGCCCAGTCTGTTAGTTAGGTCAGCGGCTAGTCGTAGTTTTGGTAATGCACTTTTAGTCGTGTGGTTGGTCACGGTATATGCCAGGTCGTCAGCGTAAAGATAGTCATTTACATCAGGAGGAACTGGTATGTCATTGATGAAGATGTGAATAGGAGACAGCACGGCGGCCTGGGGGACGCCGGCCTGGATGGGATAGGAAGAGGAATAACATGAGAGGTGTCCTTACGCGGAAGGAACTTAGGGAGAGGTAGTTTCTCAGAAAGAGGTGAAGGAATAGTGCTTAAGCTGACCATAACGTAACTTCACACATTAAATATTAAAGAAGTTTATAACTCTTTAAATTCCCGAAAAAGGTACTAACATAACGCTAGAAAATTTATTATCCAATTAATTTAAAAGAACTGTCCTGAAGGTTTAATTCACAAACACTTTTGATATTTTATTCCAACAAATAATAAATTCTTTACTTACACTACATTTACTGCGAAGCCCGAGAAGATCAAAGCCTCGACTTGGAAACTCCCGTTCCATAGCTCGGGAAATCTCCACGTTTCTTCCCCACAACTATAGTTACTGCGTAGCAGCTGCTTTCACACTCGCGAATGCTGTCGCGACAAGAAAAATTATAACTTACTATTTTCATTACGACGCAACATTTTCAGATCTATTTAATAAAACTAATATCAATTTAAAACTCATGTATATAGAAATACCATACTTTTAAGTCCCTAGAACAGGCCTGCATAGCATTTTGCACTTTGACTGCCCTCGGGAGCCGCTTGCGAGCAAGCCGAGTACAAACCCTGGCCGCAACTCGAATCGTAGTGCATAAATTGAAAGAGCAATTGCGAGAATTTACGGACATTAGATACACTTCAAGTATCATTACCTTCCACTGTGGAAATGTTTGTTGACGATGTATGACCATACGAAGTATGAAACCTAAGACAAATTAGGCATACATATCTTATTTGGATACCAATATTACAATTGCTTGAGGCGAGTGATCATGGTGATAATGATGATGAATATTCATGTAGTATCAAGTACAACTAGTGATTGTTTGGGGTGAAGTTGACCCAAGGCAGTTGCTCTGGGTAGTTTTACTTTGGTAGCTACAACTTGCTCCACACCCAACCTAATTGGTAATGAATTAAATGCAAGGAACAATGAGTGGGCAAAATGAGTGGTTATTGAACCTTGAATGTCTGCTTTAATAATAATTTACTATACTATTAAATTTACAATAAGTGAAATTTACCTATGAACATACTTTAACTACTATTTATAACTATTACTAATTTACAATAATTTCATGCTTGGAATAACCTTTGAATAATTTACATGTTAAAGCAATTTAAATTTATATTAAACAGTTTGTTTCACGTTTCCTTTGGACTTGGATTTGATCTGTTGAATTTATTTACACCTTTCGAGAAATATTTTTTTGTATCATACCTTCGTTAGAGTCCTTGCAAATACCTCGATTACCCTTTTGAAGCTTGTAACTACCTGGATGTTACCGATGATTACGGATGATTACCGGATGATTACCACGTGTAACTTTGGAACACTGTACTCACTGAAACATTTTACACTTTGGCTGCTGATGGGAATGTTACACTGATTACTGAATTTTTGATAGTATTGGGTGTCGATGTGACAACTGGCACTTGTAAGTTTACGCAAAATTCATAAATTGTTCATTTGTTAGAGAGACGTTTGCTCGACCGGCGAGGCCTGGCGACCGAGAGCGTGGTGCTCGACCGGCCATGCTTGGCGCATACACTGGCTGCCTGTTTCGTTGCGCGGAGCGCGGAGAGCGGAGAGCGGGAAGGCTCGCGATCCCTCTCCCTTGTCCTTCGTTTGGGAGGCAAGGCAGTTCGCACCGGCGTGAAGACTGACCGTTTGTAACAATGGTGCAACAACAGCACATACTTTCCCGCGTTGTTGGAAACAGTTATGTATTGTTGAAATATTGCAATTTCTGCGCTACTAACAACTTAGCTATTTTTTGAAAACGTCTAATTCAACCAGGAAGCGAACAAAACACTGTTTCCATCGCAGTGTTCTCAAAACTATGTGAATTCTACAACTGCATGAAAATGTAATACAACAGTTTTCTAACTTGTATTGGAAAAGAAGCCTTATACCATACAGCTATATCAAGTCACAACAATGACAAGTAATTCACAGAAATTCGCTGAGCGCGAAAAGGAATTCCGTTGTTGCATTCCCTGCATTGTTGATATTCCCTAAGAGCTAACAATTTTTATAATTTTTATTTAAAATATTTCAAAATAAATAATTTCTAAAAGATTAATGTGTGAATGTATAACAAAAGGTCGAATGTAAGAAACGAACACATAAATAATTGCAAACTCTAATTTACGACGGATCCAGGTGTCTGAAGGGCATGGTAAGAGGCTAGTATGTCACAAAATTATAGAAAAAACTACTCGTATTTCCAAAAATTAAGCATGTCCTTATTTGAAGATTTAGTTTTGATACATACATTTCATTGAGAAAAAATGTATTTTCACAATAGTAGTTGTAAGAAGACGACGAAAACGAAGCGCAGTCAATTCCGAGAGGGCTATTTTGTTTGTCACGAAATCATAAAAAACTGCTCATATTTTCCAAATATTCAACATGACCTTACTTGAATACCTGCTGTTAATGAGCACATTAATTAAGAAAAACAATTGTATCTTCACCATTGTAGTTGTAGCAAAACGCCGAATTTTTTTTCTTTTCTTTAATTTTTGCAATATAAGGCATTTCAACGAACATGAAAATTCACCATTCTCTTAAGCTTTCTTTATGATATCTGTAGTAGATGCAACACATTGGAAGGTACCATGCTGCGTTTGCAACTACATACAGGATTAGTACGGGTTTCAGGGATTGTTTCTTTTGAGGCAAATGAAAGGCAATGTACAGTTGTGAATGAATTTAAGTTTAATCTTTGAAAATAGATAGTTAGTTGTACAAATTAGTAATTTAGCAGTAAGCCGGAGGACCAATGAATGCTTATACAGTTTAAGATTCTTCTTTCTTGAAGTTTATTTTTACTTACAAATTGATGATAGTGTACAGCAAGCACCAACCCAGATCAGACGGCTGAAAGTGTATGCCGTCGGCTGAGATTGGCTGCAGATGACACGGCTGGCGACCTGGATAGCACAACGGACACGTACTCGGCCTGACTGGAGCGGCCCGTTAGTGTAGATTTGGCCAGGTGAAGACTGATTCACGGGTGGCCCGAATGTAGATCGCGGCCTGCTGGCCGCACTGATTGATTGCCGGAGCCTTGATAGGCAAACCAAGAAAAGCCGACTCGTTCGCAGGCTATCTGACGAGTTGAGCAAATATTGACACTCGTGCGGCGTATTGACAAAGGTGTCAATGATAGTTGATTGTCTCGTACTGTTGTAGGCTGATACCTAAGTTAGCAAGTGAGTTGCCTAGGCGTGCGATAATGCTGAGCAACAGAAGTGAAGTTGTAGCACTCATCGAAGTTGACTTTTGGTAGCCTTGCTTGTAGAAGTTGACGGTGATAGTTTGACTGTGAAAGTTGACTGTAGTAGTTTAGAAGTGACTGTAGAAGTTTCAGTAGTAGCGCAGAAATGAATGATAGAAGTAAGTGTTAGTGTTGATTGGAAGTTTGACTGAATAGTGAGAGTAGCGCGTGGGGGCGAAGTTGCCGTATTTATTGAAGCGGATGTTTCCGAGTGCAGAGAGGGGAGAGCCACGTGACATAGCAGCTAGCGTATAGCATGCGGTGAATCGCAGGATGCCGCGATTGTTGCTCGCTACTTGCTGGTATTGTCTGGAGTGTGTCACATGTCTTAGGCGCGACACTTGAGGTGCCCGCGAGGGCTGCATCTCATTAGTAATGTTTGGGTATGTTTCCCACGGGAACCGCGGTGCGCCGGTTGTGAGAAGACGGGGGCGGGGGCGGCCGCGCGGGCGCTTTCACTAGCAGATATGTCTGTTGTGGGCGAAAAGCTTAACGCCAATATTTGTGAAGGAGCCACGTAATGATTTCTATGAATGTTTGTACACATCTGGCTAGCAGATAGTGGCCGCCGGCCGCGCGCCCGCTTGGGCCTATCCCGTGTTAATGACCCGTTCGTTCCTTCCCCGGCTACAGTTCAATGGGTAGCGGCTGTTTGGCGCTCGCGGCAGAGAGGGCTCAACGAGAATTTTTTTATTGCCTATACATCTGAGT
>JAHLJT010008446.1:111948988-111960589 GCA_031308135.1 Acheta domesticus | reverse complement strand
TTAGCAGATATATGAGACAATATAATATAACAGGAAACACTGAAGTAAAGCTATACATCAAGAAGGTTACAGAAAATTTAACATAATACATCAAGAAACACTGAAGAAAGATTAAAAATTAAGTTTAATAAATTTACAAAGTTTTTCACAGAATGATTTGTAGGGAAGGGTTTTAAGCTCATGAGGGATTAAATTGTAGAAGTGTGGACCAAGATAGCTAAAGGATGCCTCAAATTTGGTAGTACGATGAACGGGAATAACAAGTAGGAAATTGCTATTCTGGCTAAAAAAAGCATTCCCAGTTTTGTGCAAATATTTCGATAAATTTGCTGAATGGACCTGCAAGTACAACTGTATTTTCTGTTGACTTATGCGTTTCGCATTCGTTTTCGACTTTTTTCGAAAGGAATTGTTAAAGTTGACAGATATTGTTGTTTACATATTTTTCAATATTATTTAACGCCGAATTATGCATCACGATTGCCAGCTCCATTCCATTGTTAATTTTCTTAATCATTCGAAAAACGATCAGAAAATGTTACTATTCGCTACATCATACCTTATAAATTTGTTTCGCGCCCTTCTGAACACATAGTACACAGACAGTACTAAAAACAAATTGATATTGTTCTAAGATATTCCCATGGCATTTAACTTTCTAGTACATCCTTTGTTAAATGCTCGACTATTCTATTACTCACTAGAGTAAAAGGTATTTAATTCCTATTAATTTGTACGTACCATTCTATTCGTAAAAAGTTTCAAGCTACTTGAGAATGTGAAGGGCGATATCTATCTGTGTTGGGTCGTTATCACTATTTAAACATAAAAAATCAAAACAATAACAAATAATTGGTACACACAAACAAAAATAACAAGTACTCACCCGCACCCTGCGATCGCTTCGATGGCCAATAAAGAGCTGGGAGACCACTACCACACTGTGCGTCCGCCACGCGAAGCAACAAGCCTCTGACTAAAGGTGCAGCCTGCCTGCAGTCCGCAGAATATTGGAAACAAAAGAGTAACGTCTGTGCCTACGAACAATTTCTTTGGAAGACTCGAATTCCTGCACGTAGCGGATGTTATGATCATCAACAATGGGCGATCGAGAACAAAACGAAGCGAACACGACACATACTCATATTCTATTCGTCATCGGATATGAAACATTATCAATACATTTTCCTGCCCTCAAAATATTACTGTATTATTTCAGACACGACTTCCAACATCCTACTACCATAGAAAAAATATAAGCACGTCCCTGAAATCGGGAAGTTGCTCAAGATTTTATAATCATCAGAGAATTTATTTTGTGGCGCGTTCCTGTTTTCTCTCTAGAAGCAATCACCTTGTGAAAGCTCGATAATGTATAAGTGTAATTCAATTCTAATTGAAACGACTGAATTGAATCGACTGATTAAAACTCATCACTTCTCTACTCTTTATTACTGTGCCATCCCATATCTTCTTAGCATGATATTAATATAAATGTTTTCACTATTCAATAAATTGACTAACCTGGCCAAGAATCGACCAAGATCTCCAAGTGCATGCCCAGACGGTCTCATCACTTGATCTAGCGTGAGAGACAAGTCTTCGGAGAGCCTTTAGGAGTTAAGAACGCTGTTTGAAGTTTGTACTATTCATTTCGCCACTCTATCAGTGCGGAAAATCGACAATTGCTCTGAAATACGTTTTCTGTTTCGCAATAGTCAATATCGGTTTTACTTCTTAGATACATAGAATAACGATGACGTAAATGCTTTGACTTTTCAAACTAGTGGTGCCACAGAATGTCACAGACTTCCCCGTATTAGTTTTCAATTTGCTTTTGTCTCGGCTAGCTATTTGGACTTGCCACCTACCCTGGCCAGCACCCATCTAACGCCGTCCAAAGGAAGTACTTTTTTGGACTTTTTTAATTTTCCAGTTTTCTAATAGAACGAAAATATTATTTTAAGAATATTAAAGATCAGTAAAACAAGTCGATTTTCGTTGTACAATTTGGAGCCGTTTTTAAGAAAATGGCGTTTAAGCGCTGCTCGAAATGCAAAATTTGAAGCTCTTTTGCACAGAAATTATTTGAGGTTTCGAAAAACGTCATTGGATGTCATTTTGAGCACTTTATCTAACAAATACTATAGTATTTACAATTTGCTGGAAATATGCATATTAATGGTTTGAGAGACATAACAATGGGATAATGACGGTGTGATAATTACATTTGTGTAATTATTGAAAAAAAAACAAAATAAACTTGATTAAAGAGTGAAGAGTGCAATTAGCACTAAACGTTCGAAAACTTGTAAGAAACAATTTGGTGCCATTTATGAGAAAATGGCGTTTGAACCGTTTCTGAAAATACGGAATTTTCAGACAGTTTTCAATAAAAACAATTGAGTTTTCGAGAAACTTTATGTAACATAATTTAAAGCACATTCACTCATAAATAATAATATAGAAAAATTGCCACTAATTTAAATATTAACGATGTGAGGGAGAAGTCACGAAACTAAATTTTTGTAATTTTTGAAGAGAAAAAAGAATAAAGCAAACTGATGTTGATGTCATCTAATAGGTGACATATAGAACTATCCCTACCATAACTTTAAAGAAAATATTTGGAGTCGTTTATGACAAAATCTTGTTTTAGTTATTTTTTAAAATAACATAGTTGCAAACAATATTAGCACTATAACAAACATTTTCAAAAAATCAACATAACCTTAATGAAGAAACTCGCTGTAGAGAACAAATTTTATTTAATGGGAAAATCTCTATCTTCAATTTTGTAGTAGTAGGAAGACGCCGAAAAAAAAATTAAAAATCACAGAAAATCGCAAAAAAATAGCAATTTTCGAAAATAGAGAGTTAACGGTGAAAATAGGAACTATGCCACTTTTGTAAGTGTAATTTAGTCTATTCTTACAAGATATTTAAAAAAACAATTTGGAGACGTTTTAGAGAAAATTTTGAAAATGTATGGGGGAACGTAAAGAACCCCCAGATTTTGAAGAACATTTTTCAAAATCGCTGCGCATCGAGTGGAGTCAGATCGACCGAGGAATATCCATTTTGGAAAAAAATTCTACGTATGCTGTAGGCGGTAGTCATGTTCACAGACAGACGGACGGACGGACGGACGTACAGACGGGCGGACAAACGGGCGTACAGACGGGCGGACAGACGGGCGGAACAGACGGGCGGACAGACGGGCGGACAGACGGGCGGACAGTACGGGCGGACAGACGGGCGGACAGACGGGCGGACAGACGGGCGGACAGACGGGCGGACAGACGGGCGGACAGACGGGCGGACAGACGGGCGACAGACGGGCGGACAGACGGGCGGACAGACGGGCGGACAGACGGGCGGACAGACGGGCGGACAGACGGGCGGACAGACGGGCGGACAGACGTGCGGACAGACGGGCGGACAGACGGGCGGACAGACGGGCGGACAGACGGGCGGACAGACGGGCGGACAGACGGGCGGACAGACGGGCGGACAGACGGGCGGACAGACGGGCGGACAGACGGGCGGACAGGACGGGCGGACAGACGGGCGGACAGACGGGCGGACAGACGGGCGGACAGACGGACGGACAGATATCTGGGAACATGACTAGCGCCTAAACCATACGTTGGATTTTTTCCAAAATTGATGTTTCCCGGTTGATCTTGCTGGAATCAAGGCTCTGCGATTTTTCTTTACAATTTGGTGGCATTATACATTAAATTGTCACCTAGCATTCAGGAATGAAAAAACTTGCATCTACGTTTGTTTTAGGATGTCTATGTCTATTGAAAAAATAAAATTCGCCAATTATTACACAGACATTGGAACACCGCCCCTTCGCCGTTGCCGTTTCCAGATAAACACGCTGGGCACTAATAGGTTAATTTGCTCTATTCTGTTTTTCTTACACAAAAGTAGTTCGTTTGAAATATCTCTCATGCCGTTATACGCAATTTTCCAGAGATTTGTAAACAGTATGACATTTGTGAGTGACATTGCTTCAAATGACTTCCAATGAAGTTTTTCGAAAACTCAAAACTTTTCTGTGAGAAAGATATTCATATTTCGCATTTACAGTAACGCTTAAACTCCATTTTCTTAAAAATGGCTCCAAATTTTTCAATGAAAATTTCCATTCAGGATGAAGTTTTAATCTTTTTTAATATTCATAGAGTAATATTTCCGTTCCACTATTAGTGTTCGGGCTACTATACACTTAATGTTCATGAGTGGACTGTATGAATGGACTGTAGTGATGAAGTACAGTAGTCCCGAAACCCTTTGATAGCTCTTGGGATTGGCGCAGGAGTGCAGGATGCATACACGAGCAAATTTCCAGCACAAACAATATTTAATAAGTAAATGCACAGTATTAACACAGTAAATGCACAAAAAGCACAGTATTAACATGAAATTTTCCCTCGGTGCATTAATACACCTGTCCAAGCATAGTTATTGTAGTGACTCCGTGGACCGCTGTGGCTACCTTGTGCCGACCAGAAGCAGCCGCGAGTTACATAGTTCAACCAAAATTGCGGGCGCAAACCCACGCAAGAGCGACAGACACAATTAAATCGTACACTGCCACGATTAAACAATTTATGTGCGAGCCGTATTCAGCACATTTGCAGGATTATACGTTCTTTACATGCTACTGCGCGGAGCCCTGAACACATGCGACTATCTTGCACGGTGTCTTTATGCGAACTACCGAAGTCGGTTAAGCCGAATTCGGTTAGGGCGGAGACGTTAGGAAAGGGCTCTCACGCGCGGCAGAGGTGGGGATGGCGATGGCCAATTACCATTTGTCATTGATCTAGATTTGGAATGATCTGGCGGTTTTTGTCCGTTGCTCCTGCAACGGACCGAGCTGGGGGGGGGCGAGATGTCCAGAGCGCACACGTGCGAGCCGCTTCCGCCCGTCCGTTGGAGAATTCGCGGAACAGCGGATGTGAGGGCGATACGTGATTTCACCAGCGCAACGGCCGCGCTCTGCCGATTACGCAATTCAACTGTTCTGCCTTGTTTGTGAAATAAACTATTTATTTCTGATTTGCTGTGGGGCCCGAACATGTAGTAAACCGAAAAATTGAGAAAATTTCAAAACACATTTCCTCAATGGCAAATTTCTTTGAAAAATTTGTCCTTTTTAAGAAAATAATGTTTAAGCTCTACTAAAATGCAAAATTTGAAGCTCTTTTTCACAGACAATTTTGAGTTTTCAAAAACTTCATTTGAAGCACTTACACTCACAAATATATAATATTTACAAATTGCTGGTAATGTGCATTTTAAAGGTGTGAGAGATCTTTAAAAAAATTACATTTGTGTAATTTTTGAAAAAAACAAAAAAAACTCAAAATAAACTTTACGTCATCTTTAAGTAAACTCTGTGGTGGCAGCTGAGATTTTGTGGTATTCCATGATGGATTTCAAGGATAAGGAGGTATCAACCACAATAAGGATGAAATTTTTTTAATATTTAGAAAATTTCGTCAAACATGTTTCGGGAGTGTTTTTCCCATCATCAGTGACCAAGTAACACAGATTAAACACCCATAATTAAATGTTATAAAAGTACATCGACCAGTATGCCGCCATCTTGTGCATCGCACGTGACGTGCGACTAAAATTTTCAAAAAATTGTACGTGACCTTAAAGAAAAAGGAAGGAAAAATCTCCATCTGCAATTTCGTAGTTGGAGGAAGACGCCGAATAAAATACAAACTTTTCCAATTTTGGAAAATTCAGAGTTAACCGTGCAAATCGGAAGTATGCCACCTTGATAAGTGTATTTTACTCTATTCTTACAAGAAATTTAAAGAAAAATTTGGAGCCGTTTTCGAGAAAATGTTTAAATGTCCGGGGGCTTAATGTAAAGTACCCGCAAAAATTAATGACTGTTTTTCAAAATCTCAGAGCTTCGAGTCAAACCAGATCGACATGGGTTTCTTCAGTTTGGAAAAAATCGTACGCCTGGTTTAGGTGCTAGTGTTTCTCACATACACCGGACGGACGGACGGAAAGAGACAAACGAACAGACGGACAGAGAGAGACAAACGAACAGACGGACGGACGTTTTACTTTCAATTGGTTTTTCGGTATCAAGGACCCACAAAACGGGGATTCTGGCTACACCGGGTGTTGGGAGATATTTTTTTCTTAATTTAGCAACTGGTTGTTCCCACTTGTTCGTTATCAGGGCCCGGTAATGAATTTTTTCTGACAAAAATTCGCCGTTTTTCACATAGCATTTCATAACCTTCCCTATACTACGTACATTACTCCGTGTATACGGGAATGTTTATTTATTTATTTATTTATTTAGTCAAAAAACAGTAAAAACTGTATATGACGTGTGGGGAAAGAAATTTATCTGCGCACATTTTCTTGAAAGCCAGAATTTTATAAAAAAAAAAAAAAAAAAAACGAAAACGAAAAAATTAATTTAGAAAATAATTATTTTAGAAAATAAGATATTTGAAAAATGTTTTTTTCCCGAGTTATAGAAAATCAATTTCAACTGTAAATGAACTACAAGCAAAAGGAGTGCTCAACAAAACGTGCGCACAGTGAAGCTACATTTACGTCCAGAAGCAAAACAAGGGGCCATCTCAGCATTTGCTCTATGGATCAGGGAAACTGGACAAAAACCTGATCGAGATGGGGGTCATTGACCCGGAAGCTGAAGTACATTACTTGTTACAGGCGTATTAAATATTAAATATTATATGTTAAATAATCCCTCAGCGTGGTGCGATGTATCCTCAATCCCTATCATTGTACACTATTATTACAAAAGCAACTCATGTGAACTTGTAAACCCTTAGTTTTATATGAACTCACGGGGTTAAGAAAAGAAGAATTTTCCTGGAAGTTGTTTTACTATGTTCACTGTAACAGGCGTGGGTTCCTTATAAAACCGAATCTAGTGCGTGTAGTTATGTAAGTGGTTCTATGGATCGGGAAACAGTGACTTCAGTTCACTTTATCCAACTTCTCTATATTCAAGGGCAATTATTAGAAACAAAATAATGTTAAGAAGTGAACGTATATTTTTAAGTTCTTTCATCACTGATAAAAACGGGAATAATATTATATAATTAACAGAGAAAGAAATTGCAAAACTTTTACTCATTTATGGTACAAAATAATTTACCATAGACTGCCTGTAATAGAAATGCCACGCGGAGCAGTCCATCCAAGTGCTCCCAGCTGCTGTTCAGAGATCCCGAGCGGTCTGCTCGTGGAGGCACTGTGTGACTGAAATCACTTGAGATGCCAAGCTTCGCACTTAAGAGTGGGCCGCGTTCAAATAATTCGGTCTCTGTTCCATCACTACGCTCTTAAGGGGAAGTGGGGGCGGGGAGACGTACATGAGGATAAGAATAAGATGGAAGATTGCCATATGATAAAGCTGGGATGAGCAGTGCCCCTAATTGAGAGAAGTGTAAGGTAAATTGTGCGTAAAATAAAATTACAGCGTATTTCTGTACTGACAAATACATTCACCACTTTTATTTTAGATTGAAACTAGTAGTGTTACAATAGAACATACTTTCTCGCATTATTTCTTAATTGTCAATTTTCGAAAATATAAAGAGATCAATAAAATGAGACCCGAGCCATTTATTATAGCGTCCCCTCTTCTATTTAACCTTTAAGTGCGCGCGGCGTATTGAGTAGGCCCACGCTACATGTCTGAGCTTTTCTTTCCTAGAATTTCGAAAAGTCGGAAATGCTGATACCTAATACCCTACCACCAGTTCCACCTCTGCCGATTGTGAGTCAGTACGTATTTTTCTATGTGACAGGTAAGCTGTGTAAACCGACTTGGTGTACTTGTCAACAATGTACAGGACTTTAATGAAAGAATTAATTATGGATAATAAATTTCATTTGAAGGGAAAATCTCTGTCTTTGTAGTTGAAGGAAGCCGCTATTGTAAATTCAAATTTTCGCAATTATCAAAAATTCCGAGTTAACCGTTAAAATCGGACATATTTATAAATGTATTTTACTCTATTGTTACAAGAAGTTGAAAGAAACGTTTGGAGCGGGTTTTGAGAACAAAAATTTAAATTCGCCTTTACTTAAAGTATTATTTCTAGCATTTATTTAGTTGGTCAAAAAAACAGTAAAAACTGTAATGACGTATGGGGGGAAGAGATTATCTACGCACATTTTCTTGAGGCTCAGAATAAAAAAAGGGCGAAATTAGCAATATTTGAAAAACTAGAAAAAGAATTTAGAAAAATTATTATTTTAGAAAAATTGAAATTAGAAAAAAGTGTAGTTCACGAGTTATAGAAAATCAATTTCAACGGTAAATGAACTGCTGATTTGATTTTTCTGCATTGCTAACAAAATAGTAACGAACATCAGTTCAACTCCTACCACTACAAGCAAAAGGAGTGCTCAACAAAACGTGAGCACAGTGAAGCTGCATTTACGTCCAGAACAAGGGGCCATCTCAGCATTTGCTCAATGGATCAGGGAAACTGGACAAAAACCTGATTGAGATGGGGTCATTGACCCGGAAGCTGAAGTACATTACTTGTTACAGGCGTATTAAATCTTTTTTTAAATGTACACAATACAAATGTAAACTAATTCATTATATATCATTGTTTTGTTGAAATAAACATTATTTTTCTTTGTGACGATCAGTATAGGCTCTAATTGTATAGAAACAGTTATGCAGCAGAAAAGATTTTATTTTTAACTTAAATTTGTGTGCCGACTTTAATTGTTTAATGTCATCTGGCAATGTGTTGTAAAGGAACGTACATGTATTGTATATACTGACACTTGATGCACGTGATTTCTACGGCGTGTGTTGTAATTATAAATATCAATATTGCATAAAAATATGTTCCCTCCGTTAAGTAGGTCATTTTTTACTAATATTGCAGATTCGTAAATAAATAGGCAAGGTAAGATTACAAGCTCAATGAAAAGAGGCTTGCAGGTATCACGAAGAAGGCAATTTTTCATTATTCGAATAATTTTCTTTTGCAATCTGAAGGTCTGAGTACTATAGGATGAGATTCCCCAGAATATTATGCCATATCTCAGGCGGGAATGTACATTTGCAAAATAAACGCAACGAGCTGCATGAAGGCTGACTGAATTTGAAAGAATTTTGAATGCTTAACATAATGAACTTAATTTAGCGTTTAATTCTGTTATATGTAAATTTCGTTTGCGGTTTGATTGAATTGAGAGACCTAGAAATTTTGTTACCTCAACATACTTCATTACCTCATTACTTGCTTTACTTCAAGCATTACTTCAAGCACGTTGAAACAGGGAAAGCAATACCTTGACTAATCACAATATTTTATCTACAAACGATTAAAAAAGGATGAACGCAAAATATAGTTTCATCATTCACTGTAAAATTTCACGTACGTGTCTCAAATTAACGTAACTTTTAGAGGTTTCACTTGAGGCAATTTAAATTGATATACGATACACAGAAGTAATGGGTATTATTTTTCAACCAAAAACAGCATACAAACAATGTCAGCAATAAAATAATTCCAACGGATGCACATGAAATAAAATCACTACTTAAATAATACACTACTATGACACTTAAACCACAACACTAATACGTAATGTGGCTGACACACATTTATACGAAATATAATTTCAATATTCCACTGATGAACGGCCGTCGTGTCCATATTTCCGACTGCACCAAAACAAACACATTGCTTAATAATATTCTTAACACGGTAACCAATTTAATCCTCAAACCACTCGCGAATTCCCTATATGAGCGAATATACAAACTAGTGATGCTACCAAAGCACATATGTTTTCGTATTGTTCCTAAATACTCCGCAATACTATACCACTACATAAACCAGCGAAAATGTTTTCAACCGGAATTTTTTTTCCTTTCCGAGGCGAAATCTCAAATCCTCCGAGTTAGCTTGTCGGTATTCGTACCATAACGCTACATTTGCGCGCGTCGATTGAACTCGGGCCGAGGTATAAACATGTAAATGACCGATTCATGTAAAAAAATAACATATAATTCGGGACAAGGTATAAAAAATTTCCGCCATAGATATATTTTTTCCTTCGTCATTCATATTCAAACGTGAAATTCAACACGGAGTGCTACCAAAGCACGTACAGGTTTGCACTGTTTCTAAATTCTCCGCAATAACATACACCTACACAAACCAGCAAAAGTGTTTGCGACCAGTAAGTTTTTTTTTTCCATTTCGACATCCGAACCCAGTTACTCAGAGATAACATACTGGCGCTGATACTATTACGCCACACAAGCCCAGTGGGTAATTCGCCGTTTTCCGGCGCACGATAACCTAAATTTCTCTTCTTACGAACAATTCGTAAGGCTAAAAACTAATAATAATATGTAAGTTGATCGCATAGGTTCTGGTTAAATTGTATTTCAATTTAATGTTGAAATGTTCATAACTTTACTAAAATCGGTACATTCAGATGCACACAAGATTTGACGTGACATACGTTTCAGAAATCGAATAACAGAGTTGAACAAAGTTGCAAATTGGGAAAGCACAAACAGACAAGTCCTGTATATTTATCTATTTTGATTCTATTTGTGAGTAGAAGTAATTCAGATGATTTTCAATAAAGTTTCTACAATCCTCAAGAGTTTTTTTCTGCAGCAACATATTCATCAAATTAATATCCCTGTCTGGGATCAGAACCCGGACCCTTCCGATCTGTAGCGTTCTGTGCGGACGCTCGCTAACCACCTCAGCCATACGAGTTAATTACAGACTTAATACTTAAATATTAGTCAAGACGTTATTAAATCATCTCTAGCATTTGGAAGCCGGAAATTGACCACATGCAAAAACCAAGTCTTTTGGGTGACAAAGAAAGACAGCCGTGAAGGGGTTACTCCAAATACTAGACCAGGCTAACGAAATTAGAAAAAAAACTACCGCAAGAAAGTCTGGGCCATTCTATAGCACCACTAATTTATTTATTTTTTATTTATTTCTTTGCCGTTCTTTATTACACATGTGGAGAAAATTTAAAGAAAAATATTGGAGCGGTTTTCGAGAAAATGTTTTTTGTAAATTTCAAGGGCAAAATAAGCAAAAACTACTGTTTTTTTTCAGAAAATTGTATATGACCTTTTTTAAAGAGCTAATTTTGTACAACAGACTTTGTCTAAGGTAAAAATCTCTAGCTACAATTTTGTAGTTTTAATTTTTTTTGAAATTTTCGAAAAACCGAGCGATATTCGGAAATAGAATTGGCACCACATTTCCTACCGTCCCTTATTACAAAAGTGCATGAAATTGAAATAAAAAATTTGGAGCAGATTTTGAGAAAAAAAATTGGGAAATGTCAAGCGCAATTCACGCAAAAACAATTCGTTTCTTCAAAAAATTGTATATGACCTTATTTAAAGTGAAAATTTTGTACAATTGACTTTGTCTGGCGTAAAAATCTCTATCTTCAATTTTGCTGTTTTGAAATAGTTTTTTGCAATTTTCGAAAAATTAGGGATTTCAACAAAAATGACATCTGCATCATTCTCTTCAACGTTTTTTGTACTAT
>JAHLJT010008446.1:111887885-111948888 GCA_031308135.1 Acheta domesticus | reverse complement strand
TTGTTTTAAAAATCTCTGGAAAAATTCCGGTGCATAAGGATGCATTAAATATGTGAGTTAACGGGCGTATAATGGCTGACGCGCACGTCTTTAACGAACAATCCGGAAATTCATCTAAACCGGCCGAATATTTATTTTTTAATTTACCGATTATTTTGAGAATTTCATAGGAAGAGGCTTCGGAAACGAACATAGTGTCTAAGATTTTTAGGGAAACGTCAGATGTTGAATTTTGTGGCTGAACACCCTTAGTGAGATCGACAGCATTTCTCGAAAAGTATTGGTTAAAGAGACTAGCCACTGTTGCCGGATCGTTCACATCTCGATCGTTATCTTTTAAAACAACATTCTCTAGAAGGTTTTTAGTTGGTTTGGTCGCATTTTTTACTATATCCCACATTGATTTTTTTTTGTTATTTGAGTTCAAAATATCCTGATCGTGTTTCATGATTTTAGCCTGCCTTATGACTTTTCTTAACTATGATTTGTATTTTTTAAAGTACAGGAGGAAATCTTGAGATACGTTACGATGCTTAGAAATGAAAGAAAGAACTCGTTTGTTTTTACATGCTGTTCTAATCCCTTGTGTTATCCAAGAATTGCTTTTGTGTGAAATATTTTCTTTTCTTTTCTGAAGAGAAAAGCAAGTGTTAAAATGAAATGAAAGCGTTGAAAAAAAAGAATAATATTTATCGTTTGTATCAATAGTATTATAAACCGCGTCCCATGACTCCTGCAGCAAGTAATCAATGAATAATTTTATTTTACTTTTAGAAAACTCTCTACTCATACGTGTATTATTTGTTGTCATTGTTCGCATTTCGTATAATGGTAAGAATTTGTGCATCGTGGTCACTGTATCCTAAATCTTTTGTTTCAATTTCATGTCGAGTAGTGGTTTTGTTAATTATAATTTGATCGATTGCCTTCTTTGAATTTACTGTGATCCGTGTAGATACTTTTATTGTAATATCTAAATTGAAGGGATTAATTAAATTAAGTAACTGCTCTTTCTCGCAAGATTCGACCAGAAAATCAATGTGATGTAGCCAGAATACCTGTTTTGTTGGTCCTTGATACCGAAAAACCAATTGAAAGCAAAACGTTCATCTGTCTGCCTGTCCGTCCGTCTGTTCGTATGTGCACACCCCTTGCGCCTAAACCACTCGAAGGATTTTTTTTACAAATTGAAGAAGTCCCTGCCCATCTGGCTCTAGTCGAAGCTTTGAGATTTCGAAAAACTTTCTTCAAAATTTGGGGGTACTCTACATACCGCCCTCCGGACATTTTCAAAATTTTCTCAAAAACGGCTATAAAATTTTCTTTTAATTTCTGGTAAAAATAAAGTAAAATACACTTATGAAGGTGACTTCCGATGGATCCGATTTTCACGGTTAACTCTCAATTTTCGAAAATTGCATATGTTCGAATTTTGTTCGGCATTTTCTTCCAACAAAAATAGATAGAGATAAGCATTTTTCCTTCAAATAAAATTTGTTCTCCAAAGTGAGTTCTTTCTTTAAAATCAAGTACATTTTTTGAAGCATTTAGTTGTTTTCGCGCAATATTGCGTGCAATATGAGCTATTTTGAAAAATTACAAAAACAAGATTTTTTCGTAAGCGATTCCAAACGTTGTCTCTAAAATCTTGGTAGGGATAGTGCCTAATGTACTATACGAGACGACATAAACGCCATATTGCTCTATTCTTTTGTTTTTTCAAAAATTACAAAAATGTAATTTTTTTACTTGTTTCTCCCGTCGTTAATACTTACATTAGCGGCAATTCGATCACATTATTATATTTATGCGTGCATGTGCTTTAAATAATGTGAAGTAAAGTTTCTCAAGAACGCAACCGTGTGAAAAATAGCTCAAAATACGCGTTTTCAGAAACACTCAAACGCTATTTTCTCATAAATGGCTCCAAATTGTTTCTTCAAACTTTTTGAATGGATAGTGCTAATTGCACTCTTGAATATAAAATAAAGTTCATTTTGGGGTATTTTTTTGTTTTATCAAAAATGGCAAATTTGTAATTTTTTTTGCAAGATCTCTCACACCGTTAATATGCATATTTTTAGCGGTTTAAATGACATTTAATGAAGTTTTTCGAAATCACAAAAAATTTCTGTGAAAAAGAGCTTCAATTTTCGCATTTACAGTAGCGCTTAAACGCCAGTTTCATAAAAATGTCTCCATGTTTTTCAAAGAATATTGCCATTTTGAACAAAGTTTTACTGTTTTTTAATATTCTTAAAATAATATTCCCGTCCTACTGTTAAGACTCCGAAAAATTAAGAAAATGTCCAAAAAAAATGTAGTTTGGGCGGCGATAAATGGCAGATGGTATGTGTCAAGTCTGAATAGCTAGCCGAGACCAAAGGATATCGAAAACTCATACGGGAAAGTTCGTGTCATTCTGTACCACCACTAGTTATATTTATGACTACAGTTGCTTTAAATAATGTCAAATAGTGTTTCTCGAAAACAATAGTTTTCTATGAAAACTATCTCAAAATTCCGCACTTACAGAAACTCAAACGCTATAGTTCAAACGCTATTTCCTCATATAAGGCTCCACATTTTTTTCTTTACACTTTTCTCACGGATAGTGCTTGTTGCTCTGTTTAAAATGACGTAGAATTAATTTTGCTGAATTCTCTTGTTTTTTCAAAAATTACAAAAATGTAATTTTTTTGACTTCTCTCGTCGTTAATATTTACATTAACGGGGATTCGGTCACTTTATTATATTTATGAGTATATGTGCGTTCTATAATGTCAAATAAAGTTTCTCGAAAACTTAATAATTTTCTGTAAAAGTTAGCTCAGCTTTTCGTATTTTCAGAAACCTTCAAACGCCATTTTCTCGCAAATGTCTCCAAATTTTTTCTTTAAACTTTTCATACGGATAGAACTTATCACACTGTTTAAGATGACATAGAATTATTCTTGCTGTATTCTCGTGTTTTTTTAATTACACAGATGTAAGTTTTTTAAAGATCTCTCACACCGTTAATATGCACATTTCCAGCAACTTATAAACATTATTGCATTTGTGAGCTAATGCGATTCAAATGATTTCTAATGAAATTTTTTGAAAACAAATAATTTTTGTGAAAAAGAGCTTCAAATTTCGAGTTTACGGTATTGCTAAAACGCCTAAAATGGGTCTAAAAATTGTAAAGAAAGTTGTCCTTTAGGATGAGGTTATACTGTACTTTTATATTCTTAAAATAATATTTTCGTTCTACTATTACGAAACATAAAAATTAAGAAAACGTCGAAAAAAAGTACTTCGGGCGGCGTTGTATTGCAATTGGCAAGGGTAAGTGGCATGTCCTGATAGCTAGCCGAGACCAAAGGAAATAGAAAACCAATACTGGAAAGTCTGTAACATTCTGTGGCACCACTAGTTTGAATAGTCAAAGCATTTACATCATCGTTATTCTAAATATCTAAGAGGCAAAAACCGATATTGACTATTGCGAAAGAGGAAACGTATTTCAACGCAATTGTTGACTTTCCGCTCTGTTAGTGTGGCAAAACGAATAGTACAACCTTCAAACAGCGTACTTAACTCCTAAAGGCTCTCCGAAGATATATCTCTCGCGGTAGATCAAGTGATGAGACCGTCCGGGCGTGCACTTGGAGATCTTGGTCGATTCCTGGCCGGATTAGTCAATTCATTGAACTATGAAAACATTTATATTAACATCATGCTAAGAAGATATGGGATGGCACAGTAGCAAAGAGTAGAGAAGTGATGAGTTTTAATCAGTCGATTCAATTAAGTCGTTTCAATTAGCAGTGAATTACACTTAAAAATTATCGAGCTTTCACAAGGTGATTGCTTCTAGAGAGAAAACAGGAACGCGCCACAAAATAAATTCTCTGATGATTATAAGATCTTGAGCAACTTCCCGATTTCAGGGACGTGCTTATATTTTTTCTATGGTAGTAGGATGTTGGAAGTCGTGTCTGAAATAATACAGTAATATTTTGAGGGCAGGAAAATGTATTGATAATGTTTCATATCCGATGACAAATAGAATATGATTAGGTGTCGTGTTCGCTTCGTTTTGTTCTCGATCGCCCATTGTTGATGATCATAACATCCGCTACGTGCAGGAATTCGAGTCTTCCAAAGAAATTGTTCGTAGGCACAGACGTTACTCTTTTGTTTCCAGTATTCTGCGGACTGCAGGCAGGCTGCACCTTTAGTCAGAGGCTTGTTGCTTTGCGTGGCGGACGCACAGTGTGGTAGTGGTCTCCCAGCTCTTTATTGGCCATCGAAGCGATCGCAGGGTGCGGGTGAGTACTTGTTATTTTTGTTTTTTTGTACCAATTATTTGTGATTGTTTTGATTTTTTATGTTTAAAAAGTGATAACGACCCAACACGGATAGGTATCGCTCTTCACATTCTCAAGTAGCTTGAAACATTTTTACGAATAGACTGGTACGTAAAAATTGAAAGGAATTAAATACATTTTATTGTAGTGCATAATAGAATAGTCGAGCATTTAACAAAGGATGTACGAGAAAGATAAAATGGGAATATCTTAGAAAAATATCAATTTGTTTTAGTACTGTCTGTATATTATGTGTTCAAAAGGGCGCGAAACAAATTTGTAAGGCATGATGTAGGGAATAGTAACATTTTCTGATCGTTTTTCAAATGATTAAGAAAATTAACAATCGAATGGGGCTGCCAATCGTGATGCATAATTCGGCGTATAATAAAACTGAAAACAACAAAATCTGTCAACTTTAACAATTCCTTTGGAAAAAAGTCGAAAACGAATGCGAAACGCATAAGTCAACAGAAATACAGTTGTACTTGTTGGCTCATTCACCAATTTTATCAATATTTGTCAAAAAATGGGAATGTTCTTTTAGCCAGAATATTACACTTACGATTATACAATCACACTAGGAATATAATGCTTTTCGGGACAAATGTGTCTCTTATCTTCTGAAATATTTTAGTTGACTCGAGGGGCAACGTCCAGTGTTACATTTCATAAATTCGAGATGATCATGAAAAAAATCTCTTTGTAAATGAAGTATTGACCAAGCGGATTCTAATAATTTACTTAAAACCTGAAATTCAGCTAAACCTTGTATTATTTTTATGTATCTGCCAACGTTTCGTCAATGCAATTTTATTCGCATCCTGGGGACTTTACAGTAAGTAAGTGTATTCTTTAGCGAGCATAAAATGATGTCTGTTACTCAGGAGTTGATATTTACGACATGGGCGACGTAGGAGCGAGTGCCTTAATTTCTATCAGTGATTGATTGATGTTTCTGTGATCGTCAACTGCCTAGATCACTAGTCCCGTAAACGTAGTGAATATTTTATCACTGGTGACTATGATCTTTCCCCGCTGGATGATGAGACCCGGCGCCGACCTGCACGTTGGCTAGAGGAGTTTTCCACAACCACGTATCTCTCACTAGCGAGGCACTGTCCCAGTTGATACAAGCACTAAGCTCCTGACATGTATGGTAGTGTAACTTTCACGTTCATAAGTGTGTGTGTGTGTAAGTAGGGCAGACCTGCACAGCATTTTGCACTTGCACTGACCTCAGGAGCTGCGTGCGGGCAACTCGGGTGCAAATGAGATAATCGATGAAGGGTGGGGATGAGACCCAATCTAGGAGTGGGGACAACCAATTAGAATGCGCAATTCGAATGATAGCGCGTAAATTTAAAGAGCAATCGGCAAGAACATGACGGTCATATACAGTTCAAGTAATATTGTCTTTTGTATTATATTGCAAATGTTTGTTCTCGGTATATGACAGGGCGAAATATGAAACTACAACGAATTATACATATTAGATTTCGACATCAAGTATTATAATTGCTTGTAGGGCTTATAATGTAATTCGCTTTGCTACGATGTAATCACAAATTTAGTGTTGTGATAAACACAAAATTTTGATACTGATTTGATTTTGATGATAACAGCAATAAACTATTTTTAATAACTATGTTTAATTTAATAAGACGGTTCTCTCAAAGCAAAAACATATTATTCTTAAAAAAAATCATGATTATTTTCTGTTCTAATTTCTGACAAGAGAGTAGAGTCGTGTATGAGATCGTATAAAAATATAAAGCCCTTTGCATTCTATTTAACCAATACCCATGATTATCTTATGATTGTCCGTAACATATCGTCACAAAAGTTTGCTCGTTGATCTCTTTTATTCAGTTTCATAATGGGGGAAAATGGTCACAAATCTGCTATTAAACATTACCCTTCTTGGAATTGCCACATATACTATTTTATGTTAATCTTGATGTGAGATATTGCTCTCATGATTTTGTTCATTTTTCTATGATTTGGAGATTATAACATTCCTTGTGAACAATCAATTATTAAATTGCAATTTTGTGTTAGATAGAATTAAATAATATTTTTTTCTTATATATAAGCATATATTTTAAAGCTATTGCTTTAAAATATTGCTTAAGAATCACAATGAGCATGTTATTTTCTTTAAAAAATTAGGAAATGAAAATTCATAGAGTGATGGGTATACAGTAGTGCACAGAACGTAAACAGTGAATTATGACCCTAGTAACTTTAAATACCAGACATAATCCATTTAAACAAATGGGCATTTAATTTTGAAGCATGGATCATTTTTAGACGCCCAGGCATTCAATCTACGCGCCGCGTCGTGGTACGTCAGACTTCTCCCCTCCCCGCCAAGCTTCCTACTCCCACTACTTGCACTTTCGGCGCTGCCACGGGCAGACGACCGGCTCCCAAGTGCAGAATGCCCGCGGGAGCAGGCGTTGTGCAGGTCTGAAGTAGGGTGTGAGTATAGGACAAGGAAGGGGAATGAAAGATCGCGTGCGATCTGTGGGCTTATCTTAGGATACTGCTCGGGCAATCACCTGGTGTAAATCAGAGAAAACACGGAAAACAACCGATCAGAGCAGCCGGCCACTAGAATTCCTCAGACAGAAGCTGAACTCGAACTAGCCATCTAATGTCGGAAATCCTGACACCGTTGGCACTCAAAACCCAGGGCTCCGGATGTCATCAATTGATGCCTTGCGATACATTAGCCAGTTTCTGCGAGTGAATAGTTGCCATTATGCGCGTGTAGAAGACTATATTTCTCTACGACTTGAAGTATTCAACAAGTTTGATAACTAATTTTTGTCCTCTGTGAATTGTATTGTCGAGACTGAATTAGTGCCAAGTCCCCAATTTAGCGTCTAATTTCACTAATTCACCTATACGATCCACATATTACATCTAATTCCTGTGTCTAGGGGCTCTACTGATATCATAATCAACTGAGATAAACAGACGTTTATGTCTTGTCCATTTGCAATTTCGCTCAATGTCATAATTGGAATATGTATTTCGAATATTGAGATCAAATATTTGAGAAGCATGAAATACCGGCAGTATGTTATCCAAATTCTTTCTATCATTTAGTTTCCTGTATTTTAGTGTTCAGAATATTTTATTGTTTCATATACATGTAAAAAGTTTGAATATTTGTATAAATTGGAAGTTGTGCGGTCTCGTTATTTGCAATGAATTTTCTACATGCTAATTTCAATCAATTTTTATATATGAAAATACATACTGAGATAGGTATTACTTTTTCTTAGAAATAAATTAATTTAAAGTTGATTGAAACAACTTTGAACAGATTTTTTCTTTCCCGTATACGTACGTATATACAGAGTAATATTCGTAGTATAGGGAAAGTTATTGAATGCTGCGCAAAAGGATGGCGAATTTTCGGCAGAAACAAATTCGTGTCCGGGCCGTGATAGCAAAAACGTGAATAAATCCAGTTGCTAAATTAAGGAAAAAAATTCCCTAACACGTGGTGTAGTCAGAATCCCTCTTTTGTAAGTCCTTGATACCGATAAATCAATTGAAAGCAAAACGTCCGTCCGTCCGTCCGTCCGTGCGTCTATCCAGTGTATGTGAACAACACTATCGCCTAAACTATGCTTACGATTTTTTCCAAATTGAAGAAACCCCTGTCGATCTGACCTGAGTCGAAGTTCTGAGATTTTGAAAAACATTCATTAATTTTTTACTTTAAATGAAGCCGCCCGGATATTTTCAAATTTTTTTCGAAAAGGCTCCAAATTGTTTCTTCAAATTTCTTGTAAGAGTAGTAGAGTAAAGTACACTTTTTAAGGTGGCATAGGTCCGATTTTAACTGTTAACTCTGACTTTTCGAAAAATCAAAAGTTTGAATTTTATTCGGCGTCTTCCTCCCACTACAAAATTGCAAATAGCGATTTTTCCTTCAAATAAAAATTGTTCTTCAAAGTGAATTCATTCATTATCATGTAGATTCTTTTGAAAATTTTAGTAATTTTTGGGCAATATGGAGTGCAATATGTGCAATTTTTAAAAAAATACAAAAAAAACGATTTGCTCAATAACGGGTCCTAATTTTCTCTTTAAATTTTTTTTAGCGATAGTGATAAATGTACTCTATGAGATGACATAAACGCCATATGGCTCTATTCATTTTTTTTTTCAAAAATTGCAAAAATGTTATTTTTTAACTTGTCTCTGACGTCTTTGATATTTACATTAGCTGCGATTTTTAGCATTAATTTATTAATGACTACATGTGCATGAAATATTGTCAAGTAGCCACTAGAAAACTCAAGCGTTTTCTGTGAAATCAGCTCAAAATTCCGCATATGCAGAAACGCTCAAAAGCCATTTTCTCTTAAATGGCTCCAAATTTTTTTTAAAACTTTTGGAGTGGGTAGTGTAAATTGCACTCTTCAATATAACGCGAAATTCATTTTGGGGTATTCTTTTGTTTTTTCAAAAATTACACAACTCTAATTGTTTTAAACGATCTCACACATCGTTAATAAGCACATTACCAGCAATTTGTAAAGAACATTATATTTGTAAGTGTATGTGCTCCAAATGTCTTAAAATAAAGTTTTTTCTCAAAAAACCTGAATATTTTTCAAAAAACTCAAAAATTGTCTGTGAAAAAGAGCTTCAAATGTCCCATTAAGAGTAGCGCTTAAACGCCATTTTCTTAAAAAAGGCTACAAATTTTTAAACGAAAAATGGCATTTAGGACGAGGCTTTTTTGTTTTTTAATATTCTAAAATTAATATTTCCGTTCTACTATTATGAAACCGAACAATTAATAAAATGCGAAAAAAAATGTGTTTTGTGTGGCGATAGATGGCAGCTGTCAAGAGTATGTGGCAATTCCGAATTGCTAGCCCAGACCCAAGAAAATAGAAAAGTAATACGGGACTGTCTGTGCTATTCTGCTATTCTATGTAGCGACACTAGTTAATGTATTATTTTAAAGTATTACATATTTTTACTTTCCTGTACACATACGTATATACAGAGGAATATGTAAAGTACAGGGAAGTTCTGTAAAACTGCGGAAAATCGATTTCGAAATTTCAACGGAAATACACGTTTTGGGGTCTCTTGATACCTGAAACAGTTTTCAAAATGTCCGTCCGTCCGTCCATCCATCTGCCCGCCCGTCCGTCCGTCCGTCCGTCCGTCTGTCCGTCTGTTCGTCCATCTGTTCGTCCGTCTGTTCGTCCGTCTGTTCGTCCGTCTGTTCGTCCGTCTGTTCGTCCGTCTGTTCGTCCGTCTGTTCGTCCGTCTGTTCGTCCGTCTGTTCGTCCATCTATTTGTCCGTTTGTTCGCGCGTCTGTCAGTCTGTGAATACGAGTAGCACCTAAACCATAAATACTATTTCTTCCAAAATAATGTTCATACAATTTTATACCCCGGTCGAACTAGCTTCACTCGAGGCGGCGCGATTTTCAAAAACTTGTTTCAAAATTTGCAGATACTTTACATGAAGCCCCCAGATATTTTCAAATTTGGTCCAAAATGACTCCAAATTTTTTCTTGAACTTTCTTGTAAGAATAGAGTAAAATACACTTATAAAAATAGCATTGGTCCCATTTTCACGGTTAACTCGGAATTTTCGAAAGGTGTAAAAGTTTGAATTTTTCTCGGCATCTTCCTACCACTGCAAAATTGAAGATAGATTATTTCCTTCAAATAAGAGTTGTTCTCCATAGTAGTTCTTTCATTATGGTCCTGTACATTTTTTGAAAAGTTAAGTAGTTTTCGTGCAACAGTGTCTGTAATTTGTGCAATTTAAAAAATTACAAAAATAAGTTTTTCTCAAACACAGTTCCAACTTCTTTAAACTTTTGGTAAGAATAGTGCTAAATGTACTCTATGAGATGAAATTAACATAAGTTTGCTTTATTCTTTTGTTTTTTTCAAAAATTAAAAAAAATATTTTTTTTTACTTTCTCTCACGTCGCTAATATTTGCACTAGCGGCGATTTGTTTACATGATTATATTTATGAGTACATGTGCTTCAAATAATATTCTGTAAAGTTTCAGGAAAACACAACCGTTTACTGTGAAAAGTAGCTCACAATTCCATATTTTCAGGAACGCTCAAACACCATTCTCTCAGAAATGACTTTAGATATTTTCTTCAAACTTTTGAAACGGATAGTTTTGATTGTGCTCTTGAATATGACGTAAAGTTCATTTTGTTTTATTTTATTTCATTTTTTTCAAAAATTACACAAATGTTTTTTTTTAAATGTCTCACACCTTTAATATGCACATTTCCAGCCATTTGTGAGCACTATTGTATTTGTGAGAGAAGAACCTGTCGGTCAGAGGCACTGGAGTTACATCAGTTGATGCCCTAAGCCACATCTCCCAGTAATTGCCAGTTTAAAATCTGATTGATATACTACGTATTATTTCACTGTAATAGATCATATCTTTGCATTAGTGGAGGAAATGGAAATTAATACAGATAAATTTGGGGAAATAATTGTCAAGTATCTTCTTCAAGAGCCCGTCATGGCCCTGGAATCCAATGATGCAAAGCCACCCTGAGCAATGTGTACAAGACTACATCTAATATCGCACCAATTTCTGTGGATTCAGTGTCCGCGAGCTCGAGCGAGATAGTTACCTTGCCCGCAACCTTCAATGCCTGGCCTTTGGAGGGTCAAGTGCTTTTTCTGCCAAAGCTTAACATTTTTTAAACATTTTTTAATACTTATATTTTTTAAACAACCAATAATGTAACATTAGACAGAAAGAAATATCTCAAGTACAATATTTTGGCCGCTACCGAAATCGATTTCGTAGGTCAACTACTATAATAGATGTCTTCCATTGTTTCCTTTGAATAAATAAATAAATCTAGGTGAATGCCAAAGTAGCACCCTATGCAAGGACCACAAACTACCATTGATCCTTGCTTCCTCATTTTGTAGTCATGTTCGACCTTTGGGCCGTAAGATGCAGATTGCCCATCTTCATCATTCCCATCCTCTGTTGGTCTATGAAAATACCAATTCGGAGATAAGGGGAAAATCTAAATCGGGATCAATTGGTTTATTTTTTAAAACGAAGGGAATCCGTATATTGGCAATGTAAAATAGGGAGCAAGTTGCCCCTTCTGTTGGATCCGTCTCAGAGATTGTTTTGACTCCGTTGTGATAGAATAGATATTTTTGTAGATTTAAATGCGTGATTCATTCCGGAATGACGGAATAACAAAAGAAGAGTAGAAGAATATCAAATGCTGTAGGGCAATCCTTGCAGATGAGTCACCGAAAAAAAAATTAGAAGTCTCAAACCCCTGGTGTGGACATAAATAACACCTTGCAAATTTTACTGTTTCACCATTTTATTAAATATTTAGATTTATCGAATTGATGGTATTATAGCCCAGAAATGGATGCATGTTCAGACGTTTTTTTAATATTTAAAATTTTTAAATGGTAAAATCAAAGTAATTAAGCTGGATTCACGTTCGTGTATTGAAATTCGCCTCTTGGTAGTAAATATTAATTCGTTATGGATATTGTTTAAATTGGCTAAAGGTTTTACTTTCTTGTTTACGTACCTATATACGGAGTAATATACCTAGTATTGAGAAGTTATATAATGCTGCACCAAAAAAGGCGATTTTTCGACAGAAGAACTCGTACTGTGGGGCCCTGATATTGTAGAGAGAGAGAGAGTAGATAAACTGTCTTCTAATATGTAGTAAATTACTCCCTCTAACAGGTTATGTAGCCAGATTTCAGAAATTGTGGGACCTTGATACAGAAAAACTGTTTTTTTTTCAAAACGTCCTTCAGTCCATTTGTCCGTGCGCCTCTGAACACCACTACCGCCTTTCCCATACGTAGGATTTCTTCCAAAATGGATTTTCCCCGGATGATCTGGTTCGACTCCAACATTTCCGTTCTTGAAAATCATTCATTTATTTTTGGAGGTAGTTAACATGAAGCTCCTGCGACAATTTCAGAATTTTCTCAAAAATGGCTGCAATTTTTTCATTAAAGTTCTTATAATATTAGAGTAAAATGCACTTATAAAGGTGGCATATGTCCAATTCCACTTTGAATTTTCAAAAATTGCAAAATTTTGAATTTTTCGGCGTCTGCCTACAACTACTACAAAATTGAACATAGAGATTTTCCCTTCAAATGAAATCTGTTGTGCATATTTATTTCTTTCATTAACCTCATGTACATTTTTTTAAAACTTTTAGTTATTTTCGCGTGTTATTGTGTGCAACATGTGCAAGTTTAGAAAATAACTAAAAGAAAATTTTCTCAAAAACGGCTCCAAATTTTTTCTTTAAAATTTTGGTAAGAATAGTATTAAATGTACTCGATGAGTTGACATAAAAGCCATATTGCTCTATTCTTTTGTTTGTTCAAAAATTACAAAAAGGTTTTTTTTATTAACCTCTCACGTTGTTTCTATTTACGTTACCAGGAATTTATTTACATTAATGAATTTACGAGTATATGTGCTTTAAATGATGTCTTATAAAGTTGCTCGAAAACGCAAAAAATGTTCGTGAAAACGGGCTCAAAATTCCACATTTTCAGAAATGTTAAAATGCCATTTTCTTAAAAATGGCTCCAAATGTTTTTTTCAAACTTTTCGAACGGTTAGCGCTAATTACAATCTTTAAGATAGCGTAAAATTCAATATGCTATCTTCTTTTGTTTTTACTTTCACGCCTTATGAATAGGCCTACTTCCTAAGAAGAGAAAGTCATGTTATTATGCGCCAGAAAACGGTGAATCTTCACCGGAAAAACTATCATTATCGGGCACTGGTAAGGAAAAAGTGGATCAATTCTGTTGCTAAATTTAGAAACAAATCCTCTAATTCGTGGTGTAGCCAGAATCTTTGTTTTGATGACTCTTGTTATCGAAAAATCAACCGACGGCAAAACGTCCGACCGTCTGCTTGTCTGTCCGTCTGTGGTCAACGCTAGCAACCGTTCAGCCAATTATTTTCAAAGTTGATATTGCTTAATCGTTTTGGCTGATGTCGAAGCTCCTGGAATTTGAAATCGAAATTTATTTTGGCGGCAGTTTACATGTTAAATTTGACATTTTGAATTTGAATGAGCAAAGAAAAATATATCTTTTGTGGAATTTTGTATGTGTTGTCCGGAATTATTTGTTGTTTTTTTACATGAAATCGGGCTTTTACGATTTTATGCCTTGGCCCGAGTTCAACCATGCGCGCTTATGTGGCGTAGTGGTATGAATACCGGCAAGTTAACTCTGAGGATTTGAGATCGCGTTTCAGGTGGGAAAAAGGATTTTCGATATCTGATATTACAGGTCCTTACGAACCCCTGATGTAACATCGCCGATATTCGAAAACTGTTTCCTGTCGCGAAGAAATTTAATCCATGTCACTACACGAGTATCTATTACCGACAACAAACATTTCTCAATAAGTGGTGAATGCGGAACTACACACACACACATCGAATCTTTTGAAAAAATTAACAATTACATCATCTACCCTTTCGCCCGTGTCAATTGCGTCAGCTAACTCCTGAAAGAGGAAAATAACTTGAGTTTTCCATAAGAATCCACTTCCAAACCCACGTTGACCATGAAAATCCATTTTCCCCCATTCCAATCGTATATATTCTGATATTAAGAGTTGGATTAATTTACACGATTCGGAATTGAGGGATACCAGCCGATAATTAGACCCTGCCATTGAATTGCCGCTTTCGAATCTTATCGCTTATCGATACATCGATGGCTGATTTTCAGTCTTTCGGTACACTGACGTTGTTAATAGAAACGCTAATCAGACTTTGTAAGTATGGGAAAATAAACTCCCCGCAAATTTTGAAAATATCTGTAGAGATTTCTTCTGGTCCGCGCGATTTCCAATTTATTGATGAATTCACGCACTTTAGGACATTTGTTTTTAGTTTGAATTGATTATCTACAGAGGAAGGAAGTATTGGAACATATGAGGATCTAGTTTTGAATACCGATATAAAATATTTATAAAATGTTGCCAGGATAAAGAACTCAAGGAAAATGTTCTGGGATAAAAATATACTACACAAAAAATTACTTCTAAATCTGTGAAATTATTTAGCTTCCTTGATCTAGAGTTATCATGCTCTACAACGGTGTATTTCCATATCGGGAGTAATAACATTGGAAATTGTTATATTTTGTTCAACTGCAACAGTATCTCACTTAGGTTTTTGAAAATTACCTTTAAAAAACGCAATTTAAACTAGTAGTGCTACAACAGCACATACTTTTTCGCGTTATTGGGAACAGCTACGTAGTATTGAAATATTGCTGTAGTGATTGCGGGATCAGGTTTAGTCAAAAACATAAGTCTAAAAATACTTTTAATGTTTCACTTCACATCTCAACAAAAAGAAACACAACCAAAATTGTTCTCAGGGCAGCGTCCTTGCCCCAATGCTAAACTTGATAAGCCGGCGGCATAGGCAGCCGACTGACTTGCTGATAACGGCTGTTATCTCGGGCGGTTGCAGTGGTGCGTCGTGGCTGCGGTAGTAGCAGCCGCGGAACCCTTGACAGACGGGAGCAATGTCCTGCGGGAGGTACCGCCTGCGAACCCGCGTTCCGTCCAGGAGCCGTGTCTCCCGGGTCGATCCTTCTCGGCACTCGTACACGTATGTCGCGCTGGGTAGAGAGTTCATTCGTGACAGGGCGCGTCGCTGCCGATTCGGGGTTTTATCCCCTCGCCGCCTGGTGAGGGGAGGGGAAGGGGTTGTGCCCCTCCACTAGCGGAGCGGTGGAGCGTCACCCCAAGCTGCTCCTCTGATTGGGGGGATACCACATTCCTCCCCGCTTTATTGTGGGCATATGGGTGCCCACGATTGCGCCGTGACCGCCGCGGAGCTGGACCTGGTGAGGCGTCTCTGCTGCTAGGTTCTGAGAATAACTCAGCCTCTGGTCGCACCCCCGCTCCTGCTGCGTCACCTGGCGAAGTTACCGACTGAGCTGGTGCCTCGTGCGTGACGGCTGGCTCTGTCTTGTGCATTGTGGCTGGCTGAAAATAAAAAGGAATATTACTTCTTTGCGGTGTGTCGTCCACTCTATGTGTATTCCACCGTTTTGTTATCTGATTTTCATGCCTCCTTGTCATACCATTTTCTGATTGTACCAGATACATTTTATAGCCTATACTCTCTCTAATTATTGCTGGAATCCATTTTGGGTATACTTTGAATGATTTTATGTACACTTTATCCCCAACTTGAAACTTGGTATTCTCAATACGTTTCGGGCGTTTGGTGGGTACTAATAACGCTAGTAATGTTCTTGGCTGCCTCCCATGAAGTCTTTCCGCTGGACTTTTCTTTTCTTGCCCTATCGGAGTTGCTCTGTATGTTACTAGTAGCTGCTGTAACGCTTTGTCTTTAGGAACTCCATCAGCCATTGCTTTGATCATTGTACTTTTGAATGTGCGTACAAATCTCTCTGCTCCCCCGTTTGACTGTGGGTGGAACGGCGCCGTTCTAAGATGCTGAATGCCATTCTCTTTGCAAAATTTTTCAAATAAGTGTGACGTAAATTGTGCCCCATTATCTGATACTAACAGTTGCGGTAATCCTTCTATTACAAACACCTTCGTTAGCAGTTGAATTGTTGCTTCTGTGGTTGTTGTCCGCGTTTCACACACGTATGGATACTGTGAGAATGCATCCGTAACCACGAGCCACATTGACTCAAAAAACGGCCCTGCGTAATCAATATGTACCCGCTCCCATGGTTTCTCGGCTTTTGGCCAGCCCGAAAAATGCTTCGGTGGGCTTGCCTGGTTCTGTCTACATATATGGCAACTACGTATCAAGTTTTCTATATCTTTTGACATTCCCGGCCAATACACATATCTTCTGGCAATAGTTTTTGTCCTAGTAATACCCCAATGTCCAACATGCAATAACTTTAACACTTCCGCTTGCAGCGTTTTAGGAATTACAACTCTTACATTATCTTCGCAAGTGTATAGTAATACCCCTTCTTGCATTGATAACTCGTTTTTCTTTAACAAAAATTGATTTAACTCTTCTGAACTATGTTTTAACTTTCTTGTTGGCCAACCTTTATTCAAATAACCACTTACTTGTATTAGTAGTTTGTCTTTCCTGGTTACTTGCGCTATCCTTTTTGCATCCAGCGGCAGTCGCAACAGTGTGTCGCTGTTCTCGAGATCGATGTGGGCGCAAACTTCCTCCAATTGGTCAAATGACTCGTCTGGTCCTGCCGGCAGCCTCGACAGCGCGTCCGCGTTGCCATGATGTGATGTTGACCTGTAAATTATCTCAAAATCATAGTCAGACAGAAAAATTGCCCATCTTTTAAGTTTCTTCCCAGTTCTCTCCGAAATACCTTTCCTTGGACTGAACAATGACGTAAGTGGTTTATGGTCTGTAATGAGCGTAAATTTCGCCCCATATAGGTATTGATGGAATTTCTTTACCCCATAAATTATTGATAACGCTTCTCTTTCTATTTGCCCATAATTCCTCTGTGAATTACTTAACGTTTTCGATGCGAATGCGATTGGTACCTCAACGCCATCTGGCGTAATTGTTGATATCACCGCACCAATACCCGTTTCAGATGCATCAGTCGCCAGCAGTAGCGGTTGCCCTGGCGAATAGTGCGTCAATGTCGTTGCCTTGACTAATTGCCGCTTAAGATTCTGAAACGCATTTTCACATTTTGTTGACCATATGAACTTAACATTTTTCTTCCGTAATTGGTCTAATGGTGCTGTGATCATTGCTCTATTCTTAATAAATTTCGAGTAATAAGCTACTTTACCTAAGAATGAACTGAGTTGTTTCACGTCTTGAGGTGCTGGCATTCTTGTAATTGCTTCAATGTTTTCTTTTGTCGGTCGGACTCCCTGTTTGTCTACTATGTGACCTAAATAATTTATAGAAGTCTTAAAAAATTCACATTTCTTCAAATTGCATCTGAGTCCATTATCTTTTAACAATTGCAACAGCCTCCGCAAATTTTGCTTGTGGACCTCTTCCGTTTTGCCTGTAACAATGATATCATCCAAAAAATTAGCACAATTTGGCACTTTCTCTGTAATTTGTTGCAGAAACCTTTGAAATATCGCTGGCGAGCTGGCAATGCCATATGGGAGTCTTTGAAATTGATATAATCCATTATTCGTATTAATCACCATAATTTCTTTTGACTGTTCATCTAACTCCAACTGTAGATAAGCTTCTGACAGATCTATTTTCGTGAAATATTCACCTTGTAATTTGGAAAATATTTCTTCAGGTTTAGGCATAGGATAGTGATCTATCAACATTTGTGGGTTTAATGTTACTTTAAAATCCCCACACAGTCTTAATTTACCATTTGGTTTTTTATAATTACCAATGGTGTGGCCCACTCTGAAGCGTTGACTGGTTTGAGCACTCCTTCATCTACCCAACGTTGTAATTCTTCTTTTACTTGCTCTTGTAAATTAAATGGTACTGGTCTTGCTTTGCAAAATTTCGGTTGGCAGTTTTCTTTCATTGTTATGTGAGCTTTATAATTTGTGCAATGCCCTAATCCTTCTGCAAAAACTTCCGGAAATTCGTGACAGATGTCCTCCATCTCTTCATATTTATTTAAATTCTGTACTGACATAACATTATCTTCTAGCGTAAAACCAAAAGCGTTTATACCTTCCATCCCAAATATATTTTGCACGTCATGTCTGTTCACTACCACAAAGCGTAACTTCCGTTGCACTCCTTTATATCTTGACGTCATTTCTACTTGACCTTTTACTGGAATGATGTTTCCCTGATAAGATTTTAACTTTGCGTTGTTACTTGCACATCTCGGTGCGCCTAACTGCTGGTATGTTGTTAGATTTATTATATTCACTGTAGCCCCTGTGTCGATCTGGAACTCAATATATCTTCCCAATATTTCCAATTGTAATTTCATCTTTGTTTCCTCCGACGGATTTAAAATTAGGTTGACTGTCTGTATTTGGTCTATTTCCATTTCTTCCGACCTATTGTTGCCATCTTTCACACTCTTTGGTTTCTGTCGCTGTGTGACTGTCGCCTGTTTTTTCTTTAAGCAAACACTTTGAATATGTCCTATCTTTTTACAGAATCTACATATTGCTTCCTTAAACCAACACTGACTGCGTTTATGGTTCTTCTCACAACCCGGGCATGATTTTAACTTCTTTTCAGCTCGTTCTTTCCCCATTGTAGTCACCTTGCTGACTTCTTCTGTTGTATTCATCTGCGTTTCCAGATTTTCCGACATTTCATATGTTGTGGCAATCTTCATTACTTCTTCCAATGCTGGGTCTTCTACTCGAATTGCCTCCATACGCACTTTATTTATCGGGGTATGTAATATCACCATATCTCGTATCATACTACTTGCATAGGAATTTGCACAATCCCTTTTTTCGCACTTAAACTTACATGATTTCGCTAGACCTTTTAGCTCAGCTACCCATTCTGCGTGTGTCTGACCTGGTTTCAATTTCGTTTGAAAAAACTTATATCTTGAGGTCACGACATGCACTCTCTTTTCGAAATGATCGGCCAGCTTTTGTTTCAATTCACTGAATGTTAATGTTTTTGGATCCTCCGGACATATCTTCTTTATAGTTACGTAGATATCTTCTCCTACACACGACAACAATTGGGCACGCCGCTGGGCTTCATCTGTCACCTGATGTGCTTCTAAATGCTGTTCAAAACGTTCTATATAAATCGTCCAGTCTTCTTGATCTTTCCTAAACTGTGGAAATACTGGAACTTGTCGAACTTGTTGTTTCGATGTTTCTAACTGATTCATTAACACCCTGATCATCTGTTCACTTTGTTCACGTTGTATCTTCATCTGTTCTTGATGCTGGCTTTGTAGCATTGCTATCACTTGTGCCATTTGTTCTGTCATTGTTCTGTTGAGTCTTGGACTATGATCACCGCTTATTACTGTTCTTCACACGTCTTGTTCGTAAATCCTCGTCGCCAATGTAGTGATTGCGGGATCAGGTTTAGTCAAAAACATAAGTCTAAAAATACTTTTAATGTTTCACTTCACATCTCAACAAAAAGAAACACAACCAAAATTGTTCTCAGGGCAGCGTCCTTGCCCCAATGCTAAACTTGATAAGCCGGCGGCATAGGCAGCCGACTGACTTGCTGATAACGGCTGTTATCTCGGGCGGTTGCAGTGGTGCGTCGTGGCTGCGGTAGTAGCAGCCGCGGAACCCTTGACAGACGGGAGCAATGTCCTGCGGGAGGTACCGCCTGCGAACCCGCGTTCCGTCCAGGAGCCGTGTCTCCCGGGTCGATCCTTCTCGGCACTCGTACACGTATGTCGCGCTGGGTAGAGAGTTCATTCGTGACAGGGCGCGTCGCTGCCGATTCGGGGTTTTATCCCCTCGCCGCCTGGTGAGGGGAGGGGAAGGGGTTGTGCCCCTCCACTAGCGGAGCGGTGGAGCGTCACCCCAAGCTGCTCCTCTGATTGGGGGGATACCACAATTGCAATTTTAGAAAAAAACTAGCAATATCCAAAATTCGCACTAGCTCCCCATTTCTTACCGTTCCGTGTTACATTTCCGAGAAAATTTAAAGAAAAAACTTTTTTGAAACAGTTTTTGAGACAAATATTTTTTCTACGGTTTTAAGATTTCACCGTTTATATCGAGTACAAAAGATGCAGGATGATATTCTAGCATGAGATACAATTAATGACAATTCATGGGCTGTATTAATCCAACACCATGAAGAAAAACTCAAAAAACTAAGAAAAAGTTCATGGATAAAAAGCATCAATGCTAAACAACACATTAGAGCATTAAATACAACATATAATAAAGAACAATACATGAACAAAACAAAAAAGGAACAATGAAATGTGTGTATATATATATATATATATATATATATATATATATATATATATATATATATATATATAAGAAACGGCAATGAAATAATAGAACTCGAAGATGGCAAACTGTTTAGTTGTAGTGGAGGAAAAAGAGATACAAATGGAGTTGGTTTCATTTTCTCCCCTAAACTAAAACAATATATTACCGAAATAAAAGGTATTTCAGATAGAGTAATTGTCGCAAAATTTGTTATTCAAAGAACAACCATTTCACAATTGCAAGTTTATACTCCAACCTCTGATAGTACAATAGAAATTTTAGAGGAATTTTCTGAAGAAATAGACATGGTTCTTGAGAGCTACAACTGAAAAGTGAATTTCGTCTTGGTTGACTATAATAGCAAAGTTGGCCGCAGAGAAAATGAAGATGAAAACTGTATAGGGCCATATGGCAATGTAAATAGAAATTCAAGAGTTGAAAGGCTAATAAAATTCGCACAAAGCCAAAACCTACAAGTAAAAAACATATACTTTAAAAAGAAATGGGAAAATAAATGGACATGGGTAAGTCCAGGAGGAAAAATCAAAAATGAAATAGATTATATCTTATGTAATGACCTAACGATACCCTCTGATGTGGAAGTAATGAAAAGTTTAAATTTTGATACCGATAACAGAATGGTGAAAGCAACGATGAACATCAATCAACAATTAAGAAGAAAAAGACTTCATAAATTCAAGACCAAAAAACCAAATTACATTGACGTAAAGAAATACCAAGATATCCTCAAAAAGAAAATCAATGAAGCTTCCGAAAACAATGAAGAAAATAACACTCAAAATTCGTATAAAACCCTGTAAGAATGCATAAAAACAGCAATACAAGAATCAAACATAACAAAGAAGTCAGATATTAATAATCAGAAACTAAGTAAAAATACATTAGACTTACTACAATAACGACAAGAAATTCAAATAATGAGTGTAAATAATCCCACTTATCAAAAGCAATATGAAGAAATTAACAAACAAACAAAACGAGAAATAAGAAAAGATCTAAGAAACCATGATGAAAATAAAATACTAGACATAATGAACTCTTCAAAATCCCTGCGAAAAATCAAAAAAGAATTAAATAAAGGAAGAAAATGGATACAAGGCCTTCAAGTAATGACAAAACCATTACAGCACGAAAAGATATAACAAAAATAGCTACAAAAGTTTATGAAAATCTCTACAAAACAACCAAACCTGATGCACAACTGTCAATGGCCACATTCTTAAAACTCGAATCTAATGTACAAATACCTGACATTCTGTAAAGTGAAGTACGGAAAGCTATTCAAGACACGAAAAAAAACCGGGAGAAGACCATTTATTGAATGAATATCTAAAACTAGGAGAAGAATTATTAATTAAACTTATGAGACCTATTTAATAAAATCATAATTAAAGAGGAAATACCATATGAATGGCAATGTAATACAATCATTTAACTTCACAAGAAAGGATCAAAAGAAGGTATCAACAATTATAGACCTATTTCCTTGATGTCAAACTTATATAAAACATTCTCAAAAATCATACTAGGAAAAGTAACAAGAACAATAGAGTTTATCCAATCAGTGGAACCAGCAGGATTTCGTCCAGGTTATTCAACCACAGACAATTTGTAAACTATTAACCAACTAAGAGAGAAATTCCAGAAACACTACCTCCCACTATATCTAGCATTTATAGACTATAAGAAAGCATTCGACTCCGTAGAGCAAATCTGTACATTGAAAGCTTTAAAGGGAATTGGAATCTGTATATTGAAAGCTTAAAAAAAATACATAAGAATACTAGCAAAATTATATATGACAAATGAAGCCAGAATCAAAACCGAAAGTGAAGGAAGAGAATTCAGAATTGAAAGAGGTGTCAGACAGGGTCCCCCAAGTTATTCATTTGTTTTTTAGAATATCTATTCCGTACAATAAAATTCAAGAATGGGGTGAAAATCGACGGACGCAAACTATCTAATCTAAGATTTGCGGATGATATAGTCTTATTAGGAAACACGCATCTAGAAATACAAACTACACTACTTCTAATAACTAAATACATTCAGCAAGGAAACTGGCAAAAATAAACTTTGGCTACGCAAAAATAATGACAGAGAAGAGGAAGAAATAACAAAACAGAACAAACGAATAGAATACGTTCAAGAATACATCTATCTTGTACAAACAATATCCTTTAACAAGAAAAATGATAAAGAAATAAAAAGACGCATCTCAGCAGCTTGGAAAAAATTCTGGAGCTTGAAATTTATTTGTTTAAACAAAAAGTAGCATAAAAATTAAAAGAGACATAAATGACACCTCTATTCTACCTGTTCTGACTTACGGTGCACAAACCTGGTCTATGACAAGGAAAAAACAAAATGCTATTGGAGTATGTCAAGGAGCATGGAAAGAAAAATTCTCCGAATATCTTTGGCATATAAAATTAGAAATGAGGAAATAAGAAGAACACAAATAAAAGAGACAATGCTGACTACTCATCAACTAAAATGGAAGTGGGGAGGCCACATCGCAAGTGTCAAAGATGACAGATGGACATCCAGAATAACTGCCTGGGACCCACGAATAGGGAAGAGGAACGTTGGTAGACAACATCATAGGTGAACTGACGACTTTCGGGAACTTCTTGGTAATCAATGGTCACGAGTTGCAAGAGACCGTAAAAAATGGGGGAAAATTGTATAAATCCATAAAAACAGTGTTAAAAATATGTGAAAAACATTGTGAAACAGTGTGAGTGTGAACAGTGTGAGTGTGAACAATGTGAACAGTGAGAAACAGTGTGCACAGTGTGAACAGTGTGAGCCCATGTAAGGTTGGATTGGCCCCGAGGTGGCTGCTCGAGGACCAATTTATAATGTGAGCCTCCTTGCTCCGCCGCGCAAGAGGCCCTTGCCCTATTAGGGATTGAACGGGCTATTAATAAAGAATAAAATTAATCCAACCGCAATATACTTGCGGCAAACCGTTACATTAATCGACAAATATTTTTTTTCAATTTTATCGCTTATTGAACTTTCGTTTAATGTTCCCATCTCGCCGACTGGGGATATTGAAAAATTCAAGGATATTCTACCATTCTTCCAAGTTCCGTAGCTCAACTTACCCTTGATAGGAAATAGTATCATTAGCACTATTCCTCCACGAGCATAAACTTTACTGAATGACTTCTCAGTATTTTCTAAATCATTATGAGCTACGATCGAGGAATCAAAGGACCCTCGAAGTAAATTTAAAAGTATATTTAACTGAAAATATGCTAATTACGAAAAAGTGAAATAGAAACGCAACCATAAATAAGGTAATCGTCTTTTTCTATCTTTTTAAGCAATGTGTAACTACAGAAGAAACTAATGGTAACACATCACATAATGTTTATATATAGGCATTATTATTATTATTATTATTATTATTATTATTATTATTATGATCTGCGCATACTCCCATCATAAAACGTAGAAAGAATGTTGTCCTTGAACCTAATAAAAATGATCTTCATTAACATGCGTCGTACTTCAGGAGAAAATCAAATATGTAAAACCGTTGAAGTTGCGTTATTTATTGGCTAAAGACATTTTGAAATTCTTCGTCGATGATATTCTGTTTGCATGTCCATGGTTCCCTAGATTGATTTTGAAAAATCGTCGATGCAAACGGATTTCCGGTGATTATCGAAGCTATGTTTTAGTGATGATGGTACATCTTTCTTTGGAGCGGACATTATCTTACTGTGAGAAAACGTTGGATAAGGAGATGATTGCTCGATGTCTCTTAACGACCTTGCTAGATGCGGGAGAATGGGAGGTTAAGTCATTTCGCCAACAGAACTATCAAATAAATCTGTAGCTGTTTGCAGATGCAAATAGTTTCTATTAAGAGGGAACGAGTATCATAAGGGAACTATTATCTTATGTGAAACCCCCCTTGATTTCTTTATTAATAATTCAGCTAGGTATAATTATAAAGTGGGGATAGGGATTCCAAAGCTCAAGAAAATGTGCAATGATTGTGCTTCTTCACACGTCACATAGTTATTTTAATTAATATAAAAAATGTGCAACAACAGAATAGAAGTTCTGTCAACCTTCTTTCCGTAAAGCTCCATAACTCTCCTTGAGAAGACCCTCCCTTCCCGCAATGAACGTATCACAAACTGCACATTTTCCCGGCCATCTTTTCTTTCGAAGGCGGCCGATCTCAGTTACAAAATACATTGTTGTAAAATCGGCGCGCATAAGTAACGTCACGCAGAAGAAGCGTTCAATAGGGTTCAATAGGATTCAATGACCGTGCTTGCTAGGAGAATGTTGATAGACTTGTCAAATACATTCGCCACGTGATGTATTTCATCCGGTCTCCAAGGAGACTCAATAATGAAGTCTGTTTTTCGCCCATCGTGAAATATGAATAAAATATTATGTTAATAGACAAAATTCTAACTTAAGGTCACAATGAAGAAGACAATGTTCTGGATAAAGTAAGAGGACAAGGACATGAAGGATTTTAAGCACAGATAAAAATCTGACAAACATGGGTCATGCAACCAAGATAAAGACATATAGATTACTCGACAGTTTACAAAGAAATTCAAAGTAACGAACATAATGCATTCCCCGGAATGGAATTCTTAATCTTCATTTAGCGTTTTTCCTTCGCAATGGGGTTAAATCCATAGTCTAAGTAAAATTTCACATTTATTTCATTTCGATGGGTAATTTAGTTCAATCCCAAATTTTCAGTTTGTTTACAAAAAATGATTAGGCAATTTGTTTAAGATATTTACTTGAGTGAAAATGTCACTCGACAGAAGCATTCTTATTTTATGCAAATAAATTATCTATAGTGGTCAACATCGCTAATCTCGTTTCTCAACTGTTGTCTATCACGTTAATTATCAGATTAGCACAGAGGTTTTTCAGCCTCTCATTAAATTTATGACGCACGGAGGTTATTTCTTCTTTGATAATATTTATTTGAAGGCTATTGTGGAGCACTTTCTTGCTACCATACGAAGGCATGTTTGTTACATACTAAGAATGATGCCGTAGTTTCAAATAGGTTTCAAGGTACTTAGGATTTTGGTTGAAAACGAAAGTTGGAAATGCTTACCAATTACCAATTTTTAGCTTCTAGACTTTACATAGCTTTCTTTTATTTCAAGTTTTATGTATGTCTTCTATGTAAATGTCCTTTCCAAATGCACACATAAATATTATATATAGTAAGTTTCGCAGATACGTTCATTGTTGATCTTATTGCAGAACTGACGCCCCTTAGACAGAAAGATCCGCGTGTGTTTAGTTCAGATCCACCATTGCTGCTGTCTTTCCAGCGACACTCACCGGGAGATCCTAGAGTTCCAGTCCCAGCAATGACGAATTCAATAATAGCTATTTGCTACCAGCTAGGTCAAATCCAGCCGCTGTCTGAAGGTCAGTGTCTGCTCTGATCGATAGCTTTTCGTGCTTTCTCCAATCAGTACGAAACGAATGCCGGAGAAGTACCCTAACAAATGGGCTTTGGAACGCGCGCGATCTTTCTTTCCACTTCTGTATCCTAACATCTCTTCTTACTAATACACACACACATACACACTAGTGTAGTGCATACACACTTAAATGTATGTATGCACTACACTACCGCTTACGTCTGGAGCTTAGAGCTTGTCACGACGACGGTACCCCGTTGATATTAGGTAACTGAATGGAGAAAACCTCGCAAGCCGGCGTGTAGGTTGGCGCCAGATCTCAGCATCCAGTGGTGGAAGATCACCCGTGATAAAAATATGTATAACATTTACGGGACTAATGATCGAAGAAGTTGACACTGGCTTAGGACAGCAACTGATGACACTGCAGTGCCTCTCACTGGGAAGTCCTGGGGTTCGAGACCCGACGGTAGCAGGATTTTCGATATTAGGCAGATAGCTAGGTCGATTTCTGTGGCTGTCTGCAGGAGAATCCTAGCGGCCGACTGCTGTGATTGATGGTTTCACCGATCAACACCAAGCGAATACCGGAGCAGTACCGTACCAAACGGGCCATGGACCGCGCGTGATGTTTCCTTCCCATTCCTTGTTCTATCCTCACTCCTTACACACACCTACACTTACGTGTACTACACTACAACACATGCTGGGAGACCGGTCGCGAGCTTAGAGTTTTTCCCGGCTGGGGCAGTGTCCCGCTGGTGAGAGACACCAGGTTGGGAAAACTCTGACGTTAGGTCGGCGCCGGTTCTCACCATCCAGCGGGGCAAGGTCACTGCCACCTTCCGAGCAAAAAACCTGCATTACATTTATGGGACTAACGACTTTAGCAGTTAACACGCCCGGAATCACCAATAATCGATCGATCAATCAGTCAATCAATCAATCAATGAGACATAGAAGCTGGCGTGTCCAGAAACTCTAAATAATTAGAGATGTCGCATGAGTGGATTCTGGTTCCTTGGTTTAAGGGCGGAGACCGGGCGGTTGGCCTCAGACGGACGGACGTTTTGCTGTCAATCGATTTTTTGGTATCAAGAACCAACAAAACAGAGATTCTGGCTACACTACGTGTTAGAGGAATATTTTTCTACATTTAACAACTGGATTTATCCACTTTTTCGTTACCAGGGCCCGCCAATAAGAGTTTCTCTGGTGAAAATTCGCCGTTTTCTGGCGCACGATTACATACCTCTCTCTTCTAAAAAGTTCCTTGTTAAGGGCGAGAAAGTAAAAATATTCCTTAACTTTCTTAGCGCTAGGAACGTAGTCTACGTTTCTATGATTTCGCCCTTTATATCGAATACAAAAGACGCAGGAAGATATTCTAGCGTGAAAAACATTTCGTGACAATTCATGGGCTGTATTAATCCAATCGCAATATACTTTTTGCGGCAAACGATTAGATTTATCGACAAATATTTTTTTCAATTTTATTGCTTATTGACCTTTCGTTTAATGTTTCCATCCCACCGACTGGGGACATTGAAAAATTCAAGAATATTCTACCATTCTCCCAAGTTCCATAGCTCAACTTCCCTTGATAGGAAATGGTATCATTAGCACTATTCCTCCACGAGCATAAACATTACTGAATGACTTCTCAGTATTTTCTAACCCATTGTAAGCTATTGAGGAATTAAAGGACTCTCAAAGTAAATTTACGAGGATATTTAACTGGAAATATGCTAATTACGAAAAAGTGAAATAGAAATGCGACCATAAATAAGGCAATCGTCTCTTTCTATCTTTTAAAGCAATGTCAGATAATTTGTGACTAAAGAAGAAAGCGAAGTTAACACATCACATAATGTTTATATGTAGGCGTTATTATTATTAATATTGTGATGATGATGATGATGATGATCATCTGCGCATACTCCCATCGTAAAAACTAGAAAGAACTTTGTCCCCTGAACCTAATAAAAATTATGTTTTTTCAAATGCGTCGTACTTCAGGAGAAAACTAAATGTCGAAGTTGTTGAAGTTGTTGAAATGTTGAAGTTGCGTTATTAGTTTGCTAAAGACATTTTGAAGTTCCTTCTTAAGAGAGAGAAAGTAAAAGCAAAAATATGAGGGAATAACTGCTCATTTTTTTCTTAAAAGTTTTTGTACTCTAATGAAAGGTTTCATTTTCGTTCAACTGTCTCAATGCTCGTAAATTCTATGTCACAAATCATGCGACGAATATGTGCTGTTGTAACACCAGTAGTTGTAATAAGAGTTTTTCTCCCTACTTTTCACATATTTATCATCATTTAACTTTACGAGGTAAGTACGTAATAGATTAGTAGATAAAATAGATCGTAGTAGACAAAAATAAAATTTTATAGTGAAAAACTACAACAAAATAAAAAAAGTAAGATGTTTTTGAATAGGAGAACGGAAGTTGTATTACGGGATAGAAACATGTGAAGTCACAATATTTATGTGATTATCCTGAAACGTTGAAAATGGTTCGGTTTATCACGAAAATAATAAGTATAGGAATTTTCAATGTAAATAGTACCATTAAACATTCAGAAATAAAATTGATGGAAAATAAATAAAACGGAAAGTAGACGCAAATAATTATGAATCACGAGGTGCAAAATTAAAAGTTTACTCTTTCCTGAAGGACAAAGCTACTGAAAACCTTCTCTAGAATCCATTGAAGGAGGTAATCAAGAAAGAATGAGCGGAGAAGATCTTTCAATCTGCGTCCTGCCCCCCAAATATACAATTCCATAAATGGGTATAAGTATGTGCACAGGATGTGGTGATCATATTACAAGAGCTTTGTATTATGAATTGAGGAAAAAAAAGCACTGAATTTTTCTAACACAAGGAAGTAGTATCAAAATGAAATGTGAAACGAAATCGGTGAAACCATTTTCAAGGAAAGAAATGTTTGGCTTCCTAATCAGATGTGAGTAAAATACAGGAAAACTATAGCTTCAAAAATGCTGTGAAAAATTTCCTAATTTAAAGGTAACTGGAAGTAGCTTCTAGCCTGACACAATGATATCTATAGTTAGATACAAAAGCTTTTACCGCGAATCTTTGGTTTTAGTTCATTAAACGACCTCAGAATATTTTATACTGAATTCGTCTAAATGTGTTTATATAATCGTTTTCAACAAGGTAGCAAAGAACGAAGAGAAAATTCTGAAAACGAATGAAAAATGTTAGTGAATCCTTGACCGTACGCACACACGGCCTTTGCGGACGTATAAATATTTTCTAGTTTTCGTAATAACTCTCGCCATATTAATTTAGTAGCTATTATTTAAGTAGTTATTATTAATTCCAAATGTGTGATACCCTACATATGTTGTATTTCCCTACAACGGGAAAATCTTCATCAAGTGAATCTCTACATAAAATGTCAATTACGGGTGACAAGGAAGGGTAAGGAGCATTTTCCTGCAGATGAACAGAAACTGAATACTTTTCCTGAAATAATTTGCCCAAAAGACGAGAGTATATTTTTAGAAACGGAAAGTATAATCCTAGAAGGTACTTAGATGAATGCAATTTCCACCATCATATGATCTTGTTGGATAAGCATTGACGTTCAAAATATGTTGCGCATAGTAAATATGTTATCCACATATGCGTATGACTCATATTGTGAATGTGAAACAAACGCATTTAATAATTTATATTGTATGCGATGCAATAGTCTCCCTGATCCTGATTCTAACCCGGATCTCTTGATTTACTACACCCAGTTGATGTGATCACTGGTGCCAGCGTCAGCAACAAGGTGCAAGTGTGATATTTCCACATGGATTGGTCGAGGATTGAATCGGCGCCTCACCGATAGAATCGAAAGCGCTAGCCGCATCGTCAAGTGCAAGTGTATGCAGTTTCCGCAAAGCTTTCCTTAAAAATTGAAACATTACTGACTGAGATAGTCTAAATACTTGAACACCAAAGTGGCAACTAAACTTTAGCTTGTATTTGGGCTGTTTAAAGAATTGAGAGTCCCTGCCGAAGATCTAATCCTTATCTCCCGGTAAATACCCAATTGCTCTTACTACTTGAACTACCAAAAGAGAGTAACTGGGCGTGTACTAGAAGATCCGGGTTCGATTCTCGGCCGAAGCATTATAATCTTTCAAAAGCCAAAAGCATTTATAACCATTCCCAACGAAGTAGCTATGGGGTCTCTTTGATTAGTTTTCGTGCGCGTGGAATGATCAGGTCATTAGTCCCGTAAGTGTAGTGCATGCTTTTTATCACGGAAGATCGCTGAGATCTCCGATGAATGGCGAGACCTGGCGCCTGCCTACACGTTGGCTAGCGAGATTTTCTCCAACCAGGTATCTCCCACCAGCGAGCGCGGCTCTGCCTCAGCCAGGTCAACTTCTAAGCTCCCGACTGGTCTCCCGACATGTGTGGTAGTTTAGTGCATGTATGTGTAAGTGTAAGTAAGGGGAGAAGATAGGACAAGGAAGAGGAAGGAAAGATCGCCCGCGGTCCGGACCACATTTGTTAGGGTACTGCTGCGGCATTCGCTTGTTATTGATCGAAGGAACCACAGTAAACTACTGATCAGAGCAGCCGGCCGCTAGAATTTCCCTCCAGACAACTGAATTCGACCTAACTAGCTAGTGCCAAAAATCCTGCCCCCGTCGAAACTCGAACCTTAGGACCTCCCGATCTGAGGCACTGCAGTGACAGCAATTGATGCCCTTAGACACCTAAGGATATGCTGTCGCAACGGAGGTGAGCTATTCCAAAACGAGGAACGTATTCCCACGAAATTTTTGGACTTACCAACTGTGACAGACTGGCGAAACATATAGTACAATCATCAAAGTGGCTCTTAACTCCTAAAGGCTGTCTGAAGAGTTGACTCTCTCGGCAGCTCAAGAGGTTTGAGAAAATAGGAATATTCCTAGAGATCCGAGTCGATACCGAGCCTGGAGAGTCAATTCTTTGAACAGTGAAAACATTTATAACCCCTCCATCCTAAGTACCAATGGGATGGCATGGTAGCTATGAAGACGCAGCGGGGATTGACAATTACGAAACAGGAACAGTATTACCCATGCAGTTGACTTACATAGTTGATTGCAGTTGGTGGACTGCGACATAGCGGGGCAACATTTAGTCAAATTTAGTTTAATAAAATGTTGCTATGTGATGACTTAAATACGTAAGGCTTCAATTCAAGCTATCGAACGAGAAATGAAGTGCATTTAAAGATGATGCAGCTTTTGCAATATGATCTAGAGAGAAAACGCAAACTCATGCCATATAAGTTTTCTGATAATTCTTGAGCAATTTCCTTATTTTAGGGATGTGCTTATAGTTTGTTTCATGATAGTATGAATTAGAAATCATGAGTAGAATGTAGAGGTATCATTTTCAGGGCACGTAATATACGCACGCATTGATGAAATTTATTGTCTAAATATCCAGTGACTAATCGAATATGATTACGTGTCGTGTTCGCTTCGTTTTGTTCTGGGTCGCCGATTGTTGATGATCATAACATCCGTTACGTGTAGGAATTTGAGTCTTCCAGAAAAATCGTTCATAGACACTGACGTTGCTCCTTTGTTTCCAATATTCTGCGGACCGCAGGCAGGCTCACCTTACAGTCGGAGGCTTGTTGCTTCGCGCGACGGACGCACAGTGTGGTATTGGGCTCCCAGCTCTTTATTAGCCAACAAACCGTTCGCAAGGTGCGGGTGAGTACTACTTATTTTGGTTTTTGTGTACCAATTATTTGTGATTGTTTTGATTTTTCATTTTTGAACAGTGATAATGTTTATTTATTACGTTATTTTCTAAAAATCTCTTCCATATTTTTTCAAACATTTTTTTCTCGGAGAGAAGAAAGGTCGCTCAAAACTGGCGAGGTTTCGTTTTCATTGAACTCTCCAAAATTTCGGATATTGCAAAATTTAGGAATAATGCGAGAATGTACGTGTTGCAACGGCAGTAGTTTTACCTGAATTGAATCACCCGTATACCTGAATTGTGATTTTCGTACCAGGGGTAATGCATCTCTTGTTCTTTTTATTTAGAAAAGCTCTGAAGGATTCATTGAAATTATATCGACAAAACTTGAATACATTTCGATGTAATAAAATTAGCTGAGCCCTTGGATTTGGTATCACCATTCGTCACGCAACCCACTTGGCAATTATGCATTACAACTCAGTTTAAGCCGTTCTTAAAAAAGAAAAAATATAACAAAAATGAAATTCAAATTATAAGGCCAATTTCACTTTTGATAGTTTTCTCAAAAATATTAGAAAGATTTTTCTACGTACGATTACAAACCTTTCTCAGTAAAAACGAAGCGTTTTGCATTGTCAACATGGGTTTATAAAATCAAAATCTACGGAAATAGCCTTCTTTCATCATCTTTTGTTGAATCTTCCTCAACTGAATCTTCCTCGATGGATCGAAATGAAGCGCATATTGGAATATTTTACGATCTCTCAAAACATTTAGACGTCAATAATCTTTACGTTTTTCTTTCAAAATTATATTCGCTTGGAATTCGTTGTATTGCTCTAGAGTGTTTATGTTCGTACCTTAAATAACGTTGAGAGAGTAGAAATACCGTATTGCAATGAAGTGACATTATTAACACTCCTTCGCGATTTATTTCCAATTGCCTATGGGGCTCCGTAGTATTCGATTGATTGATTGATAGTGATTCCGGGCGCGTCAACTATTAGGATTATTGGTACCGTAAGGGTAGTGCATGTTTTTCTCGTGAGGTTAGATGGTCTTCTTCCACTGGGTGGCGAGATCCGGCGCCGACCAACCGTCGGCTAGTGGCGTTTTCCCCATTATCCAACCAGGTACCTCCCACCAGCGTGGCACCGCCCCAGCTGGGACAAGCTCTAAGCTCCCGGCCGGTCTCCCGGCCTGTATGATAGTGTAGTGCATATTGATGTAAGTGTGTGTAAGGACAAGGAAGAGGTAGGAAAGATCGCGCGGGCTCCGTGTCCCGTTTGTTAGGGCACTGCCTCGGCATTCGCCTGGTGTTGATCGGAGAAACCACCCGAGATGGTCTTCACCGAAACACTTCACCCGACATGGTCTTCACCTGAACCTTGTCGGAAAACATGCACTCGGTAGTGAGCTTGCAAAACACATCATTTCACAAACTTGGCAGTGTCCTGCCCAAGACCCATCCCCACCCACATCTCCTAGTTCTCTTCCATCCCCTGGGACCCCTTTGGACCCAATTACCTTATCCCCTGAACCTAATCCGTGTATTACCTCTCCCACTATTCATTCCTCTACATCTGTCACCCCTCCTTCCTCACCTCTTGTCACTGCTGGGACACGATACTTCCTTCGACCACGCACTCGAGGTAAAAATGAAATAAATAAATAAAAAGCAACTACAGTCAGATGCAGCAGAAAAACATCCGTGTAGGTACATGCAAAAGATTCGAATAATGCATCATAATGTGCTATCTCTTTCAAATAAAATTGAATTTATCGAGGCAGCATTACAATGTGATCTAAGACAAATAGATGTTTTTTGCTTTACAGAACATTGATTGTCTCAAAATGATAGAAACACACTCCAAATTCCTAGCTTTTACCTTGCAGGATCGTATTGCAGAGCGAAGAAATCAAATAAGGGCCCTGCTTACGGAGGTTCGTGTATTTACATAAGAAATTATATTGATTCTACCTTCTTGTCAGAATTCAATTTATATGCAGTTGAAAAAGTTTTTGAAACAACAGTAGTACATCTTACTACGCTCAAAATTATCTTACTTTGCATTTACAGACCTCCAACAAAGCGAGCTTCAGATTATTTCACTTTCTTGGAAAATCTAGAGATAATTCTGAACAAAATTAGTAAACTCTCTTTTAAATCCATTGTTGTATGTGGAGATTTCAATATTGATTTTCTGAGCAAATCCCACGAAAAAGAGAAGTTTCTCAATTTACTTCATTCTTTTAATTTAGACATTACAGTGAATGTACCTACACGGAATACGCTTAAATCACAAAAAGCATTAGATCAAATTATAATTAACAAAACCACAACTACATATGAAATAATAACAAATAATCTAGGATACAGTGACCACGATGCACAAATTCTTACAATTACTAAGAACATAAACACTGACACAATAAATAATACACGCATGTGCAGAGCATTCACTAAAGTTAATATAAAATTATTTACGGACTACTTGATGAAGGAATCATGGGACGCAGTTTATAACGCTGTTGACAAAAATGAAAAATATAATTTATTTTTCTCCAAGCTTTCAATTCATTTTAAGGCGTGCTTTCCTCTTAAAAAGAGAAAATTAAACATTTCAAGCAAAAGTAATACTTGGATCACACAAGGAATTAGAACATCGTGTAAAAACAAACGTACGCTTTACTTTATTTCTAAACATCATAACGTATCACCCGGTTTCCATATATACTTCCGAGAATATAAAAGAATCTTAAGAAAAGTAATAGTTCAGGCAAAAATAATGAAAAATAGTCAGGACATTTTGAGCGCTAGTAACAAAACTAAAGCAATGTGGGATATCGTAAAAAATACAACCACATCATCTCGATACCTTGTAGAGAATGTTATTTTAAAGGATAATGAAAGAGAAACGAGTAATCCGGAAAAAGTTGCCAATCTCTTCAACAAACACTTTTCCAGAATTGCGTCTGATCTCACGAAGGGACTAAAATCACAAAATTCAACATTTTACACTTCCCAAAAAATTTCAGATACGATGTTTATTCCCGAAACTTCTCCCAACGAAATCCTCAGAATAGTCAGTAAACTAAAAAATAAATATTCATCTGGTTTAGATGAATTTCCGAATTGTTTATTAAAAACTTGTGCACCTGCCTTTATACATCCGTTAACTCACATTTTCAATGCTTCTTTATGTACAGGAATATTTCCAGATATTTTCAAAACAGCAAAAATGAAGCCACTTTTTAAAAAAGGGAACAAAAATGATATTCAAAATTACCGGCCAATTTCTCTTTTGTCAGTTTTCTCAAAAATATTAGAAAGGCTTTTCTACTTACGAATGGAAACATTTCTCAGGAAAAACAGAGCGTTTTCAAACTCACAACACGGTTTTAGAAAATCAAAATCTATGGAAACTGCCATTTTTTCTTTTCTCAAAGATGTTGCTTCATCAATAGACCAAAATGAAGTACCCATTGGAATATTCTTAGATCTCTCGAAAGCTTTTGACGTTATTGACCATAAGATCTTGCTTTCAAAATTACTTTCGTATGGAATCCATGGTATTGCCCTAGATTGGATAACTTCTTACCTTAAACATCGGACTCAAAGAGTAGAAATACCATACTGGCAGGAAAGGACATTACATACTTATATTTCCAATTCTTTGCCAATTGTGCATGGGGTCCCGCAAGGTTCGATCTTAGGTCCTATTCTCTTTCTGTTATATGTAAACGATATGCCCTCGTCTATTAAAAATGGAAGAACGGTTCTGTTTGCTGATGACACGAATGTTCTTTGCAAAAAAGGAACAGTAAATAGTACAATTTCAGAAGTTTCAAATTGGTTTAATAATAACAAATTAATTGTTAACGAAAGAAAAACTGTTTCAAAGCATTTTTGCATCTCAAATCGGAAATCGCATGTTCCATTGAAAATGAACAATATGCAATTAGCTGATGTTGAGGCAACAAAATTTTTAGGTCTTTCAATTCAATCAAACCTCAAATGGAATGTACATATATCAGAATTAAACACTAAATTAAGTTCATTATGCTATGCATTCAGAATTCTTTCAAATTCTGTCAGCCTTCATGCAGCTCGTTGCGTTTATTTTGCAAATGTGCATTCCCGCCTGAGATATGGCATAATATTCTGGGGAAGCTCATCCTGTAGTATTCAGACCTTCAGATTGCAAAAGAAAATTATTCGAATAATGAAAAAATGCCTTCCACGTGATTCCTGCAAGCCTCTTTTCATTGAGCTGGGAATCCTACCATTGCCTTGTCTATTTATTTACGAATCTGTAATATTTGTCAAAAATGACCTACTTAACGGAGGGAACATATTTTCATGCAATATTGATATTTATAATTACAACACACGCCGTAGAAATCACGTGCATCAAGTGTCAGTATCAACAGCTCAGTACAAGAAATCAACATACAATACATGTACATTACTTTACAACGCATTGCCAGATGGCATAAAACAATTAAAGTCGGTACACAAATTTAAGTTTAAAGTAAAATCTTTTCTGCTGCAAAACTGTTTCTATACAATTAGAGACTATATTGATCGTGAAAAAGAAAAATAATGTTTAATGTAACAAAACGAAGATATATAATGAATTAGTTTATGTTTGCATTGTATACATTTAAAAAAAATATTTAATACGCCTGTAACAAGTAATGTACTTCAGCTTCCGGGTCAATGACCCCCATCTCGATCAGCTTTTGTCCAGTTTCCCTGATCCATTGAGCAAATGCTGAGATGGCCCTTTGTTTTGCTTCTGGACGTAAATGTAGCTTCACTGTGCGCACGTTTTGTTGAGCACTCCTTTTGCTTGTAGTTCATTTACAGTTGAAATTGATTTTCTATAACTCGGGAAAAAACATTTTTCAAATAACTTTATTTTTCTAAAGTAATTATTTACTAAATTAATTTTTTCCTTTTTTTTTCGTTTTTTTTCGTTTTTTTTATTCTGGCCCTCAAGAAAGTGTGCGCAGATAAATTTCTTTCCCCACACGTCATATAGAGTTTTTACTGTTTTTTGACAAATAAATAAATAAAACCATGGAAAGCGACCGCTAGAATTTTTAAAGAGACTGAATCCAACCTAGCTGACAAGTTAGTGTCGGAAATTCTGCCACTGTCGGGACTCGAACCTAGGACCTTCCGGTCAGGGGGGCTGCGGTGACATCAGTTGATGCTCTCGGCGATTCGAAACGGATGTACAATTCTCTGTGCTGATACGAATATTTTTGCAATAAAGAAATAGTAACTAGTACAATAAATATTTCAAATTGGTTCCGTAACAACAAATTAATAGTGAACAACAGGATTGAATGCAATTTTTCCATTTCAAATACACAATTGGTACACTCCACTGAATATGAACGATATTGACTTATCTTAAAGTAACATTTTTGGGTCTCCTAGTACAGTCAAACCTCAAATGGAATATCCGAATAAATTAAACAGAAAATTAAGTTCGTTTTTGCTGTGCGTTAGAATTCTTTCAAATTCAGTTAGCCTTGATTCTGCTTTTTTTCGCGAATATTTATTCCCGCCGGAGAAAAGGCATAATATTCTGGGAAGCACAACCTACATTAAGTGATCAAAAGTATCCGGACACGTGGGCTGAAAATGAACTCACCAGTTTGTGGCTCCCTCCATCGATAATGCTGGAATTCAATACGGTGTTGGCCCACCCTTCGCCTTGATGACAGCTTCCACTCTCGCAGGAATACTTTCCATCAGGTGCTGGAAGGTTTCTTGGGGAATGGCAGCCCATTCTTCACGGAGTGCTGCATTGAGGAGAGGTATGGATGTAGGTCGGTGAGGCCTGGCACGACGTCGGGCGTTCCAAAACATCCCAAAGGTTTTCGATAGGATTCTATGCAGGCGAGTCCATTACACGGATGTTATTGTCGTGTAACCACTCCGCCACAGGCCGTGCATTATGAACAGGTGCTCGATCGTGTTGAAAGATGCAATCGTCATCCCCGAATTGCTCTTCAACATTGGGAAGTAAAAAGGTGTTTAAAACATTAACGTAGGCCTGTGCCGTGATAGTGCCACGCAAAACAAGGGGTTGCTAGCCCCCTCCATGAAAAACACGACCACACCATAAGACAACCGCCTCCTAATTTCACTGTTAGCACTACATATGCTGGCAGATGACGTTCACCGAGCATTCGCCGTACCCACATCCTGCCGCCATCGGATCGCCACATTCTGTACCGTGATTCGTCCCTCCACAACACGTTTTTCCACTGTCCAATCGTCCAATGTTTATGCCCTTACATGAAGCGTGGTATCGTTTGGCATTTACCTGCGTGATGTGTGGCTTACGAGCAGCCGCTCGACCATGAAATACAAGTTTTATCACCTCCCACCTGTCATAGTATTTGGAGGGGATCCTGATGCCATTTGGAATTCCTGTGTGATGGTCTGGATAGATATGTGCCTATTACATTTTACGACCCTCTTCAACTGTCGGCGGTCTCTGTCAGTCAACAGACGGGATTGTTGATTTAGTGGTGAAATGTCGTTGGCATTTAAAATTAAATGATCACAGGTGTTGTCATTGGCAACAATGTTATTTGACGGGGTTGGCCTGTACGCTTTTGTACTGTACGTGTCCCTTCACGTTTCCACTTCACTATCACATCAGTGGTTCTAGGTTTGTTTAGAGTGTGGAAATCTCGCGTACAGATTTCTGACACATGTGACACTCAATCACCTGACCACATTCAAAGTCCGTGAGTTCCGAGGAGCGCCCCATTCTGCTCTCTCACGATGTCTAATGAATAGGGAGGGGATTTCTATGATTTTGCATATTTTTGTCCGTTGCTTCAGGGAATAGCTAAGTAAAATTTCTTGATATTTGGTTAGAATACGATGCTATTTAGATTAATATGTTAGTGCATATTTGGCCGATTTTTCCTGTTGGTGCATGTTCGTGTAATTATAAGCGCATATTTTGCATATTTCGTTAAAATAGAGCATTTCTCTAAAACGTTTCATCTTTTCATAGAATATTTATTTGTGAGCGTTCATTAATTCGAAGAGCTTGTTACAGTTTGTGTTTGTTTTTCTTTTATTCTGTAGATGATAAAATACTTATGCGAATGAAGGTGCTTGATATCATATTTTTTAATTCAGGGAGAATAAATGCAATAAGACGTACTTTAGGTGAATATTTATTGCAGTTATTTCTCCCCCGAATAATATAGATTATATTATGTTTGCAGAAATATATCATTTCATTCCAACCATGCTTCTCCTGATTTGTATCAAGAAAAGTTTGTACAGGAAATGAAATATTGTTAATTTTAATTGCATATTTAAGTGCATATTTCACAATTTTTAGGTCATAAATGCATATTTTTAATAGCATATTTCGAGATTTTTTAGGGCATAAAATTCGCTCCCTACCAGTGACTACTGCGGTCGCTGATATGGAGTACCTGGCAGTAGGTGGCAGCACAATGCACCTAAAATGAAAAATGTATGATTCTAGACGTGTCTGGATACTTTTGATCACTTAGTGTATATCTATCAGGCTTTTAATTCACAGAAATGAATTACACGATTAATAAGCAAATCACACTCACGTCATGCTCGTAAGCCTCTCTCTATTAAGCTAGGAATTGTAACATTACCTTGCCTCATGATTTACGAATCAGTGGTATTTGGCAAATAATAGTCACTCAAGGATGGTAATATAGAGTGCCCTGGGAGGAAACAACGAAATTTTGAAAATAAACTTTTAAGTCAATTTTAAGAATACTTTGTCTAATAAACGCCTTCGATATTTCGAATGGTTGAGCCGCCATAAGCACTCAAAGTTGGTTTGAAAAATGACTTTCTATGACAAATTTGCATTTCAGAATTATATAATCATTCCATAAGCATGTAAATTGTTTATTATTTACAAAATAAATGAATACATTTATTTGCAAAGAAAAATTAATACAGAAATAAAAAAGCAATTGAATTGTGTAAATTAGGTGCTTTTTTATTTCTATGTTAATTTGGCTTTGTGAACAAATATATTCAGTTCTTTTGTAAGTAATAAACAATTTACATGTTTATGGAGTGTTCCTGAAATGCAAATTTGTATAAAAAGACTTTTTTCAAATCAACTTTTCAATGCTTATTGCGGCTCAGCAATTCGCAATCTTGAAGAAGTTAATTAGACAAAATATGATTAAAATTGACTGAAGACTTGATTTTCATTGAAATCTTTTAATGCTTGAAAGTCGAAAAAGTTTGTTTTCCGGCGTCTTCTTACAACTACGATGCTGAAGATAAAGATTTATTTAATGAAATTTGTTCTTCAAAATTAGATCCTTAAATAATGTCATGTATGTTTTTTTAATATGAGTATTTTTTATGTAACTTTGAGTGGAAATAGTAACAATTTTGAAAATTACATAAAAAGTGTTCGCAAATCTGCAAACCTTTTCTTATTTTTTTGCTTGAATTCGACCATTTTTCATTAATACCCCCGAAGTTTTGAGAATTGCAAAATGTTCAACTTTCTTTTAAAAACGGGAGAAGTTTGTTACGCAGACTTAGATTATTGGTATAGGGGTCAACATATCTGCGGGCTAAACTTCAGTTCTACTCTGATATTTTTTGCGGGTTGGAAACATATTTTCAGATTTAAGTAGAACTATAATATTACACTACCGCTATAAATAATGTGAGAGAATACTTGCTGTACTACATTCGTACATAGAATGAGGGATTTTATACCCGAGTACCCAATGTGAGATTTGACTTCATTTGATTAATTTAATCAAAAACAGTAAAAGGTAAGTGACGTACGTGGAAGAAGATCAACTGCGCATGTTTTCTTGAGTTTCAGAATGTCTTCCTAACATATTAACTATAAATAGTTGAATGATGAATAGAAGTTAAAACAAAATAATAAAATTTTAAATTTTAAAGAAGGGTATAATGTCCGCTGCGTCCCAGATAACCAATCAAGTTGACTGAGTGACTCAGTTTCCAGGAAACGACTTGCGCAACTTCAACCATCTCGGTGCATTCCTCTGGGACCACCGCGCGTCGGCAAAGGAGGCAGCACTCTGCTATTACATCACGGCACACGATGCGCCGGAGTGCACGTAGCCGAGGGGGGGGGGATAATCATTCACCTGATTGTCACTTTTTTGAGAGAAAAACGATAATTTTCTATTATCCCTTCTCGATACGTATGCAATAATAATGAATAAATATTTACAAAGGAATAATCAAAACACAGAAGTCAAGTGATAACAAAGAAAATGTTAACTGTGTGAAAACTGAACAAACATTTCTTATAAATAGTAACTCAATTTCAATTTTACTGGCTAGTTTTTTGTACAACTTCCTCGTTTTCTACCCACCCCTCGTACTTCCATCTAACAACGTTGTTTCATAGAATGGCTGCCTCCCAACTGGTTTTGCTGGTCATACAAAATTATCTCTTTGTAAGTTTGATCCAAGTTACTTGGGTAGTAAGCATTTAGTTAATTTCTCTCAGTTTATATTCACTATTTGTTCTTCATTTTGGAATTCCTAGTCGATCTTTTGTATCCCTTTCTTTTAAAATTGTATTTTGTAATTGCTCCCTTTAGTTGTTGGAGGCGCCACTGAAGTTAGGAAAAAGTGTTCTCAAAAGCTAGCTCTGGGTCTGTTTCAATGAATATTTAGAGGCCGTTGGAATTTTCATTTTCACATTTACGTGATGACTAGCACTTTTCATGCTAAATGTATTCGTTGTCAACACAAATCCTTTCACACAGGCCACCTAGGTGTATGTTTATCGAATATTTCTTTGGTACTTTGATTAATACTCATCTCTTAAAGTCTTTGTCTTGGCAAATCTAACATTTTCCACACTAAAACTGTAACACATTTATTTACTTCTTGCTCGTGTGGACATATGTCAGAGTTGTACTCGTACACTCTTAGCACAACTCATAACACAAAACCATTCACATATTCAAACTACTAAATGAGTCACAAATTACACGCTTCAAGAAAACAAATACGAAACAGCTCGACGTTGCGACGAATATGCGAGCACAAAACTGACGAAACTTGTAGTTGAAGCAGCCTATATTAGCTCTTTGAATGACTTGTTTTGAAATTAACAATCAGTGAAAACTCAAATTATTTTAAACATGCATTTTAATTTTTAATTAAAAAGTCCGTTATCTTCTTCCGTGTACCTTTGTTACACGTTTGCAGTCACAGAACACCTTCATTGTCAAAACATGACCGAGTGGGTTAATAATCACTAGGGAACTGATGTTCATATAATTACATGTTTTTTACAGGAACACGGTACCTAACTGAATTCAATTATATTTTTTAGAGATTACAAGAAATTCTGAATTAATCCTTTTTTAATTTTACATATTTTTACCTGTTACTACATACATTTTTACATTTAAAAAATTATACGTCGAAACAGAACATTTAGATGCGCGTTTGTAATATATGCCACGGAATCACTTTTCTGACAAAACAATGTAAAGCTACTGCGCGTCTATGTCCACAATATATTTGCCACGAATTGTCCAACTTAACCCCCTCTCCTTGGAAACTGCAAACTCGGGGCCAAGGACGAGCGAATATTTGTGAAACAGAAGTCATTTCAACTACGACCTTCCTCATGTTTCAAACAGTATATTCGTTTGATTGAATGATTAGTGATTCCGGGGGCGTCAACTGTGAAGGTCATTCGTCCCGCAAGTGCAGTGTATGATTTCCCTCGTGAGGTGGTTATCTTCCCCCGCTGGATGGCGAGATCCAGCGCCAACCTACCTGTCGGCTAGCGCGGTTTTCCTCTTTATCCAAGCAGGTACCTCCCACCGAGGGGCACCGCCCCGGCGCGGGGACAAGCTCTAATAAGCTCCCGGCATCTGTGGTAGAGTAGTGTATGTGAGTGTAAGTGTAAGTAAGAGGTGAGGATAAGACAAGCAAGAGGAAGGAAATATTCCGTGCTGTCCGTGGCCGGTTTCTTAGGGTACAGCTTCAGCATTCGCCCGGTATTGATCGGAAAAACCACAGAAAATTGTCGATCAGAGCAACCGAACGCTAGAATTCTCTTCCAGAAAGCGGATAAATGCGACCTAGCTACCTAGCTAGTATCGAAAATTCTGCTTCCGTCGAGCCTAGGACCAGCGGGTCAGAGGCTACACTACTGTTCACTTCAGCACCGGCTTCTCCTCAACAACATTGTATATTCTACGAACGTGATTTATATTGCGAATAAAACTTTTATGTGTGGTAAAGTCTAGTATGTGATTACCTCTGAAAAGGTAGAGCACTCAGCCTCTCCAAATACATGTTAAGATCTAATCGACGACGTTTTGTGTTCGGGAAGTACTTGAATAGACCAATTTTAAATACCGTAATGAATTTTTATTTTACTTATTTTCTATTTTTCTTTCATATTTTTGAAAAACTGACATGTATGTAGTACATATTTTTAGTACAATAAATTACGTTCCTTAATAATCACATGCAAACGTTTCCAGGATAAGAAAAACTGTTTAGAATTAGAAATTTATGAGTAGGAACCGGTGCACGTATCAACATTGCGATGTAGGTCACCCTTTCGGCAACGAAATCTTTGATTTGATTTATTTTCATGATATTACAAAAACAAAACAAAAACAGTAAAACCTCTATGTGACGTGTTGGGAAGAAGTATAATCTGCTCATGTTTTTTTTTCAGTTCACGAATCCCTGAACCACCCTTTTTCTCAACGTAGTTCAATAATAAAAAAGAAACTTCCAAAGCGTGGTTAGCAACATTTGAAAAGCAGAAATTGTTACTCCTGAAAATTGCAAACATTTGCATTGGTAAACGACCTAAAGAATCATTTTGTAGTATTGCTAACAAAGTGACACCTACACCCTACCACAAACAGCAAATAGTGAGCTCAACGAAATGTGCGCATAGTGAAGTTACATTTATGTCCAGAAGCAAAACAAGGGGCCATCTCAGCATTTGCTCAATGGATCAAGGGAAACCGGACAAAAAATTAGATCGAGATGGGGTTAATTGATCCAGTAGTTGAAGGACAATACTTGTTACAGAAATATATAATATTTTAGAATTGTACAGTATAAATATTAACTAATTCACCATATATAATTGTTAAAATAAATATTATTTTCCTTTTTGTTGCTCAGTGTAGTCTGTCATTGTATAGAAAAAAGTGTACTTGGCTACATTCCTATGAAAACAATACCCAAATTAGGCAGAAAGTAATTGATTCGTTCACAGCAGTAATCTTTGTAGGGAACATCCTTTATTAACCATTAAAACCTGCCATCGAGTTCACTTCCCTGTTAAGGAGTGGCGTATACTGCAGTCCTTAATGCAAATGCAATTTGACTGCTTAATCAAGATGACGGTTTGAAAAGGTTTCACTGTATTATCAAGCTGTTATTTTATATCATCAGAGTTAAAGCATTCACTATTATTTCTGAACATATTGTAGTAAATAATAGCACTAGAAAAATACATTTTACTGGAGTGGGATGTTATTTTAAACCATATGTTGCGGTATCCTTTCAAATTTGTAGATCAAATAATCCCAATTTTTATATTTAAAATGAAAACAATTTGAAATGTAATTGTCTATAAAATTGAAAGGATACCTCAACATATCATTTGAATTATACAAAGACAATTATTAAAGGGAACATATTGGATGTAAGTTGTTGCAGTTAACATGGTGACCTAGAGCAATAACTGAAAACTTGCTTTCACTCCAATACGCCAGAACGTTGCGCTGTCAAATCAGAAAAGATACAAAGAACAGACATCGTTGATATTATGTATCCTTCCCTTCCGGACAAACAGGAAATATTCTATCTGCACATAGAACGATTTTTATATGATTAGAACGTCAGAGGAAGCGACACTAATGTTACAGGAAGCACTGTAGTACGAATAATATATTATTTCTTTGTGTTTTGTAACTTCTTTGAGTTGTTAAAATATTTCATGACTTTTTTTATTTCGGTTTTTGTAAAGAACTATTGATTTGTTTTTGTGTATCTCTGAAAATGTTTCAAATATTGATACTTAAACACATACTTCATAAATTCTAGGCGTTCTAGAAATATATACATTTTTAATTTAAAATGGCAACGATGTGCTATTTTCGTTTTATTTCAAATGAAAAATTCAATAGTAAAAAATCTGCATATTTTCTTTTGCATTAAAAGAAAATATTACTCCTCTGTAAATCCTTCTGTGCACTCTTACTCTTCATCATTCAAAATGATGTGCTGGCTTTTACTTTTAAAATTTGATAGTATGCTTACACTTTTTGAAAAAAATATTGTTTTCGCGTAATTTGGAGTCAATTTGGACGATGTTGCATATTCTGTGTAATAGTACTTCCGTTATACTACGAGTTTTAACTGAAGTACCTAAAATATTCAGGTGAGTCATCTTAATTAGGAGAAAACACATAAGTGTGTTCTTCATAATAGTAGCAATGAATAATTCCATTACCGTTTTGGTCTCAGGAGTATAGATTCTTGTAGAAAGTTTTCTTTAATATAATTTTTCGACGTCGTCGCAGGCATATCACCTCAATTTTATGAGCGTTTCCAAAATTCGAAGCGCTGTTGTAGTCTCGGGAGATAATTAGCGTCATTGGTCACCAGCCATTACACTGGAATTCAATGGGCTAGAGGGCGGACTAAAGTCGGGCACAGTCTCACGGCAATATAGCGCTGACGTGATTTGCTCCACAATTTCGTCAATTTACAAACTTGCGATTTTCTTCGTTTATATCTGAACAAATATTTTTCTTTGTCAATACTTAAAACAACCCATAGTGTGCCGGCCTGAATAGCCGAGGTTACGAAGGGTGAAGGGTCGAGGGTTCGAATCTCACCTGAGGAATGAATTTTTCTGTGGGTCCGTACACGAGTATGCGAATTCCACTATCGTTACCGTTACCCCAAGGTTACAAAACCAATGTTAAATACAATGGTCGCTGCATGGCTTTAGTTATTGAAAAAGCGACCGTAAATAAGTTTTAAAAAATCCTCAGAGCATTTATTCACTGTACAATCTTCCAAACGTTATAGAAGAAGAAATTTTGGCAAGAAACTGCTGTGCAGAAACGAAGCGTTTATCACTAAATTTTTTTTACAAACATGTTCAATTTTGTCAAATCTCCTGCGATTCGTTTGAAGAGATATTTTAAGAAATTATTCGAGTAATCGTAGGATACGTGTATTAAAATAGTAGGGTGCCGTAACAAATAATGTGAGAAAATATGTGCAGTTGGAGTGCCTCTAGTTTGTATTATAAGTAAGATGTAGCCGACGTGGCGTCTTGCTGTTGACAAGACATCAACTCGCGGTCCAAGGCATTCGAGAATAAGTGCTGTACTTATCTGAGGATCTGTAGGAAATTAAAATCAGTAAGTTTTTATTGATTGTCTTTCATTATATTAAAGAAAGATTCCATTGATTATAGACAATCAGGTGATAATATAATATAATTCATAAAACAAGGTTGTAGTTTGTACATAAAACAAAGTTGAAGTTTGTACAACGTTTCAGAGATCTATTTGTCTCCATCATCAGGTACTTTTTGGCTTATAGATATATTAGATATAAGTTTCACGTTTAGTTCATGAAACGTAAGAAAAACAAACAAAAAACAAAAATACATTGTTCTAACCGTGTTGTTGTTCTAACCATGTTGTTTTATACATTGCTCTAACTGTGTTGTTAATGTATTTACCCTGATATGGAGAAATAAAACTCCGAAACGCTGGCAAACCGTATAATATTGTTTTCAGTTATGGACCAATACTCATGAACAACAGAATGGAAAATTAATACACTTGAAAATTAAAATACTAAAAACACGAAGAAACCTTGCTTAGTACAAGAAATTATTCGACTGTGTAAATTTTACATAATTTTCTTGTTTGTATTTGCTTTTTCCTTCCGGGGGCTTTTCCAGCTTTACGGATGTCGATGATTGACTATCCCCTCCATATACACACTATGTCCCTCATGGGGATACACATTAATCTTTACACTAGACACTGACACACATGCGGGCTCCTCAGTCTGTGGTCTGCAAACTCACAAGGCCTCCCGTGACAATACACATACGTGAAAGACAAAGGACAAATAACCATGTTCATGGCAGGACTCAAACCCGCGACCTTTCCGACCGAGGGGCTGCGTCCGCACACGCTGTAGCCACCTCGTCCATCCAGATCCGTAAATACCAATGTCTTAAATAAACGATACAATTTCGGATCACCAATTTTAAAACAATTTGATTACTAGATCGCAATCTCAGGAAGTTAAGTATGAACTAAATTTTTTTTTAAAAGATGGTGGTATACCAATGACGCATTATCATTCCTGATATAAGCGGCTGTTTACGAAGAAAACTACGTAAACAAGTTTCAGCGATCCCGTAAATCTATCAGCTTATTTACGGACGTCAGTCCTTCACTGTACATTAGCCTGGTTGGCTTCATCTCCCTAAGCTACAATTGTAGCACTTTCTGTGTGTTAAAAAATGGGAATAAAGAGTACTGACTCGATAGTTCCTTGCACAATTACTTTTATTGCCCAAATGTTCAAGCAGTAAAACTTCCCTTTTTTTATGTTTTCACCGCACTCAAAATGTTTGCATCAAAAGAAAATATTACTCCTCTGTAAGATAGATCTTATCCTGTAAATCGCTCCTGTTGTAAAATAGATATTTTTCTATCCGTTTTCTATTTTTAATTTCTACAATAAGCTCTTTTGTAGTAATTATTTAATGTGAAGAACAAACAATTTTTCGAAAATCAATTTATGGGAAATACATGATAATATGTATACATATAATTTTACTGATATTAAAAATAAAGTTATAAATGTATATAAGCAAAAGGTATTATTTTCGAAACATGTATCTTTATTCGTAGTTGAATTTAACGAAATTCCTGGCTTCCTAATAAAGTGAGTCATATTTCCTTAGTCAGCATAGCTGGTGCGGAAAAAGAAAGTCCTACTGAAAGATCTGTGAAAATTTTAAGTTGTGCTACAACAGCAGTATTTGTACCGGTTACGTGGTATTGTAATACTTGAACCCAGAAAGCGTTTCAGCCTGCAGAACGTTTTGCCTACGCTAAGATTCTAACTTAACGTATTACATTTAGCAAGCGTTTTACTAAGCCACGACTCCAAACGAGGAAGCCGGCATGCGAACGTTCCTGGCACTTTGGAGACAAAGTTAAACCTGTGCAATTTTTGAAAATCCACTGGTTTTAATGAAAGTTGGATGAGTTGAAGTAAAAAGATTATTTTGAATAAAAAACTTCCAGATTTGAGAAATTCTTGTTTATCTAATTTTTAAATTTGTCATTTCACTCAAAATTATGCGAAACCGCTAAAAAAATCGTGACTTTATTCAATCATCTCATTTTGAAGAACAGATTTCATTGAGAAAAAATCTTTGCCCATGAAACGAGTTTTTCTGTCAAAAGATAAACTTTTTTCCTGCAGCATTACATTACTTTCTCAATACTACGTGGTAGGGTGCGAAATAGTAAAATGTGTTTCATGGAGATTTATCAGTAATTCAGTACATATTCATAAATTAATTGTCTTCTTAATAATTCGTTTCAAAAATGGGAAATACATTATATAATTTGTTTTCATACACGTTTGCTCTTGAACGCCTCTTAGGTCAGGGTCTGTGGCAAATTGACCCTCATCCTCTGGACTCCATTGTAGTTCTCGTATTTTTCTCTGAAGGGCGCTCAAAATTGTTTATCGTCGAAACAGTCTAATCAGTGAATCAAGTACGAGTTCTTGGACTGTGCCGTCGACGACTGATCTGTAATTATGTGTGTAATCTGAGGACTTTTATGATATTTGTTATAATAACTGCATTATAAACTAGATTATATTTATTCTCCACATATACAATATGAATGTTTAAATTTATTACACAATGTTACTTGTTGATGCATTAGTTATTAGAAAAAAAAATAGAATGAAGTCGATATATTTATTTATTCATTTATAAGGAATTTGTTTGCCTGGATATCAGCAATCCCAGTGCAGTTTTTAAAAAAAGTTTCACGTTAATTCAAATGACAGTGGTACATCCCTCAACAATAACATTTGCGTATATTTTATATTTACAGTAATAGTATATACAAAACCCTTTGGTCATCATAGAGTTACAACAGACAATAGTACATTACTGCAAGTATATAATGCAATGATAGATTCAAAAAGTTAAAAACAAATAAAAAAGAGTAACAATAACTTCGATTAATTGAGTAAGTGACCTTTACATTATATTTAGCAATTTTATATCAAATTAAGTACTTTTTTAAATACACAATAATTCTGATGCAAATATTTTATCTCTTAATAATTCGTGTGATGTAACTAGTAGCAGCTATTTTCTTCACAGGCTTGCATGTCCCGGCCACCACATTTATATATACTGGGCTACTTGACCTCCTCTTAATATGAGATGTGAGTTAAGTCAATACACTCTACGCCTCACCAGAACAGCCTGTTCTTTCCTCACAAGTGATGACTGATTCTTATAATCTTGCTGACGGAATGCTCTTAATTCGCAGCTACTAAGGTGGTTTAATTCTTCGGAGTCTTTTTCATGAACTTCTTTTGTATTCTTTGTAGTAAGCCTCTAGAGGTTGGAATTTCTTCGCTCTGGGCCATTAGCATGATCTCCCCACTTCTACATAAGCATTTGACATTTCGTATCCATTGTCCGTCTTTGCCGTCTAGCTAACGGTGTCCCTCACGCCTAGGCCTATCTCAATATCCACGCTTGGGAGATAAGAGTCATCTTGCGAACATGACGCATTCCCTTCATCGCAACTAGCTAACTCCGCCTGAGCTTCAGCACACACGTGCAGAAACTCAACTACAACATTTAAAGGAAAGCTACAGCTGTTTTCGCCTCGGCCGGGAATCGAACCCGCGACTACACCACGGGAAGCTACTACGCTGCCCATGAGAGCCAGTTGCATAATTTCTCGTAATACTGGTATGCAATGTTGCTTTCTCCACGGATCCTTTTCAGGGATTTTCGGCATTTTCAGCAATTTTAGAGGTGCAATTATTTCATTAATTTGTTGCAAAATCTCAATTGCTCTTACAGTCAGGGGCTTTGGGTGTTTCTTTTTGAAGTTTAGGAATCTGTTGTATCTGCAGCTATCTTGAAGAACTTGCTGAATCGAGTCTGAGTTGTTGCTTGCCACTTTAGATGGTTATCTAAAGGTTAATTTTTCTGCATTATTCTAAGAACGGTTGGTGAGCTTCATACAGAAAACTGACTGTTGGGATGGTTCTGAAGGTACCACAGAATAATCTGGCTTCAGAATTGTGGATTTGATATAGTACTTTCTTCATTTTAGTAGCGTCGTGAAGAAGGCAACTGTTATTTCATTTTGATCTAACTAAATATTGGTACGTTCTTCTCGTAACTATGAAGTCTGCGCCCCATGTGCGCCCCAAATAGCACTGAGCAATAAAATGGAACTAATTTGTGGTGCATTCTTCTCGTAGTGGACTTAGGTACGGTATCCATGTTAATTTATCTAAAATCATTCCCAACATTTTAATTTCAAAACTCTGTCTTATTTTATGACAACCTAACCACAAAATACAATTCTGCTTACCTAGAATATTCAAAATTTGGAATTTTTTTGTTGAGATTCTGATGTCAGTTTCGTTGGAGAATTCCAAGACTGCGTCTAAGACTTTTCAATTTTCCTATATTGTTTTCACATCTGTCCCGGAAATAGAGATGTTGTTAGTATCTCCATACATATTAATAATAGATTTATTTTCTCTTGAAGTTCATTGATAATGATTAAAAATAGAGTGGTACTGAACATTGATCCTTGAGTTAGGCCATTCATAAATAGGGATGAACCATTGACACTGTTCATAACCTAGCGTTCTTTAAAAATAAATATAGACTTACTGAATTTGCCTTCAACATTTTCTTAATTAGTGTACTATCACTAGTCTTCTCCTAACCCTCACATAACTCTTTTCACTATCAAGACTTACAAATGTTTTTAGGTTAGCGAAACCCTTGATTATGCTGTTCTCCCGTTATGCTATACAGTCCCTTAGAAAGCGATATTTTCTACTCCACCTTAGTAGGGTGAAATAACTTGATATTGCTCGAGAAATCATGTTAAGTGTTGATTTATTTTCTCTAGGCAACAACATAGGGCAATAGGTCTGTAACTATTTATCGAAGCTTTATTTCTACAGGGAATAAGAATAGATATTACAAGAGCTTCTGCGCATTTTTTGAAAATATATTTCTTGTATAAATCATGCATATTTTTAATAAACATTGAATGGCACTTGCAGCGAGTCTCTTGATAAATATATTTGAAATTCCGTGGGGACCGGCACTGGCTTCTTTTAATTTCCAGATGGTTTCGTTTACTGAGCTGTGGTTTATATGAATGTTTAAATGTTTACGATTACCACTGACCATTTATCCTCATCATTAATCTGGTATAAATTGCGCAGTTTATTCTTTGCGGGAAATAAAATTTGTATCATGATTTGTACTACTAGATTTGGATCCAAGCAACTTTCCAAAACTATCCGCAATTAACCTCGAATCATGAATCAAATTCCCGTCATTAGAATAAATTGACTCAATGGTAGTGGTACTTTTTTCCCCATTTATTGAATTTGTGTTGTTCCAGACTTCTTTACTGCTCAATTTCGCAGTCAATGAAGAAAGAAAATCTTTGCAACAATTTATTTTTGCCTCTTTAAATATTCTTTTAGTGTATTCTCTACTAGGGTAATAATTTTGTTTTCAAGGTATTGCGCCTTTTATATACATTCATCAAACAATTTTTGTATTTTCGAACTGCATTTTTACAAGAATTTGCCCATTACAGAAATATTGTTTATCCTATATTGCAAATACCGATTGCTATGAATGTAAAACGGTACTCAATTTTATCTTCATAAATTACTCTTCTAAAACTACACAAATATTACGGAAAAGACAAGAATTCTCGAGCTTCGTTAGGCATCCTATCTCATTATAAATACACTTTGCCAACTAATAATGTAAAATTCAAGCAACTCTTTAGAGACAAATTCATTGATCGATTGATTGATTAATTAGAGATTCCGGGAGCGTTAACTGCAAAGGTCTAATACCGTGAGTGTAGTGCATGTTATCATCGTGGTGGGAGGTGGTGGTGGTGGTTATCTTGCCCCGCTGGATGGCGAGATTCGGCGCCGACCTTCACGTCGGCTAGCGAGGGTTTTCTCCTACCAGGTATCTCCCACCAGCGGGGAACTGCCAGTGCCAGGACAAGCAAATACATTCTTCTTCGAACTCTTAACATCTGGAAAGCTTCCTCTTCGGCCTGGTTTCCAGTAAATAAAATGGAGTAAAAATAAAAAAAAACAACAGAAAACTGCGTCACGTACATCAAGTTTAGAAGTAAATATCGCAGGAGACACGTGTCGTACAGACTCGACTATTGTACGCAAATTTCATTCTGTTTATGTTCTTTTCATGAAAGCCTTGACAAACAGACTGATTTCGAAATGATTGATTCATCAAACGCAATCTTACCTTCAAGCAGCTTTGCAAAAGCTTCTCATTACCACATACGTTCTATGTGAATAATGTAATTACCACATACGTTGTATGTGTACAATTTGATAATTGAAGGACGTCGGTACGAATATTCAGCTTGATTATTCAGAACTTCATTCATCGGTAGTCGCTATCGGAGAGGCGATTTATGGAAACATTTTCGGCTCGCACGCGCTAGCATTTTTTAACCGAACAACTCCTGCCTTCTTTGCTGTGAAGATAAGCGAGCGGCTTTATCACTCACTCTCCACATTCCTGTTTTCCCTGCATTGGTGATAAAGCCGGTACCTTGCGGATGTTTGTGGCGGCGGTGGGCGTGGCGAGGGGCGCGGGCTCGCGGGGGAGGCGGGTCGTTGGGTTAGTGCGTAGGCCTGCGACCTTCGGCGCCCGGACGCTTGTTTCCTTTGTGCTCGGGCGGGCGGGCGCAAGGCGGCGCTGGCGAGGCGCAGGGCGCCGCGACGCGCGCGCGCGGTGCCGGCGGCGACGGCGGCGGCGACCGGGCGGAGGCGCGTGTTTACAAGCGGGCCGCCTTGCAGCGGATCGGGCGCGTCGCCGACGGCTGGCCTCGCGGCGCCACCGTGCCGCTCCGCACCCCGCACCCCCCTCCCCCCGCCGAGCCGCGCCTACCCCGTCTCGCCACCCGCGCCCTGCGCAACGCGGTGATGGGCCCCCTCCCGCCCACTCGCATTCATCGCACGTGGAGCGCAGGCAGACGCGCTTTTATAACGCTCAGTACGCGGCGAAGAAATCGCGTGCAGTGAACACTCCAGTACAAAGTAGTGTGCAAATGTCGTGCCTTTTAAACATCTTGTTGCCGTGAATATTTTCTCAGCATTTACTTGGTGAAAAATTAACAAATATCAATTGTATTGTTTTCAAACCCCTCGAGAGACAGAAATGTCGAACGAGAAGAAATACATTAAAAAAAAGACAAATATCAATCGTTGAAGGTACATAATAGTATTCCAATAAGTTATTTTTGTTTTAATTGTTATTTGTTATTGTTTGTTTTGTTGGTGCATAATATTTTTATTATGTTGTTCCCAAAAAAATTTAAATTTACCAAAAGGATTTAAATTGCGTAATATATACTCTTCTAGGTGATAAATATATAAAAATTAAGTTACAGTTAACAGAATGTCTGTAAGTAAATTTTACTTTGTTAGTGAGAAGTTAACCCTCGTAACATAAGAATGTTTCTAATATACCGAATTATATCCGAGGAGGGAAATGGGGCGTTGGTAAAATCCTAAACAGACTAGGATTGTTTTCTACCCACCAAATAAAACTTGCACAAAACACGCATTCTAATAAGAAACTTTATTCACATAAAAATAAAATTCCAGGCTGCTCCACGATGCTTCACTACTGTATCGCATTTTGATAAAACATCATAAACAAATTAGTACTTAAATACTTCTTCGAACTGCAGATTCATATTTCTTGTTTTCATTTCTAAACAACTATAATTGTATTGACTTATCATCAGAAATGCATTTGCCGTAATGCGTTTTTGAAATGTCTACTGGGAAGGACGGACGCCCTCTTTCCCGCCTATCCTCTCTTCTCGTGCAATGCGGAAACCTCGCTTTTGATCTTGAGGTCTTCCTTCAGACTTGGCCGGCTTCAAGCTACGCGAGAAGCAGGGCCGGGCAGAGTCGTTAAATCAAGGGCTTCTAAACGCAGAGTTCTTAGGACGGTCACGACGTTATTCTTAGTATAGTTCAGTACACAAAGATAAATAATAGAAAATAAAATAATTAACAACTGTGGAATTTATTGTGCCACGTTGATTCAAGAAAGCGAGTGAAAAATTCGGTATTTATGCAGCAAAATACCTTGATAAACATTTGCATTGCGTAATTTCTAAGGGATTCCTCTTTGTTTTGAACTATTTTAACGTCGCCGAAAAAGAATTATCTGCTAAGGGATATTTTTGCACATCTCAATCTGTGCTGTTTTCGTTTTAAAAATAAAATTAGTGAAGGTCACGAAGACCAAGAGGACCAGATGAGAGAAGCTTTCAGATTTAAATTGGAATATTTCCCAACTCTACCGTAACATACCATCTACTTCCTCTTCCTGAACGTCATGCTGAGAGAGACGGAAATTGACGAGGCACGAAATTAATGAACATGAGCGTGCTTGGCCACTACAAAATGTCTCAGCTGTCATAAAGTGTCGTACGCGAGACAGCATCTCCACACACACACACACACACACAAACTAAATTTAGATTTGTGCCTCCCCTTCCCGAAAAAAAACTGAGAAGCATTTTGTTTTTTTTTAATTTCAGATATTAAACTCATTAGATCGATACAGAAAGAAATAATCAACCAAATTCATCGTTTTTGAAATCCTTGTGTGTCCATTAATAACTTTCCGAATACCGCCTTCTTGCGAAAAAGTCAGAGAAAGATGATATATCTTTTCTTTGAATATGATCTTTCATACGCCATCTTTTCATACAACTCATTTGTTGCTATTGATCTTGGTGCGGGATGGATCAGCGCAATGCACTAAATTCCGTGCACGCGCGGGGTCGTTGCTGCCACGCAAAGTGGCGCGCAGACTCAACATTCACCATCCACATCCATCTGCTTGAGATAGCTCAGGACAACAGCAGTTGCCCTGTAGTGTCTGTGATCGGGATGTCCCAGGGTTCGGCTACGACGATGTCGGATTTTTTAGTAGTTTTTATTTCTTTGTTCGACAAAATTATCTTTAGGGTTGTAGGTTGCGTACACTTAAATAAGATTTTTGAACTTATATTTTAAGAAAATAATACATACAATGTTTGATAAATGGCGGATTTTCGACACTAGCTAGATAGCTAGAGCGAATTCAATTGTGGTCTGGCTTCTCTGATCAGTAGTTGTCAGCAGTTTCTCCTATGGATACCAGGTGAGTGTACGAAGGAACCTAACGGGCAGCGCGCGATCTTTCCTTTCTTCATTCTTGTCCTCTTCTCTCCCTCACACACTCATAAACTTACCTGCACTACACTGCCGTACATATCGGGAGACCAGTCGGGTGCTGAGAGCTTGTCCTGACTGGCTCGGTGTCCCACTGGAGGAGATACCTGGAGCGGAAAGCCACAACAAGCACCGGGAGAGGTGGCTCAGGGCATCAACTGATGTCACTGCAGTGCCTCTGACTGGGAGGTCCTAGGTTTGAGTCCCGACGGTGGCAGGATTTTCGATACTAGTTAGATGGCTAAATCGAGTTCAGTCGCTTTCTGGAGGAAAATTCTAGAGGCTGCTCTGATCGTTAGTTTTCCGTGGTTTCTTCGATCAATACCAGGCGAAGGCCGGTTGCAATACCATAACAAACGGGCCACGGACCGCGCTCGATCTTTCCTTCTTCTACCTTGTCCTGTCTTCACCTCTTACTTACTCTACCACACATACCTAGACCAGTTGGAAGCTTAGCTCATGTCCCGGCTGAAGCGGTGCCCCGCTGGTGGGAGACACTTGTTTGAGGAAAACCCTGCTAGCCGACGGCGCCGGATCTCAACCATCCAGCGGGGGAAATTCACAGCCACCTCCAGAGCAAAATAACATGCACTAAACTTACGGGACGAATGCCCATAGCCGCTCCGGAATCACCAATCAATCAAAAATCAAAAGCCAATCTGTCGTATAGGTCACAATCGAATCTCACGTTCGAGTTGGAAAGAACACCGCCATTTTCCGGGATTCACATGCACTACACTAATGGTACGAATGGTCTTAGTAGTTGTGACGTCGAAAACCATATAATCAATCGATTATTCAATCACTGGCATGCGCGCCCTCGTGGGGTGCTGCGCGTGCCGTCGGGCGCTGACGCGGGGCCCCACCGCAGCGCCAGGGCCACGTGCGCCCCCGCCGCACGCGCGCGCTATTTCGGAAGAGGAAGCCAAAGAGCAAAAGCCGCGCCAGGCCCAACTCGCAAGGTTCAGCGGGCGACGCGGCACATTTGGCGTTCCGTGCTTAAGTAGTTCTTTCATAATTAGAATTGCGCTGTTTTAACAATCGTTTCAGTTTTTCGGAAGGGTGCTTTAATTTGTTTTCGTTTTCCGGCGCTCCACAATTTTGCTACATTCTTCTTAATTTTTCTCGTTGGTTTATTTTTTGCGTTTATGAATACTGGGTAATTAATTTTTCTGGAACAGTGCTGAATTTTAATATTGGTATCATGACACCTCTTGGATTTATTCAGTATGTTATAGCACAATAGATATGAAGGGATCGGAAGTAAAATATGATAACTCTTAAATTCATGTGATCTGTGATGTTGAAATTTTCGTACGCTTTCTTCTACTGTCCATGCGCAAGTGATTCCAAAATAGTTGAAATTGTGGTGCAAAGTTGTTCCCCGGCTGTTGTCATCGTTTTTTATATATCCCATTTAAACTCCTTCTCGCAAAAATGTTCACTTGCTTATATCTTGCTAACGTTTCCACGTGGCATTGGCGGATCCAGGGGGGCCATGGCTCCTCCGAAAGGTATAGAGTTTTCGTTTACCTTCCGTTATTTGGAAAAATTGATTTAACCCGGCAGTGGTAACATGCCTTTTTGAAACAAAAGTTGTAACGTGGGGTGTCTCCAGACCCCCACAAGTTTTTCATGATATATGCTAAATTATTACAAAATAAATTAATATAATATTCATCTTCTATTATTTACAATTTTTTTGCGTGTAATTAAACAATTATTAAGAATTTAGTTGCTAAACAACTCTGAGAATTCATCAGGAAAGCATCTAATATTTGGAGTTAATTTTTCTACCGGTCTGCGCGTGTTGTCACATCCAAGCCCATGTTTCGTAGCAGAAATTGAAATCTTTTCAAATTCAAAGTACAATGGAAATTTTCAATACTCATATTATCCACTTTTCACAATTCAGCAAGATTTGGGTGCCCTGATTTCACGGACTCAGCCAAAATACGTAGCACAATTACTGCCTTTATTTCCCCTTTCTCAGTCTTATTGGTGCTGCGATAATTTTATTCCTCTCTAAATCCATTTCATTTTTGATGTTGGTGGATACTGTAATTCTCTCAATCATATCCAAATTAATAAAGAAGGAAAACATTATCCTGGTTTTTTGAATTGCGTGCAGACTGCTTTTTCCAGGTCGGTGAGTAACGATATTCTGTTCCCGCTTTCAGCAAAAGTTGGCGTATTCTTCCACTCCTTTCTTAACGTATAAAGTGACCAAAAATGTTCGTAGTACTTCAGTATTAATTTTTGCAGGGGAATCCTAACGTAAAATACAGAATGCAATACGTTCCGAAACTAATAGAATGTACGAAACTGAAGACACCTTTGATAACGTAGAAGATAACGCGGGGTTCTCTGAGCACCCCAAACAAAACAATAGCTTGCTACACGGATAAAACTCACTAAAGTGGCAAACTGAGAGCACACTAAATATCATGATACAGAGAGAGAAAGGTACTAAAGCAATGGTCAGGGTAGCCAACATGGGAAATACAACAAGCGGGAAGAAAGGATCAATTCTCAAAATAATCGGTAAATTAAAAAATAAATATTCGGCCGGTTTAGATGAATTTCCGGATTGTTTGTTAAAGACGTGCGCGCCAGCCATTATACACCCGTTAACTCACATATTTAATGCATCCTTATGCACCGGAATTTTTCCAGATATTTTTAAAACAGCTAGATTAAGCCGCTCTTCAAAAAAGGCAACAAAAATGAAGTGCAAAATTATCGGCCAATATCTCTTTTGTCAGTTTTTTCAAAATATTAGAGAGACTTTTTATGTGCGAATGGAAACCTTTCTCAATAAACACGACGCGTTTTTCAAATTGCCAACATGGATTCAGGAAATCAAAATCTACGGAAACAGCCATTTTTTCTTTTCTTAAGGATGTTGCCTCATCATTGGATCAAAACGAAGCAACTATTGGAATATTTTTAGATCTTTCAAAAGCTTTTGACGTCATTGATCATAACATTTTACTTTCAAAATTACCTTCGTATGGAATCCGTGGTATTGCTCTAGATTGGCTATGTTCGTACCTTAAACAACGATCTCAGAGAGTAGAAATACCTTACTGGAATGATGGAACTTTATGTACACACCTTTCCGGTTCTTTGCCAATTGTACGTGGAGTCCCGCAAGGATCGATTTTAGGCCCTATTCTCTTCCTATTATACGTAAATGACATGCCCTTAGCGATTCGAAACGGAAGAACAGTTCTCTTTGCGGATGATACAAATATTCTTTGCAATAAAGAAACCGTAAATAGTACAATATCAGACGTTTCAAATTGGTTCCGTAATAACAAATTAAAAGTAAATGAAAATAAAACAGTTTCAATGCAGTTTTCCATATCAAATAAAAAATTCTGTACTCCATTGAAAACGAACGGTGTGCCATTGACTGATGTTAATGTAACAAAATTTTTAGGTCTATCAATTCAGTCAAACCTCAAATGGAATGCCCACTTAAATGAATTGAACACAAAATTAAGTTCATTATGCTACGCGTTCAGAATTCTTTCAAATTCCGTCAGCCTTCATACAGCTCGTTGTGTATATTTTGCCAATGTTCACTCCCGCCTGAGATATGGCATAATATTTTTGGGAAACACATCTTATAGTTCACAGACTTTCAGATTACAAAAAAGAATTGTACGAATAATAAGCAAATCCAACCCACGTGATTCTTGTAAGTCACTCTTTATTAATCTAGGAATTTTACCATTACCTTGTCTCCTGATTTACGAATCAGTAGTTTTTGTCAAAAATGACTTACTTAAGGACGGGAATATATTTTCAGCAAACGCCGATGTCTATAAGTATAACACACGACGTAGTAATCATATTCACCAGGTGGCAGTATCAACAGCTCACTACAAAAAATTCACATACAATTCATGTACATTACTCTACAACACTTTGCCAGAAGACATTAAACGATTAAATTCAATAGAAAAGTTTAAGTCCCAAGTAAAATCTTTCTGCTGCATAACTGTTTCTATACAATTCGAGACTATACCGAGCATCAAAAAGGAAAGTAGAATTAATTTTAACAATGATAGTTAATGTAATTATTTATCGTTTGGACTGTATAATTCTAAAGAACCTGTAACAAGTATTGTACCACAGTTTCTGGGTTGATGGCCCCCATCTCGATCAGGTTTTTCGTCCAGTTTCCCTGATCCTTGAGCAAATGCTGAGATGGTCCCTTGTTTTGCTTCTGGACATAAATGTAACTTCATTATTTGTGCACGTCTTCTGAATTTCAGTGGGAAATATAGTTATTCAAATTATCGTTTTTCATATTATCGCGGCAAAAAGTATTATTCTTTCATGAAGAACATGAGGGTTCAGGGCAGGAATTTATAGCTAATTTACCATTGAAAATATATTTTATTATATAGGAGCGAATATTTTGTGAACAAAACTCGAAAAAAAACTCTCTTTTCTGTATTTAAAATTCGACTAGAATATGGTTTAGGATAGAGACCACAGAATTATGAAAACGTGCACAAAATTCACTTCTCCCCATAGCTCGTCATACGCAGTTTTTAACTGTTTTTGATGTAAATATATAAATAAATAAAGGATCGTGGGGGTCCCACAGACCCCCGCGTTACCGCTCCCGGGTTAAATATTTATGTTCGAATTATGTAATTATTTAAACAATTATATTGTATAGTACCATATCTACAGTATAATAACATATATAAATAACATAAATAATATACAGTATCATAACAAATATGTTTATTATTTTTGAAAAATCTACGATGGCCCCTTCCAAAATGATCGCCTGGATCCGTCCCTGCCACGTGGAGGATCATGTTTTCCACCCGAACCCTTCATTTCGACATTAGTTATTAACAGCAGATTCATTGAAACATTTGCATTGAACTCTTGTTGAAATCCATTCCAGATTGAGAGCCTGTTAGTCAGGACGTGACTAGGAATTGTTTTGATTTTACCCGTGCCAGACTTTTTAATTTCGGGAGAGTGGTCAGAACTCAGATCTCGACATTACTAAATTGTAATGTTTCATTTTGTCATACCTTTCATGCTTAATTTATACAGTAAGTCGGAAATTTTGATTATTTCTTTTGGCCAATATGTTGGCCTCCCAGTAGATAACGCACCACATCCGTCTTCCCAAATTTCTTAAAAAAGTACTTTTTCTCTTCGGGAATTTAGACGGGAACCCCTTGGGTTTGGGATTATAATCGCCTCCGATAACGAAACTTCTACCCAGTAGACGAAATAATTCCAAGAAGTCTTCTTTTATAATTCGATGTCTTGGTGGGCAGTAGACTCCGACACAGCAGCAAACTGTAAGTTATCTTCTGTTTGCATAGAGGCTGCTTATAGATAATTTCTTCTCCGACTTACAATGTTATGATTGATGGTATTTTTATGGTGTTTCGTACTGTTTGGGTAGCAGATCAAGTACACGTCGTAATTAGATGAGTTTATATAAGATTTTTCAGTGAAATGTGTTTCTGAGATAACAAAATGTCTAATTTTTCCTGTTAAGAAATTGCGCAAAATTCTTGGCGATGTTGAGCCAAGATGTCGGTGATCGATATTGCAATTCTGTTTAATTTATTCTCAAACTTGGAAACCTTTATTTAAATTATGTTTATTAACCTGTTGATTTGTACATATCGTTTATTAAATAATTGTTCAAACTTCTGAAAAAATGTTGAATAACGAATACCAGTTCATTATCCCTAGCATTAACAGTGGCGAGAGATAGGAGGTCTACCGATGATTACTGCCTGAGATAAGGTATTAATGTT
>JAHLJT010008446.1:111870265-111880265 GCA_031308135.1 Acheta domesticus | reverse complement strand
TTTTTTGTTTTTTTTTTTTTTTTTTTTTTTTTTGTTTTTTTTTTTTTTTTTTTTTTTTTTTTTGTTTTTTTTTTTTTTTTTTTTTTTTTTTTTGTTTTTTTTTTTTTTTTTTTTTTTTTTTTTTTTTTTTTTTTTTTTTTTTTTTTTTTTTTTTTTTTTTTTTTTTTTTTTTGTTTTTTTTTTTTTTTTTTTTTTTTTTTTTTTTTTTTTTTTTTTTTTTTGTTTTTTTTTTTTTTTTTTGTTTTTTTTTTTTTTTTTTTTTTTTTTTTTGTTTTTTTTTTTTTTTTTTTTTTTTTTTTTTTTTTTTTTTTTTTTTTTTTTTTTTTTTGTTTTTTTTTTTTTTTTTTTTTTTTTTTTGTTTTTTTTTTTTTTTTTTTTTTTTTTTTTTTTTTTTTTTTTTTTTTTTTGTTTTTTTTTTTTTTTTTTTTTTTTGTTTTTTTTTTTTTTTTTTTTTTTTTTTTTTTTTTTTTTTTTTTTTTTTTTTTTTTTTTTTTTTTTTGTTTTTTTTTTTTTTTTTTTTTTTTTTTTTGTTTTTTTTTTTTTTTTTTTTTTTTTTTTTTTTTTTTTTTTTTTTTTTTTTGTTTTTTTTTTTTTTTTTTTTTTTTTTTTTTTTTTTTTTTTTTTTTTTTTGTTTTTTTTTTTTTTTTTTTTTTTTTTTTTTTTTTTTTTTTTTTTTTTTTTTTTTTTTTTTGTTTTTTTTTTTTTTTTTTTTTTTTTTTTTTTTTTTTTTTTTTTTTTTTTTTTTTTTTTTTTTTTTTTTTTTTTTTTTTTTTTTTTTTTTTTTTTTTTTTTTTTTTTTTTTTTTTTTTTTTTTTTTTTTTTTTTTTTTTTTTTTTTTTTTTTTTTTTTTTTTTTTTTTTTTTTTTTTTTTTGTTTTTTTTTTTTTTTTTTTTTTTTTTTTTTTTTTTGTTTTTTTTTTTTTTTTTTTTTTTTTTTTTTTTTTTTTTTTTTGTTTTTTTTTTTTTTTTTTTTTTTTTTTTTTTTTTTTTTTTTTTTTGTTTTTTTTTTTTTTTTTTTTTTTTTTTTTTTTTTTTTTTTTTTTTTTTGTTTTTTTTTTTTTTTTTTTTTTTTTTTTTTTTTTGTTTTTTTTTTTTTTTTTTTTTTTTTGTTTTTTTTTTTTTTTTTTTTTTTTTTTTTTTTTTTTTTTTTTTTTTTTTTTTTTTTTGTTTTTTTTTTTTTTTTTTTTTTTTTTTTTTTTTTTTTTTTTTTTTTTTTTTTTTTTTTTTTTTTTTTTTTTTTTTTTTTTTTTTTTTTTTTTTTTTTTTTTTTTTTTTTTTTTTTTTTTTTTTTTTTTTTTTTTTTTTTTTTTTTTTTTTTTTTTTTTTTTTTTTTTTTTTTTTTTTTTTTTTTTTTTTTTTTTTTTTTTTGTTTTTTTTTTTTTTTTTTTTTTTTTTTTTTTTTTTTTTTTTTTTTTTTTTTTTTTTTTTTTTTTTTTTTTTTTTTTTTTGTTTTTTTTTTTTTTTTTTTTTTTTGTTTTTTTTTTTTTTTTTTTTTTTTTTTTTTTTTTTTTTTTTTTTTTTTGTTTTTTTTTTTTTTTTTTTTTTTTTTTTTTTTTTTTTTTTTTTTTTTTTTTTTTTTTTTTTTTTTTTTTTTTTTTTGTTTTTTTTTTTTTTTTTTTTTTTTTTTTTTTTTTTTTTTTTTTTTTTTTTTTTTTTTTTTTTTTTTGTTTTTTTTTTTTTTTTTTTTTTTTTTTTTTTTTTTTTTTTTTTTTTTTTTTTTTTGTTTTTTTTTTTTTGTTTTTTTTTTTTTTTTTTTTTTTTTTTTTTTTTTTTTTTTTTTTTTTTTTTTTTTTTTTTTTTTTTTTTTTTTTTTTTTTTTTTTTTTTTTTTTTTTTTTTTTTTTTTTTTTTTTTTTTTTTTTTTTGTTTTTTTTTTTTTTTTTTTTTTTTTTTTTTTTTTTTTTTTTTTTTTTTTTTTTTTTTTTTTTTTTTTTTTTTTTTGTTTTTTTTTTTTTTTTTTTTTTGTTTTTTTTTTTTTTTTTTTTTTTTTTTTTTTTTTTTTTTTTTTGTTTTTTTTTTTTTTTTTTTTTTTTGTTTTTTTTTTTTTTTTTTTTTTTTTTTTTTTTTTTTTTTTTTTTTTTTTTTTTTTTTTTTTTTTTTTTTTTTTTTTTTTTTTTTTTTTTTTTTTTTTTTTTTTTTTTTTTGTTTTTTTTTTTTTTTTTTTTTTTTGTTTTTTTTTTTTTTTTTTTTTATTTTTTTTTTTTTTTTTTTTTTTTTTTTTTTTTTTTTTTTTTTTTTGTTTTTTTTTTTTTTTTTTTTTTTTTTTTTTTTTTTTTTTTTTTTTTTTTTTTTTTTTTTTTTTGTTTTTTTTTTTTTTTTTTTTTTTTTTTTTTTTTTTTTTTTTTTTTTTTTTTTTTTTTTTTTTTTTTTTTTTTTTTTTTTTTTTTTTTTTTTTTTTTTTTTTTTTTTTTTTTTTTTTTTTTTTTTTTTTTTTTTTTTTTTTTTTTTTTTTTGTTTTTTTTTTTTTTTTTTTTTTTTTTTTTTTTTTTTTTTTTTTTTTTTTTTTTTTTTTTTTTTGTTTTTTTTTTTTTTTTTTTTTTTTTTTTTTTTTTTTTTTGTTTTTTTTTTTTTTTTTTTTTTTTTTTTGTTTTTTTTTTTTTTTTTTTTTTTTTTTTTTTTGTTTTTTTTTTTTTTTTTTTTTTTTTTTTTTTTTTGTTTTTTTTTTTTTTTTTTTTTTTTTTTTTTTTTTTTTGTTTTTTTTTTTTTTTTTTTTTTTTTTTTTTTTTTTTTTTTTTTGTTTTTTTTTTTTTTTTTTTTTTTTTTTTTTTTTTTTTTTTTTTTTTTTTTTTTTTTTTTTTTTTTTTTTGTTTTTTTTTTTTTTTTTTTTTTTTTTTTTTTTTTTTTTTTTTTTTTTTTTTTTTTTTTTTTTTTTTTTTTTTTTTTTTTTTTTTTTTTTTTTTTTTTTTTTTTTTTTTTGTTTTTTTTTTTTTTTTTTTTTTTTTTTTTTTTTTTTTTTTTTTTTTTTTTTTTTTTTTTTTTTTTTTTTTTTTTTTTTTGTTTTTTTTTTTTTTTTTTTTTTTTTTTTTTGTTTTTTTTTTTTTTTTTTTTTTTTTTTTTTTTTTTTTTTTTTTTTTTTTTTTTTTTTTTTTTTTTGTTTTTTTTTTTTTTTTTTTTTTTTTTTTGTTTTTTTTTTTTTTTTGTTTTTTTTTTTTTTTTTTTTTTTTTGTTTTTTTTTTTTTTTTTTTTTTTTTTTTTTTTTTTTTTTTTTTTTTTTTTTTTTTTTTTTTTTTTTTTTTTTTTTTTTTTTTTTTTTTGTTTTTTTTTTTTTTTTTTTTTTTTTTTTTTTTTTTTTTTTTTTTTTTTTTGTTTTTTTTTTTTTTTTTTTTTTTTTTTTTTTTTTTTTTTTTTTTTTTTTTTTTTTTTTTTTTTTTTTTTTTTTTGTTTTTTTTTTTTTTTTTTTTTTTTTTTTTTTTTTTTTTTTTTTTTTTTTTTTTTTTTTTTTTTTTTTTTTTTTTTTTTTTTTTTTTTTTTTTTTTTTTTTTTTTTTTTTTTTTTTTTGTTTTTTTTTTTTTTTTTTTTTTTTTTTTTTTTTTTTTGTTTTTTTTTTTTTTTTTTTTTTTTTTTTTTTTTTTTTTTTTTTTTTTTTTTTTTTTTTTTTTTTTTTTTTTTTTTTTTTTTTTTTTTGTTTTTTTTTTTTTTTTTTTTTTTTTTTTTTTTTTTTTTTTTTTTTTTTTTGTTTTTTTTTTTTTTTTTTTTTTTTTTTTTTTTTTTTTTTTTTTTTTTTTTTTTTTGTTTTTTTTTTTTTTTTTTTTTTTTTTTTTTTTTTTTTGTTTTTTTTTTTTTTTTTTTTTTTTTTTTTTTTTTTTTTTTTTTTTTTTTTTTTTTTTTTTTTTTTTTTTTTTTTTTTTTTGTTTTTTTTTTTTTTTTTTTTTTTTTTTTTTTTTTTTTTTTTTTTTTTTTTTTTTTTTTTTTTTTTTTTTTTTTTGTTTTTTTTTTTTTTTTTTTTTTTTTTTTTTTTTTTTTTTTTTTTTTTTTTTTTTTTTTTTTTTTTTTTTTTTTTTTTTTTTTTTTTTTGTTTTTTTTTTTTTTTTTTTTTTTTTTTTTTTTTTTTTTTTTTTTTTTTTTTTTTGTTTTTTTTTTTTTTTTTTTTTTTTTTTTTTTTTTTTTTTTTTTTTTTTTTTTTTTTTTTTTTTTTTTTTTTTTTTTTTTTTTGTTTTTTTTTTTTTTTTTTTTTTTTTTATTTTTTTTTTTTTTTTTTTTTTTTTTTTTTTTTTTTTTTTTTTTTTTTTTTTTTTTTTTTTTTTTTTTTTGTTTTTTTTTTTTTTTTTTTTTTTTTTTTTTTTTTTTTTTTTTTTTTTTTTTTTTTTTTTTTTTTTTTTTTTTTGTTTTTTTTTTTTTTTTTTTTTTTTTTTTTTTTTTTTTTTTTTTTTTTTTTTTTTTTTTTTTTTTTTTTTTTTTTTTTTTTTTTTTTTTTTTTTTTTTTTTTTTTTTTTTTTTTTTTTTTTTTTTTTTTTTTTTTTTTTTTTTTTTTTTTTTTTTTTTTTTTTTTTTTTTTTTTTTTTTTTTTTTTTTTTTTTTTTTTTTTTTTTTTTTTTTTTTTTTTTTTTTTTTTTTTTTTTTGTTTTTTTTTTTTTTTTTTTTTTTTTTTTTTTTTTGTTTTTTTTTTTTTTTTTTTTTTTTTTTTTTTTTTTTTTTTTTTTTTTTTTTTTTTTTGTTTTTTTTTTTTTTTTTTTTTTTTTTTTTTTTTTTTTTTTTTTTTTTTTTTTTTTTTTTTTTTTTTTTTTTTTTTTTTTTGTTTTTTTTTTTTTTTTTTTTTTTTTTTTTTTTTTTTTTTTTTTTTTTTTTTTGTTTTTTTTTTTTTTTTTTTTTTTTTTTTTTTTTTTTTTTTTTTTTTTTTTTTTTTTTTTTTTGTTTTTTTTTTTTTTTTTTTTTTTTTTTTTTTTTTTTTTTTTTTTTTTTTTTTTTTTTTTTTTTTTTTTTTTTTTTTTTTTTTTTTTTTTTTTTTTTTTTTTTTTTTTTTTTTTTTTTTTTTTTTTTTTTTTTTTTTTTGTTTTTTTTTTTTTTTTTTTTTTTTTTTTTTTTTTTTTGTTTTTTTTTTTTTTTTTTTTTTTTTTTTTTTTTTTTTTTTTTTTTTTTTTTTTTTTTTTTTTTTTTTTTTTTTTTTTTTTTTTTTTTTTTTTTTTTTTTTTTTTTTTTTTTTTTTTTTTTTTTTTGTTTTTTTTTTTTTTTTTTTTTTTTTTTTTTTGTTTTTTTTTTTTTTTTTTTTTTTTTTTTTTTTTTTTTTTTTTTTTTTTTTATTTTTTTTTTTTTTTTTTTTTTTTTTTTTTTTTTTTTTTTTTTTTTTTTTTTTTTTTTTTTTTTTTTTTTTTGTTTTTTTTTTTTTTTTTTTTTTTTTTTTTGTTTTTTTTTTTTTTTTTTTTTTTTTTTTTTTTTTTTTTTTTTTTTTTTTTTTTTTTTTTTTTTTTTTTTTTTTTTTTTTTTTTTTTTTTTTTTTTTTGTTTTTTTTTTTTTTTTTTTTTTTTTTTTTTTTTTTTTTTTTTTTTTTTTTTTTTTTTTTTTTTTTTTTTTTTTTTTTTTTTTTTGTTTTTTTTTTTTTTTTTTTTTTTTTTTTTTTTTTTTTTGTTTTTTTTTTTTTTTTTTTTTTTTTTTGTTTTTTTTTTTTTTTTTTTTTTTTTTTTTTTTTGTTTTTTTTTTTTTTTTTTTTTTTTTTTTTTTTGTTTTTTTTTTTTTTTTTTTTTTTTTTGTTTTTTTTTTTTTTTTTTTTTTTTTTTTTTTTTTGTTTTTTTTTTTTTTTTTTTTTTTTTTTTTTTTTTTTGTTTTTTTTTTTTTTTTTTTTTTTTTTTTTTTTTTTTTTGTTTTTTTTTTTTTTTTTTTTTTTTTTTTTTTTTTTTTTTTTTGTTTTTTTTTTTTTTTTTTTTTTTTTTTTTTTTTTTTTTTGTTTTTTTTTTTTTTTTTTTTTTTTTTTTTTTTTTTTTTTTTTTTTTTTTTTTTTGTTTTTTTTTTTTTTTTTTTTTTTTTTTTTTTTTTTTTTTTTTTTTTTTTTTTTTTTTTTTTTTTTTTTTTTTTTTTTTTTTTTTTTTTTTTTTTTTTTTTTTTTTTTTTTTTTTTTTTTTTTTTTTTTTTTTTTTTTTTTTTTTTTTGTTTTTTTTTTTTTTTTTTTTTTTTTTTTTTTTTTTTTTTTTTTTTTTTTGTTTTTTTTTTTTTTTTTTTTTTTTTTTTTTTTTTTTTTTTTTTTTTTTTTTTTTTTTTTTTTTTTTTTTTTTTGTTTTTTTTTTTTTTTTTTTTTTTTTTTTTTTTTTTTTTTTTTTTTTTTTTTTTTTTTTTTTTTTTTTTTGTTTTTTTTTTTTTTTTTTTTTTTTTTTTTTTTTTTTTTTTTTTTTTTATTTTTTTTTTTTTTTTTTTTTTTTTTTTTTTTTTTTTTTTTTTTTTTTTTTTTTTTGTTTTTTTTTTTTTTTTTTTTTTTTTTTTTTTTTTTTTTTTTTTTTTTTTTTTTTTTTTTTTTTTTTTTTTTTTTTTTTTTTTTTTTTTTTTTTTTTTTTTTTTTTTTTTTTTTTTTTTTTTTTTTTTTTTTTTTTTTTTTTTTTTTTTTTTTTTTTTTTTTTTTTTTTTTTTTTTTTTTTTTTTTTTTTTTTTTTTTTTTTTTTTTTTTTTTTTTTTTTTTTTTTTTGTTTTTTTTTTTTTTTTTTTTTTTTTTTTTTTTTTTTTTGTTTTTTTTTTTTTTTTTTTTTTTTTTTTTTTTTTTTTTTTTTTTTTTTTTTTTTTTTTTTTTTTTTTTTTTTTTTTTTTTTTTTTTTTTTTGTTTTTTTTTTTTTTTTTTTTTTTTTTTTTTTTTTTTTTTTGTTTTTTTTTTTTTTTTTTTTTTTTTTTTTTTTTTTTTTTTTTTTTTTTTTTTTTTGTTTTTTTTTTTTTTTTTTTTTTTTTTTTTTTTTTTTTTTTTTTTTTTTTTTTTTTTTTTTTTTTTTTTTTTTTTTTTTTTTTTTTTTTTTTTTTTTTTTTTTTTTGTTTTTTTTTTTTTTTTTTTTTTTTTTTTTTTTTTTTTTTTTTTTTTTTTTTTTTTTTTTTTTTTTTTTTTTTTTTTTTTTTTTTTTTTTTTTTTTTTTTTTTTTTTTTTTTTTTTTTTTTTTTTTTTTTGTTTTTTTTTTTTTTTTTTTTTTTTTTTTTTTTTTTTTTTTTTTTTTTTTTTTTTTTTTTTTTTTTTTTTTGTTTTTTTTTTTTTTTTTTTTTTTTTTTTTTTTTTTTTTTTTTTTTTTTTTTTTTTTTTTTTTTTTTTTTTTTTTTTTTTTTTTGTTTTTTTTTTTTTTTTTTTTTTTTTTTTTTTTTTTTTTTTTTTTTTTTTTTTTTTTTTTTTTTTTTTTTTTTTTTTTTTGTTTTTTTTTTTTTTTTTTTTTTTTTTTTTTTTTTTTTTTTTTTTTTTTTTTTTTTTTTTTTTTTTTGTTTTTTTTTTTTTTTTTTTTTTTTTTTTTTTTTTTTTTTTTTTTTTTTTTTTTTTTTTTTTTTTTTTTTTTTTTTTTTTTTTTTTTTTTTTTTTTTTTTTTTGTTTTTTTTTTTTTTTTTTTTTTTTTTTTTTTTTTTTTTTTTTTTTTGTTTTTTTTTTTTTTTTTTTTTTTTTTTTTTTTTTTTTTTTTTTTTTTTTTTTTTTTTTTTTTTTTTTTTTTTTTTTTTTTTTTTTTTTTTTTTTTTTTTTTTTTTTTTTTTTTTTTTTTTTTTTTTTTTTTTTTTTTTTTTTTTTTTTTTTTTTTTTTTGTTTTTTTTTTTTTTTTTTTTTGTTTTTTTTTTTTTTTTTTTTTTTTTTTTTTTTTTTTTTTTTTTTTTTTTTTTTTTTTTTTTTTTTTTTTTTTTTTTTTTTTTTTTTTTTTTTTTTTTTTTTTTTTTTTTTTTTGTTTTTTTTTTTTTTTTTTTTTTTTTTTTTTTTTTTTTTTTTTTTTTTTTTTTTTTTTTTTTTTTTTTTTTTTTTTTTTTTTTTTTTTTTTTTTTTTTTTTTTTTTTTTTTTTTTTTTTTTTTTTTTTTTTTTTTTTTTTTTTTTTTTTTTTTTTTTTTTTTTTTTTTTTTTTTTTTTTTTTTTTTTTTTTTTTTTTTTTGTTTTTTTTTTTTTTTTTTTTTTTTTTTTTTTTTTTTTTTTTTTTTTTTTTTTTTTTTTTTTTTTTTTTTTTTTTTTTTTTTTTTTTTTGTTTTTTTTTTTTTTTTTTTTTTTTTTTTTTTTTTTTTTTTTTTTTTTTTTTTTTTTTTTTTTTTTTTTTTTTTTGTTTTTTTTTTTTTTTTTTTTTTTTTTTTTTTTTTTTTTTTTTTTTTTTTTTTTTTTTTTTTTTTTTTTTTTTTTGTTTTTTTTTTTTTTTTTTTTTTTTTTTTTTTTTTTTTTTTTTTTTTTTTTTTTTTTTTTTTTTTTTTTTTTTTTTTTTTTTTTTTTTTTTTTTTTTTTTTTTTTTTTTTTTTTTTTTTTTTTTTTTTTTTTTTTTTTTTTTTTTTTTTTTTTTTTTTTTTTTTTTTTTTTGTTTTTTTTTTTTTTTTTTTTTTTTTTTTTTTTTTTTTTTTTTTTTTTTTTTTTTTTTTTTTTTTTTTTTTTTTTTTTTTTGTTTTTTTTTTTTTTTTTTTTTTTTTTTTTTTTTTTTTTTTTTTTTGTTTTTTTTTTTTTTTTTTTTTTTTTTTTTTTTTTTTTTTTTTTTTTTTTTTTTTTTTTTTTTTTTTTTTTTTTTTTTTTTTTGTTTTTTTTTTTTTTTTTTTTTTTTTTTTTTTTTTTTTTTTTTTTTTTTTTTTTTTTTTTTTTTTTTTTTTTTTTTTTTTTTTTTTTTTTTTTTTTTTGTTTTTTTTTTTTTTTTTTTTTTTTTTTTTTTTTTTTTTTTTTTTTTTTTTTTTTTTTTTTTTTTTTTTTTTTTTTTTTTTTTTTTTTTTTTTTTTTTTTTTTTTTTTTTTTTTTTTTTTTTTTTTTTTTTTTTTTTTTTTTTTTTTTTTTTTTTTTTTTTTTTTTTTTTTTTTTTTTTTTTTTTTTGTTTTTTTTTTTTTTTTTTTTTTTTTTTTTTTTTTTTTTTTTTTTTTTTTTTTTTTTTTTTTTTTTTTTTTTTTTTTTTTTTTTTTTTTTTTTTTTTTTTTTTTTTTTTTTTTTTTTTTTTTTTTTTTTTTTTTTTTTTTTTTTTTTTTTTTTTTTTTTTTTTTTTTTTTTTTTTTTTTTTTTTTTTTTTTTTTTTTTTTTTTTTTTTTTTTTTTTTTTTTTTTTTTTTTTTTTTTTTTTTTTTTTTTTTTTTTTTTTTTTTTTTTTTTTTTTTTTTTTTTTTTTTTTTTTTTTTTTTTTTTTTTTTTTTTTTTTTTTTTTTTTTTTTTTTTATTTTTTTTTTTTTTTTTTTTTTTTTTTTTTTTTTTTTTTTTTTTTTTTTTTTTTTTTTTTTTTTTTTTTTTTTTTTTTTTTTTTTTTTTTTTTTTTTTTTTTTTTTTTTTTTTTTTTTTTTTTTTTTTTTTATTTTTTTTTTTTTTTTTTTTTTTTTTTTTTTTTTTTTTTTTTTTTTTTTTTTTTTTTTTTTTTTTTTTTTTTTTTTTTTTTTTTTTTTTTTTTTTTTTTTTTTTTTTTTTTTTTTTTTTTTTTTTTTTTTTTTTTTTTTTTTTTTTTTATTTTTTTTTTTTTTTTTTTTTTTTTTTTTTTTTTTTTTTTTTTTTTTTTTTTTTTTTTTTTTTTTTTTTTTTTTTTTTTTTTTTTTTTTTTTTTTTTTTTTTTTTTTTTTTTTTTTTTTTTTTTTTTTTTTTTTTTTTTTTTTTTTTTTTTTTTTTTTTTTTTTTTTTTTTTTTTTTTTTTTTTTTTTTTTTTTTTTTTTTTTTTTTTTTTTTTTTTTTTTTTTTTTTTTTTTTTTTTTTTTTTTTTTTTTTTTTTTTTTTTTTTTTTTTTTTTTTTTTTTTTTTTTTTTTTTTTTTTTTTTTTTTTTTTTTTTTTTTTTTTTTTTTTTTTTTTTTTTTTTTTTTTTTTTTTTTTTTTTTTTTTTTTTTTTTTTTTTTTTTTTTTTTTTTTTTTTTTTTTTTTTTTTTTTTTTTTTTTTTTTTTTTTTTTTTTTTTTTTTTTTTTTTTTTTTTTTTTTTTTTTT
>JAHLJT010008446.1:111727765-111825265 GCA_031308135.1 Acheta domesticus | reverse complement strand
TTTCTTTTCTTCTTCCATTTTGTTACTTGAAATTTTTAATAATATTGTATTTCATTTTACCGTTGTGTTTTCTTTAAAATATCATGATAAATTTCTGTTAAACAAGCGTTGTTCTCATTTTTAATTAACTGTTCTAAAATTGTTGGAAAGGTTTTATTATTTTCATAAACTGCATGGTTAGTATTAATATTTTCTTGTACAAATTTAAACTGTATCTTAATTCCTTTTTCTAAAAAATTTTTATATAACTTTGTTCTTTTTAAAGCTTTAAACGATTCAACACTGCCTTTACAAATAATTTTTATTCTTTCATTTTTTTTGGGATCAAGGACTAATGTCGAAAAATCAGATATTTTAACATTAATAGTACGCATTTTTGGAATATCAAGTATTTTTTTAACCATCAATGGATACTCTCCAATTTTTGAACCATTAAAAATTAATAATAATAAACCATTATCTTCACTTTCTCCAAATGCATGTTGAATAACACTTCCTGGATAAAAAATATTTTTTTGAGGTCGTTGTTCACTATGTATATGTCCACTAATCACTAATGGAAAAGAATGATCCCATTTATCACCTTCTATTGATTCTATTGCACCCATTTTACAACCATAAAATTCTTGATGAGCAAATATACAATTTACATTTTTCCACCATTCGTTATCTATTATATTTAGAGCTTCTACAAATCTTCCAGGAGGTACATAAGGAACCATACCAAATGTAAAATTTTTAATTTTTATAATGGAAGTAAAATCAATAATAAATGTGTTGTTCCACTCCTTTAATGCATTCATCCAATGACGTTTAGAAAGAAATTGTTGATTGTTTTCATAATCATGATTTCCAACTAAAATATATGTTGGGCATATTTTTCTAACCTGGTCTATAAAATTAATGGCTTTATTAAGAGCTGTGGTATGAAGTCTTTCGTGTGTATGTAAAATATCACCACCAATTACACATATATCAATGTCTGGAGTTAATTGTTCTAAACATTGATGGATAAATTCATCAATAATTTCAATATTGTTAACTTTAAAATGAGGATCTCCTATAAATAGAATTTTACAATTGTCCATTATTATTTTGTTAATAAAAAATAAGCTTTAAATTAAAATATTTTTTTCATCTAAATTTTCTTCATCTAAACTTTCATAACAATAAAGTTTCTGTTGTTGAAGGAATGATTCAATTAGATCAAATTTACATTTTGTTGTATTAATAATATTAATATTTAATAGTGATATTATATCTTTTTTAGTTAATTTAGTTAACTCTTTTCTACTATAAGATAATGAAGAAGGTTTCCAGTGTATAATTTTATTTGATATTTCAACAAAGTCATATGTTTCTTCATCAAAACCACTTTTAGAATATTGGAGTGATGTTTTTTTACCATTAATAGGTATTATAAGAAATTTTATCAACATTCTTTATTTTTCTTACTAAACCTTTAAATTTAAAATAATTTAAAAGATCAGGATAAAGAAAGAAGTGTTTATGGATAAAAAAGTGTAGTAGAATTAAGACAGTATTGTAAAGAAAATAGTTTAAAAGGTTATTCGAATTTAAGAAAGCAAGATCTGATCAATTACATTCAAAGAAGCTTATCTGGAAAAGAATTTTTGAACAAAAAAGAGATTGAATATCAAAACAACAAAGTTGAAAACAAAAAAGTTGAATATCAAAGCAATAGACATAAAGAAGAACTTAAAGAAAAAGTACCTCAAAATCTTATTAATAAAATATTAAATATAGTATCTATAGATCAGTTAATAAAGCTTTATGAAATTGATGATGTTAAAGAATATGTTTCTACAGTATTGAGAAATAAAAATGGAAAAAATATCAAGATGCCAAAAGTTATCAAATAACTTTATTAATGAGTTCAAAGATAAATTGGTCAATATTATCACAATATCAAAAATTTCTGAAAAATTTATTACAGAATTTGTAGATAAATTTGATAAAAATAGTTGGTTCTATTTATGTCAAAAACAAACGTTGTCAGAGAATTTTATAAGAAAATTTAGATAAAGTTAATTGGAAACAAATATCTGCTAATCAATCTTTAACAGAATCGTTTGTGATAGAATTTGGTTCTAATATTGTTTGGGAATCGTTAATGGAAAATAAGAAAATATCTAAATCCATCATTGATAAATTTAGTAAAGGTTATTTTACAAAGTTTTTTGGCAAAAGACAAAGGTGTAATATTTTCTTCTTCTTTCCGATGAGGCCTGCTAGGGACCTCAATTTCAATTCTTCACACTTTGTTGTTTTCTATTCCGTTCCCTCCAGTGGTGTAATATTTGTTAATAAGGTTATAACATTTTGCAAGCATATATTTTGTGAAACATGCTTGGACAATTGGTTAAAAGATAATTACACATGTCCAGTTTGTCGTAGAATTATCAAGTATCATAACAACCATTATTATGATAGCAGTAATAGCAGTAATTATGATATTACAAGTAATTATGATATTACAAGTGATTATGATTATTAAACTGTGAGTAAAAATTTTAAAAACTAAGTTTTTAAAATTAATCAGACAAATTTTCAGTTTGCTCCCAATCACCATTGTTGTAATGGTATAATCCTTTTTTAAATTGTGTTTTGTTTTTTAAAATTTTATTAGGAATTCTTTTGCATAGATTATTTTGTGTTGAAACAACCATTGATCAAATGTTATTTAATAAATAATTGAGAAGTAAGAATAGAAGCTGTATCATGTTTTTAGAAATAAATGAAAGAATTGATATTTTTTTTCTTAATCATTGTTATTTGTTTCTTCTAAACAAACCAAGACCTTCGGTCGAAACGAGGAACCTTTTCTTCAAATTAAAAATAATTTAGGATGGGGAGGATGTGGATTAACTAATTGGTTTTAAAATTTAATGGTTGAGCACCATTAAATTTTTAAAAAAATTATTAAAATTATTATTGAAATGAACCTGAGCACACTATTTTTTCATTATGAAATTTAACAACATTGATTAATACAAGTGCAAAATCGTTTATTTGTTTAGTTGTTTCTCCTTTTACAATAACTTCAACTTTTCCTTCAATGGTTACAATTGTTAATTTTAAGTGTGGAAAAACATTAGTTACTATCCCACTAAAAGTTTTATTTTTTTGAGGAACTATAGATTGGGTTGTTATTTTTAAATTAGCGATGTGGTCAGATTTTCCCCTTCCAACAATAACATTTAAAATTTCAACATCTTCAATTTTTAATACATAAAAAGTTTCTTTTTTAAAAATTATTTCTTTTGCAACATTTTTAATATAAATTGGAAAGTTAGAATCTAGGTATTTAGGATGAAATGTTAATCTATAATTAAAAACGACTTTTTCTGTATTCATTGTAAACACTTTAATTGTTCAACAAACTTTTAAAACAAGGTTTCATTTTTATACATTTTCATATGTTGTATCATGTACATGTTTTATATGTACTCAAGTTTCTTGTTTTCTAATGAAAATTTTTGAATAAAAATAGTTTCAATTTGTTTTTTAATTATTAAAATATCCTGATCCGCATTTATTTTGTTCCATAATGGAATTTCAATCATTTTTTCATAACATTCTTTAACTTTATCTTGAATTTCAATTCTTTCATAAATTTCACTTCCATAACCATGTCTTGATGCCATATTTTTTGTTTGTCCTGTTAAATAAATAATTATATCAGGTTTTAACAATCCATTTTCTGTTTGTTTGCACCATTCAAAATCTAAACCTTTGGCAACAGAGAATGCAATTCCAGAATAAGAATATCTATCAATAATGATTGTAATACCATTAAGAATATTTGTTTTAATTGTATCAATAATTTCCCATCTATTTTTAGAAAATAAAATATGAATATCTTCATCAGACAAATAAATATTTCCTTTTAAATACTGATCTATTATTTTCCCTGTTTGTGTTGTTCTATTTGGAAAACTAATCATACGTACTTCTATATTTTTTTGTTTCAGTTCTTCAAATAGTAATTTACATTGAGTTGATTTTCCTGTCTTATCACACCCTTCAAATACTATTAAAAGACCACGTTTTAATGACATGTTATGTTTGTATAATAGTTGTATATGTATTTATAACTTCAATTTTATTAAGTAAGAGCCTTAAAGTTTTAAAAAGTAATACTTTGTGCTTCATCAAATGCAATTTTTTTACCTCTAAAAAAAGAATAAACCTTTCTCATTAATACTTTTAATCCAGCTTCTCTTTTTTCCATTGAAATGTTAAAATTTTCTTTTATGGTTCCAATTGTTAAAGCAACAGGATTTTTTTTTAATCCTTCAAGTTTTAAAATTTGATCTATATATTGTTTTTGTTCTTTTGTTGGAGTAAAATATATGACAATATCTCCATAATTATTTTCTGAAGCTTTAATTTTTCCATTCAAATATTGAAGTTCATCAATTTTATTAAATAATTTTATAACTTCTAAAAATCTAACATCGTCTTCTTTAAATGTAGAAGTAAATAAATGTAGTTTAGGATTGTTTACTAAAATTATATTTCCAGACTCGGAGAATGGTCCAGAATTATGTTCGTTTATAATTTCTTGAAGTTTGCCTTTTATATAAGAATAATCTTTTATTGTTTTAAATATTAATGTTTTAACCACCATTATACCATTTTTTAAAAAATCATAAAAAAATTTTTTTATACTTCAAATTAATGTGAATTCATTATTTTAATGGTTTCAAACCATTAAAATAAATTTTTTAAAATAAGTTATTTTTAATGTCCATTTCCCAAACTTTCAATTCCCCTTTCAATTTTTTCTATATCATCTTCTTCAGTCATATAAACGTGATCATCATTAGGATGTTCTTCTTCTTCACTTTTTTGTTGATCTTTTTTAATACTTTTTTGCCACCATTCTTTGTTTTCAACATGAATTTTATAAATATCTTGAGCTTCTTTGTTTCTACCAACACACATAGTAAGCCAGTTATCTTTTGTAGGTTTGTCAAAACCATATGTAATACAAGCTTTAGATTGTTTATCTTTAGATGGTCCTTTCATTTCGCTTTTAAATAATGGAGCAAATACACACATACTATGCCATGCTTCTTTCATATTAGTGGCATTTTTTTTCATTGCTTCGCAGTATGCTTTAATCATTGTTGAGCGGAAAAACATTAACATTTTATCAAATTCCATTTGAAAATATCCCCTGGCTGTCAATTGAATTGGTTGATTTATATCATGAAGTGGTTTATTATCCTCGTCAACGAAAATTATAAAATATCGCCTAACACATGCATACAAATTCTTTTTACCATCAGGACCCTTAAATCTGTTATCTCCCTTAACCCAAACACCAACAGTATATCCAGAATCTTCACTTATTTTAAGCAATGGAGATCTACCAATTACAAGCATTCTTGGTTTTAAAATAACACTTCCGGGAATTATTATGTCATTACCGTCATCATCTACTTTCTTTGTATCAACACCATGATATGTCATACCTTTTAAATGATCCATACATGAATAATCACATGAATCTGTGCAATCTTTTTTCCATTGACATATTTCTGCATTTTCATGAGCCATCCATAAACCAGCACCAATAACTTTTCCATTTTTGTCTTTGATTCCTCCACCAATAGCTTTTAATGCAGGAGTTTTAGCAGATGTGCGATTATCATCGCTGTCAAAGTCAAATAATTCAGTTTGTTGTTCCATTTCAGTATTTTCGCAATTCATTTCTTGATTCATTGTCTTTTTTTATATTTTGTTTAACACACTTCAATTTTAAGGATCGATCTTTTAAATGAAAAATATAATTAAATGAACAATGGATATAAATTTTATAAAAAAAAAATTCCTTAAAAATAAATAAGAAATATGACTACAAAACACGAATTAGTGATAAATACAAATGAACCAAGTGCACCAAATGCAGATTCATTTTATCCATCGTATTCTAATGAAACTTCTTTTTCTCCACATCAGCGTGATTTTTCTGGTTTTTCAGGTAGGGAAAGACTTACTTTACCAAGAGACTCTCTTATGATGATAGAAAGTCAGTCCTCTTTAAATCATCGTGACTTTAACGATAAAACAAAAACACTTCCAGTGTATAAGAACGGTTATCCTAATTTAGAAATGTTTAAAGAAGAAGAACATTTTAAAGATTACAAAATCAATAAAATAAGTGAGTACATTAAATATTTAGATACAGAAATTAAAGATAGAGAGCGTTTAAAGAAAAATTATGGCAAATTAGACAAAATTCTTTTTGGTGTTGAATGTTCGTGTATGATAACAGAACTTGGTGTTACCGGTACATCATTTTTTATTCCACCAATGATAGTAATTAGTACGCCTATTTGTTTGGGATTAACAGTGTTTTCTACAGTGCTAAGAAATGGATCTAAATTGATAACGAAAAAAATCGATAAACATGCTCATATTGAATTGCTTGCAAAAAGTAAAAGAAATTCAATTGATGAAAAATATACTAAAGCAATGGAAGATGGAGTTATTTCTGAATCTGAGTTTCAAGACATCAGAAAAGAAATATATAACTATGACGAGATGAAGAAAAGTATTTTAAACCAATTTAAAAATAATTCCCAAGCTATTGAATTAACAAAAGAAGCTCAACTAACGTTGATTAATAAAGGAAAAGAAGAAATGAAAGAAGAATTTAAAATTAAATTAAATAAACTTTAAAACATTTTTATAAAGGTCGATTGACCTTTATAAAAATTTTGTGTTTTCAACTTAATTCACAGATAATAACTTTTATGATTTTTTTGGATCAACAATAAAATAAAGAAAATGGCTTCGTTTAACATTGAAAATCCATTACAACAACTTGAACAATCTGGTTTAGCAGGAGTAACACTAAATGATAATGCTGCTCCCGCTGCTAATGTTATATATTCATCTCTTAAAAGTGGAGGGGGAGGATTTACACCTCCTGCTACAACAACATCCCTTGGAACAATTCAATTAGCAGGTGTTCTTACTGGTATTGCAACATCTCCTCAACTTGCAGCAGGATCGGTAGGAGCTTCTCAACTTGCTCCAGGTGCCGTTAACGCTTCTAGTATTGCACCCGGTTCCATTACAGGTTCTAGTTTAGCTCCAGGAACTATTACTTCAACACAACTCGCACCTGGATCGGTTGGTTCTTCTCAAATTGCCAATGGCGCTGTTGGTTCTTCCCAAATTGCCAACGGTGCTGTCGGTTCTTCGCAAATCGCAAATGGCGCTGTTGGTGCATCTCAAATTGCAAATGGTGCAATTGGACCCATGCAATTGGCTCCTTTATCAGGACCATCGGAGTTGATAGGATCAAACAGTACAAGTCCCAATGCTATGGATATAACTTTGGGACCTAGTTTACAAATGAGTCCTGCAGGAGTTTTAAGCGTAAATCCAAGTGCTGTAACGGTTGCCCCTTCTACTACTACATCCCTTGGTACAATTCAATTAGCAGGAGTTCTTACCGGAACAGCAACATCTCCACAATTAGCAGTTGGATCTGTGGGTGCTTCTCAACTTGCTCCCGGAGCAGTAACTTCTTCCAGTATAGCACCGGGTTCTATATCTGGTTCTAGTCTCGCACCCGGATCTGTAACATCATCTCAACTTGCTACTGGATCTGTAGGAACATCTCAACTGGCTCCTTTACCAGCCCCATCCGAATTACTAGGATCCTTCAGCTGTAACGGATATAATGCTTGGATCAGGTTTATCAATGACAGGTTCTGTTTTATCAGTTAATGCATCTACTGCAGTTCCTCCAGCTACATCTTCTTCTTTGGGAACAGTACAATTGGCTGGTTCATTAACAGGATCCGCAATAGCACCCTCTTTGGCAACAAATTCTGTGGGCTCAAGTCAAATTTCTCCAGGTGCAGTTGGAGCTACACAATTAGGAGCTAATGTAGTTGGAAATGGACAATTAGCACCACTATCTGGACCATCTGAACTTATAGGTTCTAATAGTTCATCTCCTGCAGCTTCTAATATAACATTGGGAACGGGATTGATGGCATCTAATTCTATAGGATCTGCACAAATTATAGCAGGGTCTGTGGGCGCAACACAACTTGGAGCAAATGTTGTTGGTACAGGACAATTAGCACCATTAAGTGCTAATTCAGAATTATTAGGATCAAATAGCTCATCTCCAGCAGCAACTAATATAACATTAGGATCAGGTCTTTCTATGACAGGTTCAGTTTTGTCAGTTAATGCATCTACTGCAGTCCCGGCCGCAACATCGTCAAGTCTTGGTACAATCCAATTAGCAGGAGCATTAACTGGATCAGCAACCGCACCAACATTAGCTACAGGATCAGTTGGAGCAACACAAATTGTGGCAGGATCGGTTGGAGCAACACAGTTAGGTGCTAATGTTGTAGGAAATGGTCAATTAGCACCATTAAGTGCTCCATCAGAACTTATAGGTTCAAACAGTGCATCGCCAAATGCTACGAATATTTCATTGGGAAGTGGTTTCTCGGTTGCAAATAACCAAACTATCTAAGATATCAAACTGTAAGTGCTGCTTGGGCACCTTCTTTTGCTTTTACAGGATTAAATGCATCAACTGATGTATTAATGGGAAGTGGATGGTGGCCGCAGAATATTGGTAATTCAACATCAGTTACAATGTACAGTTTTTGCGGTTCTCAAGCAAGCACAGTTATAAATACATTTGATTCAAACGTTCCTAGTGTATTAGCCGGAGGCAGTAATACCGGACCAACATTTAATGCAACAAATAACTTTACAACTTGTACATTAGAAATAGAATATAAAAATCTTAGTGGAAGTACTGTTTCTCTTGTGGTCCAATTTGCTCGTGATATTAATTAATACAAGTAATGCTGCTAGACTTACAGGTGGAAGTGTTGCATATACCTTTCATTAATTCCTTTCATTAAATTTTAATGGTAAAAACCATTAAAATTACCATTTTTTATTTTCAAAACATTCCATATTACAAAAAGCAACTTTTTTACCTTTGTAAATACTCAACATTCCTTCACCAGCAGGAACAGCTTTTTTGCATTCTAAACATTTAATTTCTTCTTCTTGGAAGTATTCTGGTTCAATAAGATTATTTTCTAATCTTAAAAGTTCTGCTTTAATTAATTTTATTAATGGACCCTCTGGAATATTCTCTTCTTCAACTCTTTCAACTTCTACAACTCTTTCCGCTTGTATTGGTTTCGAATATACAGACAAGAATCGTCTTACAAACGTATCAGAAAAATCTTTTCCGGTGTACTGATTATGAATATCTTCTCTTGAAAATTTATCCAAAAGTTCATTTATAGGAAAGCAATATACATCTGAATTTTGATCTTCAATATCAGAGTAAAAAATTAAATCTTCATCGGGAATATTTATAACATCATTAACATTCACACATGCATTTTTCCATTCTGGAAGACCTATAATTATTTTGTCATCACGACCTGTTGGTTTCACTTTGCCTCCTATTTGAAATGGTCTAGTTGCCTTTCTAGTTGGAATAACATTATACATGACAGTATAATTAACTAAATCTTCATATACTTTTTCTATTTGAAAATGAATTGTGCGATTTACATATTCAATTGTTGCTTCTGGTATACGATTATCATCAAAAATTTCAGGTAATTTCTCTCTCTGAGTTAAAAGAGGTAAAATTTCTGGTTTATATTGCATTTTAGCAAGTCTTTTTGGAAAAACAGAAGAAACAAAATTAATATTTGGGTTGATGAAAACTATTAAATCTGCAACTCTTAAAAAAAAATCACTTGTATTTAAACTCAAATCTACTATTTTTTCAACTATATTTGTTAAAATTCTATTTGTGTATAAAAGATCTGCATTTGGAATAACATTTAAAAGCGATCTCAAAATTTCATTTCTAGCCACCGCTTTTGCATCTGATGGAATATTAACAGAATTTAATAATTCTTCACGTCTTTTATCGGATTTTCCTAACCAATGTTCTATAAAATCCTCTTCTGCTAGTAAAATATCTGCTTCTTGTATAAGAAATCCTCTATTTTCAGTCAAAATGCCAATTTTAAATAAATATTCCTGATTATTCCAATTAACATGAATAATTTCGGGGTCGTTTTCATTATAATATTTGTTTATTCCGTAACATTGAAGTTTATAATATTTTTCTTTTGGACGATAAAATTTTTCAATTTCATCATCTGTTATAGCAAATCCTACTGGAGAGGAAATGTATTCATAAAAGTCAGAACGAATAAAAAAACTGTCATCAAAATTAGATGAAATAGGAGCAACAAATACATCTAAAACTTTATCTTTAATCCAGGGAAAAAGTTTATAAAATTGTAAACAGGTTTTAAGTTTTTCTTCTTTAAAAATTCCAAATGGAATTGGTTGAATTCTACGTTTTCTACCCTCTCTTGCTTTCAACTCTTCTCTTTCTGCAATAAACGGTTTACTTTTTTGTACACTTCTAAAAACAGGTTTATTACCCAAAATTTTTCCTCTTCCAATACCTTCTTTCATATTAACTTGTTCAATTAATTTAATTTCTCTTATTTTCTCTTCCGGTTTATCATCTTGTCTTATATCTTTTTGTCTTATTCCTGTTATAATTTCATTATCTTCAGCCTCTCCATCTTGATTTGTAAAAGAGTTTTCATCATCCGATATGTCATCTATATCTCCAAAAATATCTTTTACTGTTTCATTATCAAAAAATGTTTTAAAAAACTGAGGTAATGGTCTCCTTTGTCTTACAAAATTATTTGCAAAATCATAAACTTCATCCTCTTCTTTAGCTCTTAGTTTCTCTATAACTTCTTGTTCTTCAATGTCCGCAACACCCATTGCCTCATCAAAAATAATTTCATATCTTGATGGAGATTTAATAATTTGTGCAAAAAATCCTTTTACATCTTCAGGTTGAGGAATTGCTTTATCTAATGCTTGTCTCAGTTTTGTTAAATCAAAAAGAGGTTCATCAAATTGTCGTTTCTTTTCATCTTCAAGAACTTCTTTTACTTTTTCTAACTTTTCAGCAAGTTCTTGTTGCCTTCTTGTTTGAGATGGAGTTCCAATTAAACGTGCTTGTCTTTGTTTCATTTATTAAAAATATTAAAAAGAATTCCCATATTCAAGAATTACACTACCTATAAAAGGAGTTTTTATAGTAGACATTTCTTTACCTTTATAATTTTTTGTAAAACCATCATAATGTCCTGCAAATGGACAAGTAGAAAGTGCTTCTACTAGATGTCCACTTTTAAATATCGTCATTTTGTATTTAAATATAAATGCTTGTTTAAAAGATTTTAAAATAGCTGTACATCCTACCTTCATAGCAGCTTGTTGCTGAAGATCTTTTCCTTCTAAAATTTTAAAAATACAAGAACATCTTGGACAAATTAACATTTTCATTTTTAAAAAATTTTAAATTCTTCCTTTCATTTTAAAAAAAAAATTAAAATTCTTCCCATGTGTATTGTAAATGATAATGGTAATTATTTAATAGAAGTAAAAAACGAATGGATATATAAAATAGACACTGATACTATACATACAATATACATAAAAAAATTAAAGCTATAACAGAAAGTGGATATGATATAGAATTATATATCCATAATTAAAAAAAAGAACGTTTTAAAAAATTATTGTGATTTTTTAATGGAATTTTTTTCCATTAAAAAATGATAATAAATCCAAAAAACCCCCTCTAGAGGACGGGAAAACCCAGAGCTCCTCCACTTCGGTGATCGAACTATTCTTTTGAATAGAACCTCTATGCTTCCCGAGTGTCAATTTTCAATTCACTCGATCACATAAAGCACCACTCGTATCCGTTGGATCCTTATGGTGGCCTGACTGTACATTGAGCCTCCCTTAAAAAGGGTGACCGGTTGATGACCCAGTCGATAGCGATATCACTAAAAGTTACCCTTTAGCTACACCGACGGTCTTGTCCATTTTACTGAATTTTGACCGTTTTCATCAACCTTGCCTGTTCCGTGAAGTTTCACGTTAGGTGTCGACTGTCGTCGACGTACCACTTACAACCACTACTTTGATTTAATCAAAGGCCCGATTGCAAGCCGACTAGACGGTTCCAAGGTACCATGTTAATTCATGGTTCCAATTGGTGCCTCGCGACACCACCTCCGCCTGTTTCGCACAAGTATTTCTTTGTTAGCAGCACCATCGTAGACTACGTGGCACTACAAATGATACAAGAAAAATATTTTTCATGCGAATGATGTTGTTGTTTAATGCTGTAACAATGAACTCGAATGTTTGTGGGAAGTTTTGTCCACTTCCAGCAGGACCAGTACCAGCAGCACCAACTTTAGCAGCAGGGCTTGCAGTTGGTACAATACTAATATTAGTAAGTTTACCATAATTGGTACTTCCCATAGGATCAATTTCGTTAAAGGCAAGTGAATATGAATATTCATGGAACCCGGTAAGTCCAGGAATTGTAGGCGCATGATACCATGGATTAACCAACGAAAAGTAATCACTGCCCATATGATTCAACCGATTTGTATTTTCATAAATAAGGGTAGTATGATGTATAGGATCAAAAGCACCGGTTGAGGGCTCTAAAATAACAGTTGTTGACGTAATAACAGGAGAAGCGGTTGTATAGTTTGAAGGTTGATTAGAAAAGGTTGTATTTCTAACAGCAAAGAAAAGTGCTTTAATAGCATGAGAGAAGCGAATATCGTAGTTAGGAGCATCATTAGTTATTGGATTCCAAACATGACGTGGAGCAGTCTGAACTTGTTCAACCAAAATATCTCTTACAGAGCATCCCATACGTCTTCGCTCTTCATTAGAGACAATAGCATAGTTACCCCATACAGTTCCATGATGAAGAACAGGAGCCGTCGCAATATCGCTTGTAGCACCTACAACAGGTACAACAGTTTGTGATGCAACGGCTGCAATGTTGTCAAGAATCAACAAGCGTTGCCAGTCATGGAATTGGAAATTAATTCTCATTTCATTGTATGGCAAAGCAGCAGTAGGAAGAGCAACTCCAGAATCACGTGAAAAGAAGAAGGGTAATGGCAAATTAAGGTCAGCTTCAGGAAGACTTACTGTTGCAGGAAGAACAGGTACAGGTTGTGGTTGAATAAGAGCAGAAATATTTCCAATCATATTATCGTAACCAACTGCCTTTGACGCAGGTGTTGTAAATGCAGCCCAGAAATCTAGATGATAATGATCAAATCTTGCTGCTACCAAATCATTAAACGTAATACTACATTCTCTGATTAAGTTATGCATAAAATTTCTACACCACCTAATTCTACCATTGGCACCAAATTGATTTGTTGTTAACAAAGTTACAGATGGAATTCTCACTCTTAGCCAAGTATACAACAAATAATCTCCAGCCCTAGAAATGGATGCCGACCATTCGCTTCCAAAGTTAGCTGATCCGTTTGCTCTAGTTAAACTAACCGGTACTTGGGTAAACCATGTTGCTTTTCTAGTTTCTCTTACGAAATAAGCTGTGGATGTTTTACCACCATACATATATTTTTCAATTTCATCTTTAGTGGCGATATCGATGAAACCAGAAGTTACATTTGACGAAGAAATAGACATCTTTGTTTATTTATTACATTGCCAAGATTTAAATTTGAATACAATCAGATTACTATTTTTAAATGCTTTTAAAATTTGTCTTCTATTTTTATTGAACTGGATTTAGATAAAGATTTAGATTATAGAATAGTTCAAAATGACCATATTGCGAGGAGTTCTGCATAGTTTAAAAAATAAATAATTAAAAGAAAATGATTAATGAAGATATAGACATTTTAAGTCTAGACAATAAAATTAAATTACATTTTGAATCAGAGGTCCAAAAATATAAACGATATAATGAAAGATTGCTATGTATTGAAAATATTTTAAAAATTGAAAATTTGAGACCTAAAATACTTTTAGATCTATTAATGGATAAAAAATATTTAGAAAAAAAATTAGTTAATTTATCAAATCTTGACCTTTATAGTATTGAAACATCTGATATCATACATAGATATTTAACTATTATAAATACACCTTTAAACATAGAAGTTGCTTTAACTTCTCAAAAACCAACAGAAATTAATAATTTAGTTTTAAAAAGAAGGGAAACTGTACAAGAATTTATTAAAGTAGCAAAATCATATCTTACAGAACCACTTTTAAAATCATTACAATTAATAGGAAATTTTGGAAAAGAAGATTTATTAAATTCCATACCAGTTGTATGTACATGTGGTAATGATAAAGATTTTTATAAGGATGATGATATATATATATGTCAATTATGCAATGCTGAAACAGTTAAATTACTTAATTCAAGTAGTGTAAAGGATGGAGGGAGAATAAACGTTTGCAATAAGTACACTTATGATAGAAAAGTTCATTTTAAAGATTGTATAAATCAATATCAAGGTAAACAAAATACCAATATTAATCCAAGAATCTATGATGAATTAGAAGAACAATTAGTTAATCATCAAATAATAGAACCGGCTAATAAAAAAGACAAATATGGAAATCCAATTAGTCAAAGTAAAAGATTTAAAATTGTTACCAGAGCCCATATACTATTTTTTTTAAAAGAACTTGGATATACAAAACATTATGAAGATACTATTCTTATTCATTATACATTAACAGGTAAAAGACCTGATAATATAGAACATTTAGAAGAAAAATTAATGGCTGATTTTGACAAATTAACAGAACAATATGATTTGTTATTTAAAGATATCGAAAGAAAAAATTTTATAAATACCCAATATGTTTTATTTCAATTATTACGAAAACATGGTTACAATTGTAACAAAGATGATTTTGCTGTTTTAAAAACCACAGAGAGAAAAGCATGTCATGATGATATATGCAAAACACTTTTTGATGCCTTAGGATGGAAATACATGTTTGTTATGTAAACTATAGTTAAAAGATTATCTTGTAAAATAGAATAAAAATGGATAAATACACAATACGTCAGTTATTTATGTATTTAAGCAATAACCAATATGTTTATTGTAGAAAATGTATATTTACACCTTTAAGGGGTGATTTAAACGACTGTACAAATTGTCCCCAAAGTTATTCCAAAAATAAAGATATAATTTGGTTTTTAACTCCTCCCACAACACCAACTAATTATTATAGTTATTTAAAAGATTCTCATGATTACAAACAATCATGTATAGAAACAAGAGTTATAGTTGATTTTTGTGTTTGGTGTTCTTTAACTAATACAACGAGAACAAAAAATATATTAAATGAATTTTTTAAAACTTATAAAAATGGAACTTTACATCCTAGTACTAAACTAAATGTGATTGACACAATGAACGATTTGGGATTTTTTAATAATAATTTTAAATTAATAGATGAAGATGCATCTGAATTTGAAAATTATTAAAATTTAATGAATTCGGTTCATTAAATTTTAAGTACATTATTTGTTTAATTTTCTTTCATCTATTATTTTACGTAATGAAAGTTTTAAAGCTTGCTCTCTAGTTAAAGTTGTTGATGCTTTAGAACCATGATAATATGGTTCGTCCTTTTCTTCATCTGAACTATCACAATCTGAAGAAGCTCTGTGATATTTTTTTTGATTTTTTCTTTGTTGAGGATTTGCAGACGCTTTTTTAATTATATTATCTAAATACAATTCTTTTTCCTCTTTTTCGTCGGTTTCCCTCTTTTCCAGAACTTGGGCGGTTGTTTCTCGGGGGCTTTGCATAAGTTTTATTGATGTTTTTTGAACTTCAGACTGACTTGTTCTAACTTCATTTTTATATTCACAAATACCATCTTCTTTCCTAGAAAATATACACTTATTATCCATGTTTATTATTTATTATATTTTTATGGAGCTTTAAACAAAAAAACTTTATTTAAAGACATTAGATAAATAAGAAAGAAATAAATATGGAACATATTGCAGAAATTAGTAGTTTAACCGACCCACATTTTTTAAGAGAAAATAAAAATTCATTTATTCCCGATACAGACCCTCCTCTTTCAAAAATCGAAACCATTAATGCTTTATCAGAATTGTCTATTGGATCCTCACAAGAAATAAAAAATCCTGATCGCAAAACTTATTTAAAATTAGGATTTGGAAAACCTTTGTTCACACGTGCGGATAGACACTATGTAGATCCTCCTCTTAGTAATCAAGATATTGGTCTTATATCATTTGTACCTTGTAATGATGCCAAACCTAATAAATATGGTGTTTATGGTTTTGCAAAAATAAGAGGCACGTTTGCAAATGTGGATGAATCAGATCAAAGAGCATTAGAACTTATACAAAAACATGATTCTGTACATAAAATTTATCATGTAAAAGTTGGTACACCATTTCCGATTGTGCATCCTAAAATCTCTTCTCATTATGCCGCTTCTGTTAATGAAATCGATGTCAAAGCAGATGCTAAAAATGAAATATCTCGATTTGTAAAAACAGCCGGAGAAGAAGATAAAAAAATAATGGAAGAACTTAAAGAGAGAGAGAAACAATTAAAAGAAGATGTTTCTAAAACTCCAGAACAAAAATTAAATGAGTTAACTCCTTTAGATAAATACATATATGCTAGAAAAAGACTTTCTGATAATCTTTTTGTATTTGAAGAACATAGAAAAAAATTACATGATGTCAAAAAAGTTATACTTCAGGCAGAGTTAGAAGCTAATTCTTTAGAAGAGACAAATCCAGAAGTTATTAATCAATACAAAGAAAAATATGAAAAAGCAGCAAAAGAAGCAGGAATAGATAAATCAACAGATGCGATGGCTATAATGATTAAAGAAAATTTTTATAATAAACCAAATTTACAAAAAATATTTTCTGAAAATTTAGTTTAAATTTTAATGCTAAAAAGCATTAAAATTTGGATTTTTTGTTGAAAACCCATTGTTCTTGCAACCTTCCATAACAAGTAAAAATATGGCATCTATGTATCAACAAAACTGGAAGCAATTTTTTAACGATCACGAACTTGATGACGACACTCAACAAGCATTAAATGCTGTAATCGATGGAATGACATTAGAAGACCAAATAGAAATTCAAGATCTATTTAAAAAATTTTTTGATGTAATTCTTATTGAAAAACTTATTAAAATAAAATTACATAATGGTTTTGTTTTTGATTCTGTATATTGATTCTGTATATATTTTGTTTGTTTTTAATGCCTTTAGGCATTAAAAACTTAAATTTTTTTAAGAGTAAGATAATATTCTCCATCTTCTACTTTAAATGCGACTATTTTCACACCTTTATAATCAATTTGGTATGCTTCATATCCATTAACAATATCAAATATATATACAATACCATTTTCTGTTTTATCAATATCTTTATCACTTAATTGATTTGCGATTGCTGTATCTATGCTTCCATAACAAAATGCTGAAAAAATCTTCCCATCTTCAATATCATCACTTGAAAAAAATCTTGGTCCATCAAAAGGTTGAAGAGTATTTAATAGCAGTTCTCCTTGTTTGGTTTCAGAAACAAATCTTAAAAATGTATTTAGTCCATAAACTATAAAAAAATTATCATTGTGGTTAAAATCTGATAAATTTTCAAAATATGTATTCATAATTGTTTGATTGCTTAGTTCTTTAACTTTGTTAAATTTTCTAGTAGTTAGTTGATAAATATTATACATTATTTTGATCATCAAATTTTGAGATGAAAATATAATTTTACCGTCGACCATAAACATTTTATCAAATAATGTAAAGAATGGAACATTAAAATTTTGATTAATTTTGTATATAAAAGAATTATCTACTAAACATTTTTCTAAAAAAAATGTTTCAAAAATTTCTTTTTTAGAATATTCATTGTGAAATTTAATATACTCAGAAAATTTATATAACACATACTCAAACAAAATTCTTGATATCTTTCTTTGTTTATTGTATTTTAAAAGCGTACTGTCATTTCTTCTCATTTCTTCTACAGAATTTGATACATAAATTCTAACTTTTATACCGTTTATTTGACCTTTTAAATAATCTGATGCATTGCAAAGATAATCTTTAAAAGACGCCTTTTTGTAATTTAAATTATAAATTTTCATTAAATCGTCAACTAATTCATTTGTTATCGGAGATATTTCAAAATGATTTGAAATGTTATGTGACGGAGTTCTTGACATGTCTGTCAATGGTCTACATAAATTTTCATTTTTATTTTTATTTTGTTTAATTGGCAAACGTAAAGGATGAATTGGTTCTGTTATAATTGTAAAATAAGCTGGTTCGTTTAACATTTCTTTTAACGTTGTTTTGGAACTTTTTGAAACCCAAGATGCATATAACATTCTTGTTTTTCCACTTTTATCTATAAATTGTTCTTTTAATACTAATCCATTTCCATCCTTTAATGTCATAGAAAATGGTTCATATGTAAATGTAATATGTGGTCCAGACATTATAGAAGTGTATGATAATAATAATTTGTCAAAAAGTGTTTTTATAACCTCAACTTCACGATCATGTTTATGAAATAAACTTTTAACAGTTCCTTTTTTTCTTCCAGTTTCTTGTTCATACTTAACTATTGTTTCACATTGTGGATATAAAACTTTATCAACTTCACTTCCCATATGTATGTATATAAACACCACATTATTTTTTAATGGTCTAAGAATATAAGATCCAATTGTTGAATGTACTGGTAAAGACAATTGCCCTCCGGATCCATATTTTTGAACAGTTTCACTTATTTGATCTATTGTGATTGTAAAATCATCTTCTTGTTTAAAGATAATGCTTGCTCCAACATTTCTTTCAAACAAAAAGATTGTAACATCAAAATAATCTTCCACAATTTTTAAAAATCTTTTTGGATCAAAGTATTGATCTGATTTTATCCATTTTTTAACAACTTCAATATTCAAATCATAAGTTTCTTGCCTTGACAATCCAATATATGGATCAGAAGCCATTTTTTTCCTAATTTCTGAAATATATGTTTGTCTTTCATTATAAATGTTTTCAAACCGATTATTTCCAATTGCTCTTGCAACTGCATCTATAAAACTATTTATTCCATACATGGTCCCGTATCTATAATAATTAGTTGTATCATTTTCCTCATCGATTTCTCTCTGAGAAATCTTGCCAAATATCTTGGCTATTGAAGTAGGAAGTATTCCAAAAATTTTATTAGGAACAATTCTTGGAGTTTTATATAATTCGTGATCTGTCATATCTTTAGTTAAAGCTTCTCCTTTATAGTAATTTCCATAAGGAGACCCTCGCTTATGTTCAGGATTAGTTTTATAACAACATGGTAAATATTTAAAGGTGTCCTTGTTTGCTAAATCATTTGGTTTAAGACCTGGATAAGGATGTTCTTTATGATGATCACATGCATAAATTTTAGGTTCTAAATTACCTTCTAAATGAATCGGAAATCTAATTGTTTGAAAATTATTTTTGTTGAGTTTTAAAGCCTCTTCTTCAGAAACTATTCTAGGTGCTCGTGCACATTTTCTTGAATATAAAGGTAAAAATAATTCTGGTACTTGAGCTGCTAAAGTATTTTCACCAATTTTTTTTCTAGGAGGAACATTAATTCTTGGTTCATCAATGTTTAAATTAATGTCTTGTTGATCTTGAATACCTAAACCACCAGGAGTTATTTTAATATAAAGATTATAGAATTGAAGTGTTGAATTGTATTTCAAAAAATACAAAGAAAATAATCTATTTAGATGATCTTGAAAAAATGGTATATTTAATTTATTTTCAATTGATGATATTCTTATTTTGATATATTGCGTACCAACTTTTACTTTTAATTTTCTACCATCCGGTGTTTTAATTTTAAATAAGGGATCATTCTCTGTTAAAATAACTTGATTTAACAAACTGAATGCTACAATACCAGTTTTAGTTGTAACAAAATATACATACAGCCTACTTTGTTGTTTACTTACTTTGAATCTTTCATCAACATATAAAATAGAAAAATCAGGATCATTCATAATCATATCTAGAAAAATTTCTTTTTGAAAATAACGATTAATAATGTAATACGAACCCTTAACTTTATTCTCTAAAGTTGGTCCTACTATAAGTTCCGGAAATTGCGTTAATGACCTCCCAAGTACCGATGAAGAATTGCCTAAATTCTGGGGAAATAAAGTTTCAATTAAATAATTTTTTAAAATATTTCTATCTTCTTCAGAGTTATAAATCGAAATACTTAAATCAAATTCAATTAACAAATTTTCATTATTAGGCTTAACAGTTATGTCTATAAATTCTGGTCTTTTACTTTGTTTACCTTCTCTTTTTTGTTTTGGTTCATTCATAATTATTATATTTAATACGTTATCCATACAAGATGAAGAATTTTCAATAAGCTGAGATGGATCTATTCTTTTATATTCGGAAATGTCTATCAGTCCATTAATTTTAAAAAAATTTGCTGTAGTTACTGTTATTATTTTAAATATACTATTTTCACTATTTTCTACCTTATTTATATCTATAATATTAAACAATGAGAGCATAGTTGTTTGATAATTTGTCACAGTAAACGAAACCTTAATTTTTTCAACAACAAATTTGGAAAACTCTTCTGAAGCTTTAGGCATTTTATCTAGATCTTTAAAGCGTTTTTCATTTTGAGCAGACAAAGTTCTATTTTCCTTTACATTTTTATTGTAATCCTTTTCTATTTGACTTCTGTCGCTCCATATTTTTTTTGGAAAATTTAAGTCAAATTCTCTACCACCAACTCCCTCCTTTAATTCTTCTTCTAGAAGAAGAATTGAATGCTCTTCAGAAATTCCCTCATTTTTATTTTTTCTTATGAAATTAATCACAAACCATTTTAACAAATCTTCTTTACTTTCTTCTTCGGTTGAATTTCCAGTGTTTCCACTTTGAATAAACCAATCAGAATATCTACTTTCGAACTCTGATAATGATTGTAACGATTGTGTTTCTATATCTAAAATAATATTAATAACAGTAATTGAGTTTGGTGTTTCTTCTATAAAGTTTGGCTCTTCAGTATATTTTGTGTTTCCTGCGTCATTCACATACCAAAGATATTTAGGTATTGTCCTTAATACCGATGCAATTCGTTCAATAACTGTTCTTTGGGTATCATAATCATATATTTTAAAAGTTTTACCGTTAAGAAGCATATTTATTCTTAAACATAAATAAATCTAATCAAAAAATTAAAGATTAAAAAAATAGAGATGAAAAAAGAAAATAGAGATTCTTTTATATTTAAGAGCAAGAGTATTCTTAAAAGTAGTAAATAAAAGATGAAAAAAGAATTTTTAGATCTTTATATGATTTTATCAGTTTTGGCTGGTGTTATAGGAATTTTTTATTTCACAACTCCTTATCAAGATAAATCTTTATCTTATGATTTTATCTGTTATAACAGGAATCTTAGCATTAAAATATAAAGGTTTTTTAACCTTTATATTTATATATTTTTGTTTTACTGTGTGGATGTATTTTTTTTTGAATTTGATCAATTGTTTCAATTATTTTTTTCTCTTCTTCTATACGTTTTAGATCTTCTTTTTAGTCCATTGAATTTTAGATTCGTATGGAAGATTACAAGCATCTTCATAATGACGGCGTCATTATGAAGATGCTTGTAATCTTCCATACGAATCTAAAATTCAATGGACTAAAAAGAAGATCTAAAACGTATAGAAGAAGAGAAAAAAATAATTGAAACAATTGATCAAATTCAAAAAAAAATACATCCACACAGTAAAACAAAAAATATATAAATATAAAGGTTAAAAAACCTTTATATTTTAATGCTAAGATTCCTGTTATAACAGATAAAATCATAAGATAAAGATTTATCTTGATAAGGAGTTGTGAAATAAAAAATTCCTATAACACCAGCCAAAACTGATAAAATCATATAAAGATCTAAAAATTCTTTTTTCATCTTTTATTTACTACTTTTAAGAATACTCTTGCTCTTAAATATAAAAGAATCTCTATTTTCTTTTTTCATCTCTATTTTTTTAATCTTTAATTTTTTGATTTAGATTTATTTATGTTTAAGAATAAATATGCTTCTTAACGGTAAAACTTTTAAAATATATGATTATGATACCCAAAGAACAGTTATTGAACGAATTGCATCGGTATTAAGGACAATACCTAAATATCTTTGGTATGTGAATGACGCAGGAAACACAAAATATACTGAAGAGCCAAACTTTATAGAAGAAACACCAAACTCAATTACTGTTATTAATATTATTTTAGATATAGAAACACAATCGTTACAATCATTATCAGAGTTCGAAAGTAGATATTCTGATTGGTTTATTCAAAGTGGAAACACTGGAAATTCAACCGAAGAAGAAAGTAAAGAAGATTTGTTAAAATGGTTTGTGATTAATTTCATAAGAAAAAATAAAAATGAGGGAATTTCTGAAGAGCATTCAATTCTTCTTCTAGAAGAAGAATTAAAGGAGGGAGTTGGTGGTAGAGAATTTGACTTAAATTTTCCAAAAAAAATATGGAGCGACAGAAGTCAAATAGAAAAGGATTACAATAAAAATGTAAAGGAAAATAGAACTTTGTCTGCTCAAAATGAAAAACGCTTTAAAGATCTAGATAAAATGCCTAAAGCTTCAGAAGAGTTTTCCAAATTTGTTGTTGAAAAAATTAAGGTTTCGTTTACTGTGACAAATTATCAAACAACTATGCTCTCATTGTTTAATATTATAGATATAAATAAGGTAGAAAATAGTGAAAATAGTATATTTAAAATAATAACAGTAACTACAGCAAATTTTTTTAAAATTAATGGACTGATAGACATTTCCGAATATAAAAGAATAGATCCATCTCAGCTTATTGAAAATTCTTCATCTTGTATGGATAACGTATTAAATATAATAATTATGAATGAACCAAAACAAAAAAGAGAAGGTAAACAAAGTAAAAGACCAGAATTTATAGACATAACTGTTAAGCCTAATAATGAAAATTTGTTAATTGAATTTGATTTAAGTATTTCGATTTATAACTCTGAAGAAGATAGAAATATTTTAAAAAATTATTTAATTGAAACTTTATTTCCCCAGAATTTAGGCAATTCTTCATCGGTACTTGGGAGGTCATTAACGCAATTTCCGGAACTTATAGTAGGACCAACTTTAGAGAATAAAGTTAAGGGTTCGTATTACATTATTAATCGTTATTTTCAAAAAGAAATTTTTCTAGATATGATTATGAATGATCCTGATTTTTCTATTTTATATGTTGATGAAAGATTCAAAGTAAGTAAACAACAAAGTAGGCTGTATGTATATTTTGTTACAACTAAAACTGGTATTGTAGCATTCAGTTTGTTAAATCAAGTTATTTTAACAGAGAATGATCCCTTATTTAAAATTAAAACACCGGATGGTAGAAAATTAAAAGTAAAAGTTGGTACGCAATATATCAAAATAAGAATATCATCAATTGAAAATAAATTAAATATACCATTTTTTCAAGATCATCTAAATAGATTATTTTCTTTGTATTTTTTGAAATACAATTCAACACTTCAATTCTATAATCTTTATATTAAAATAACTCCTGGTGGTTTAGGTATTCAAGATCAACAAGACATTAATTTAAACATTGATGAACCAAGAATTAATGTTCCTCCTAGAAAAAAAATTGGTGAAAATACTTTAGCAGCTCAAGTACCAGAATTATTTTTACCTTTATATTCAAGAAAATGTGCACGAGCACCTAGAATAGTTTCTGAAGAAGAGGCTTTAAAACTCAACAAAAATAATTTTCAAACAATTAGATTTCCGATTCATTTAGAAGGTAATTTAGAACCTAAAATTTATGCATGTGATCATCATAAAGAACATCCTTATCCAGGTCTTAAACCAAATGATTTAGCAAACAAGGACACCTTTAAATATTTACCATGTTGTTATAAAACTAATCCTGAACATAAGCGAGGGTCTCCTTATGGAAATTACTATAAAGGAGAAGCTTTAACTAAAGATATGACAGATCACGAATTATATAAAACTCCAAGAATTGTTCCTAATAAAATTTTTGGAATACTTCCTACTTCAATAGCCAAGATATTTGGCAAGATTTCTCAGAGAGAAATCGATGAGGAAAATGATACAACTAATTATTATAGATACGGGACCATGTATGGAATAAATAGTTTTATAGATGCAGTTGCAAGAGCAATTGGAAATAATCGGTTTGAAAACATTTATAATGAAAGACAAACATATATTTCAGAAATTAGGAAAAAAATGGCTTCTGATCCATATATTGGATTGTCAAGGCAAGAAACTTATGATTTGAATATTGAAGTTGTTAAAAAATGGATAAAATCAGATCAATACTTTGATCCAAAAAGATTTTTAAAAATTGTGGAAGATTATTTTGATGTTACAATCTTTTTGTTTGAAAGAAATGTTGGAGCAAGCATTATCTTTAAACAAGAAGATGATTTTACAATCACAATAGATCAAATAAGTGAAACTGTTCAAAAATATGGATCCGGAGGGCAATTGTCTTTACCAGTACATTCAACAATTGGATCTTATATTCTTAGACCATTAAAAAATAATGTGGTGTTTATATACATACATATGGGAAGTGAAGTTGATAAAGTTTTATATCCACAATGTGAAACAATAGTTAAGTATGAACAAGAAACTGGAAGAAAAAAAGGAACTGTTAAAAGTTTATTTCATAAACATGATCGTGAAGTTGAGGTTATAAAAACACTTTTTGACAAATTATTATTATCATACACTTCTATAATGTCTGGACCACATATTACATTTACATATGAACCATTTTCTATGACATTAAAGGATGGAAATGGATTAGTATTAAAAGAACAATTTATAGATAAAAGTGGAAAAACAAGAATGTTATATGCATCTTGGGTTTCAAAAAGTTCCAAAACAACGTTAAAAGAAATGTTAAACGAACCAGCTTATTTTACAATTATAACAGAACCAATTCATCCTTTACGTTTGCCAATTAAACAAAATAAAAATAAAAATGAAAATTTATGTAGACCATTGACAGACATGTCAAGAACTCCGTCACATAACATTTCAAATCATTTTGAAATATCTCCGATAACAAATGAATTAGTTGACGATTTAATGAAAATTTATAATTTAAATTACAAAAAGGCGTCTTTTAAAGATTATCTTTGCAATGCATCAGATTATTTAAAAGGTCAAATAAACGGTATAAAAGTTAGAATTTATGTATCAAATTCTGTAGAAGAAATGAGAAGAAATGACAGTACGCTTTTAAAATACAATAAACAAAGAAAGATATCAAGAATTTTGTTTGAGTATGTGTTATATAAATTTTCTGAGTATATTAAATTTCACAATGAATATTCTAAAAAAGAAATTTTTGAAACATTTTTTTTAGAAAAATGTTTAGTAGATAATTCTTTTATATACAAAATTAATCAAAATTTTAATGTTCCATTCTTTACATTATTTGATAAAATGTTTATGGTCGACGGTAAAATTATATTTTCATCTCAAAATTTGATGATCAAAATAATGTATAATATTTATCAACTAACTACTAGAAAATTTAACAAAGTTAAAGAACTAAGCAATCAAACAATTATGAATACATATTTTGAAAATTTATCAGATTTTAACCACAATGATAATTTTTTTATAGTTTATGGACTAAATACATTTTTAAGATTTGTTTCTGAAACCAAACAAGGAGAACTGCTATTAAATACTCTTCAACCTTTTGATGGACCAAGATTTTTTTCAAGTGATGATATTGAAGATGGGAAGATTTTTTCAGCATTTTGTTATGGAAGCATAGATACAGCAATCGCAAATCAATTAAGTGATAAAGATATTGATAAAACAGAAAATGGTATTGTATATATATTTGATATTGTTAATGGATATGAAGCATACCAAATTGATTATAAAGGTGTGAAAATAGTCGCATTTAAAGTAGAAGATGGAGAATATTATCTTACTCTTAAAAAAATTTAAGTTTTTAATGCCTAAAGGCATTAAAAACAAACAAAATATATACAGAATCAATATACAGAATCAAAAACAAAACCATTATGTAATTTTATTTTAATAAGTTTTTCAATAAGAATTACATCAAAAAATTTTTTAAATAGATCTTGAATTTCTATTTGGTCTTCTAATGTCATTCCATCGATTACAGCATTTAATGCTTGTTGAGTGTCGTCATCAAGTTCGTGATCGTTAAAAAATTGCTTCCAGTTTTGTTGATACATAGATGCCATATTTTTACTTGTTATGGAAGGTTGCAAGAACAATGGGTTTTCAACAAAAAATCCAAATTTTAATGCTTTTTAGCATTAAAATTTAAACTAAATTTTCAGAAAATATTTTTTGTAAATTTGGTTTATTATAAAAATTTTCTTTAATCATTATAGCCATCGCATCTGTTGATTTATCTATTCCTGCTTCTTTTGCTGCTTTTTCATATTTTTCTTTGTATTGATTAATAACTTCTGGATTTGTCTCTTCTAAAGAATTAGCTTCTAACTCTGCCTGAAGTATAACTTTTTTGACATCATGTAATTTTTTTCTATGTTCTTCAAATACAAAAAGATTATCAGAAAGTCTTTTTCTAGCATATATGTATTTATCTAAAGGAGTTAACTCATTTAATTTTTGTTCTGGAGTTTTAGAAACATCTTCTTTTAATTGTTTCTCTCTCTCTTTAAGTTCTTCCATTATTTTTTTATCTTCTTCTCCGGCTGTTTTTACAAATCGAGATATTTCATTTTTAGCATCTGCTTTGACATCGATTTCATTAACAGAAGCGGCATAATGAGAAGAGATTTTAGGATGCACAATCGGAAATGGTGTACCAACTTTTACATGATAAATTTTATGTACAGAATCATGTTTTTGTATAAGTTCTAATGCTCTTTGATCTGATTCATCCACATTTGCAAACGTGCCTCTTATTTTTGCAAAACCATAAACACCATATTTATTAGGTTTGGCATCATTACAAGGTACAAATGATATAAGACCAATATCTTGATTACTAAGAGGAGGATCTACATAGTGTCTATCCGCACGTGTGAACAAAGGTTTTCCAAATCCTAATTTTAAATAAGTTTTGCGATCAGGATTTTTTATTTCTTGTGAGGATCCAATAGACAATTCTGATAAAGCATTAATGGTTTCGATTTTTGAAAGAGGAGGGTCTGTATCGGGAATAAATGAATTTTTATTTTCTCTTAAAAAATGTGGGTCGGTTAAACTACTAATTTCTGCAATATGTTCCATATTTATTTCTTTCTTATTTATCTAATGTCTTTAAATAAAGTTTTTTTGTTTAAAGCTCCATAAAAATATAATAAATAATAAACATGGATAATAAGTGTATATTTTCTAGGAAAGAAGATGGTATTTGTGAATATAAAAATGAAGTTAGAACAAGTCAGTCTGAAGTTCAAAAAACATCAATAAAACTTATGCAAAGCCCCCGAGAAACAACCGCCCAAGTTCTGGAAAAGAGGGAAACCGACGAAAAAGAGGAAAAAGAATTGTATTTAGATAATATAATTAAAAAAGCGTCTGCAAATCCTCAACAAAGAAAAAATCAAAAAAAATATCACAGAGCTTCTTCAGATTGTGATAGTTCAGATGAAGAAAAGGACGAACCATATTATCATGGTTCTAAAGCATCAACAACTTTAACTAGAGAGCAAGCTTTAAAACTTTCATTACGTAAAATAATAGATGAAAGAAAATTAAACAAATAATGTACTTAAAATTTAATGAACCGAATTCATTAAATTTTAATAATTTTCAAATTCAGATGCATCTTCATCTATTAATTTAAAATTATTATTAAAAAATCCCAAATCGTTCATTGTGTCAATCACATTTAGTTTAGTACTAGGATGTAAAGTTCCATTTTTATAAGTTTTAAAAAATTCATTTAATATATTTTTTGTTCTCGTTGTATTAGTTAAAGAACACCAAACACAAAAATCAACTATAACTCTTGTTTCTATACATGATTGTTTGTAATCATGAGAATCTTTTAAATAACTATAATAATTAGTTGGTGTTGTGGGAGGAGTTAAAAACCAAATTATATCTTTATTTTTGGAATAACTTTGGGGACAATTTGTACAGTCGTTTAAATCACCCCTTAAAGGTGTAAATATACATTTTCTACAATAAACATATTGGTTATTGCTTAAATACATAAATAACTGACGTATTGTGTATTTATCCATTTTTATTCTATTTTACAAGATAATCTTTTAACTATAGTTTACATAACAAACATGTATTTCCATCCTAAGGCATCAAAAAGTGTTTTGCATATATCATCATGACATGCTTTTCTCTCTGTGGTTTTTAAAACAGCAAAATCATCTTTGTTACAATTGTAACCATGTTTTCGTAATAATTGAAATAAAACATATTGGGTATTTATAAAATTTTTTCTTTCGATATCTTTAAATAACAAATCATATTGTTCTGTTAATTTGTCAAAATCAGCCATTAATTTTTCTTCTAAATGTTCTATATTATCAGGTCTTTTACCTGTTAATGTATAATGAATAAGAATAGTATCTTCATAATGTTTTGTATATCCAAGTTCTTTTAAAAAAAATAGTATATGGGCTCTGGTAACAATTTTAAATCTTTTACTTTGACTAATTGGATTTCCATATTTGTCTTTTTTATTAGCCGGTTCTATTATTTGATGATTAACTAATTGTTCTTCTAATTCATCATAGATTCTTGGATTAATATTGGTATTTTGTTTACCTTGATATTGATTTATACAATCTTTAAAATGAACTTTTCTATCATAAGTGTACTTATTGCAAACGTTTATTCTCCCTCCATCCTTTACACTACTTGAATTAAGTAATTTAACTGTTTCAGCATTGCATAATTGACATATATATATATCATCATCCTTATAAAAATCTTTATCATTACCACATGTACATACAACTGGTATGGAATTTAATAAATCTTCTTTTCCAAAATTTCCTATTAATTGTAATGATTTTAAAAGTGGTTCTGTAAGATATGATTTTGCTACTTTAATAAATTCTTGTACAGTTTCCCTTCTTTTTAAAACTAAATTATTAATTTCTGTTGGTTTTTGAGAAGTTAAAGCAACTTCTATGTTTAAAGGTGTATTTATAATAGTTAAATATCTATGTATGATATCAGATGTTTCAATACTATAAAGGTCAAGATTTGATAAATTAACTAATTTTTTTTCTAAATATTTTTTATCCATTAATAGATCTAAAAGTATTTTAGGTCTCAAATTTTCAATTTTTAAAATATTTTCAATACATAGCAATCTTTCATTATATCGTTTATATTTTTGGACCTCTGATTCAAAATGTAATTTAATTTTATTGTCTAGACTTAAAATGTCTATATCTTCATTAATCATTTTCTTTTAATTATTTATTTTTTAAACTATGCAGAACTCCTCGCAATATGGTCATTTTGAACTATTCTATAATCTAAATCTTTATCTAAATCCAGTTCAATAAAAATAGAAGACAAATTTTAAAAGCATTTAAAAATAGTAATCTGATTGTATTCAAATTTAAATCTTGGCAATGTAATAAATAAACAAAGATGTCTATTTCTTCGTCAAATGTAACTTCTGGTTTCATCGATATCGCCACTAAAGATGAAATTGAAAAATATATGTATGGTGGTAAAACATCCACAGCTTATTTCGTAAGAGAAACTAGAAAAGCAACATGGTTTACCCAAGTACCGGTTAGTTTAACTAGAGCAAACGGATCAGCTAACTTTGGAAGCGAATGGTCGGCATCCATTTCTAGGGCTGGAGATTATTTGTTGTATACTTGGCTAAGAGTGAGAATTCCATCTGTAACTTTGTTAACAACAAATCAATTTGGTGCCAATGGTAGAATTAGGTGGTGTAGAAATTTTATGCATAACTTAATCAGAGAATGTAGTATTACGTTTAATGATTTGGTAGCAGCAAGATTTGATCATTATCATCTAGATTTCTGGGCTGCATTTACAACACCTGCGTCAAAGGCAGTTGGTTACGATAATATGATTGGAAATATTTCTGCTCTTATTCAACCACAACCTGTACCTGTTCTTCCTGCAACAGTAAGTCTTCCTGAAGCTGACCTTAATTTGCCATTACCCTTCTTCTTTTCACGTGATTCTGGAGTTGCTCTTCCTACTGCTGCTTTGCCATACAATGAAATGAGAATTAATTTCCAATTCCATGACTGGCAACGCTTGTTGATTCTTGACAACATTGCAGCCGTTGCATCACAAACTGTTGTACCTGTTGTAGGTGCTACAAGCGATATTGCGACGGCTCCTGTTCTTCATCATGGAACTGTATGGGGTAACTATGCTATTGTCTCTAATGAAGAGCGAAGACGTATGGGATGCTCTGTAAGAGATATTTTGGTTGAACAAGTTCAGACTGCTCCACGTCATGTTTGGAATCCAATAACTAATGATGCTCCTAACTACGATATTCGCTTCTCTCATGCTATTAAAGCACTTTTCTTTGCTGTTAGAAATACAACCTTTTCTAATCAACCTTCAAACTATACAACCGCTTCTCCTGTTATTACGTCAACAACTGTTATTTTAGAGCCCTCAACCGGTGCTTTTGATCCTATACATCATACTACCCTTATTTATGAAAATACAAATCGGTTGAATCATATGGGCAGTGATTACTTTTCGTTGGTTAATCCATGGTATCATGCGCCTACAATTCCTGGACTTACCGGGTTCCATGAATATTCATATTCACTTGCCTTTAACGAAATTGATCCTATGGGAAGTACCAATTATGGTAAACTTACTAATATTAGTATTGTACCAACTGCAAGCCCTGCTGCTAAAGTTGGTGCTGCTGGTACTGGTCCTGCTGGAAGTGGACAAAACTTCCCACAAACATTCGAGTTCATTGTTACAGCATTAAACAACAACATCATTCGCATGAAAAATATTTTTCTTGTATCATTTGTAGTGCCACGTAGTCTACGATGGTGCTGCTAACAAAGAAATACTTGTGCGAAACAGGCGGAGGTGGTGTCGCGAGGCACCAATTGGAACCATGAATTAACATGGTACCTTGGAACCGTCTAGTCGGCTTGCAATCGGGCCTTTGATTAAATCAAAGTAGTGGTTGTAAGTGGTACGTCGACGACAGTCGACACCTAACGTGAAACTTCACGGAACAGGCAAGGTTGATGAAAACGGTCAAAATTCAGTAAAATGGACAAGACCGTCGGTGTAGCTAAAGGGTAACTTTTAGTGATATCGCTATCGACTGGGTCATCAACCGGTCACCCTTTTTAAGGGAGGCTCAATGTACAGTCAGGCCACCATAAGGATCCAACGGATACGAGTGGTGCTTTATGTGATCGAGTGAATTGAAAATTGACACTCGGGAAGCATAGAGGTTCTATTCAAAAGAATAGTTCGATCACCGAAGTGGAGGAGCTCTGGGTTTTCCCGTCCTCTAGAGGGGGTTTTTTGGATTTATTATCATTTTTTAATGGAAAAAAATTCCATTAAAAAATCACAATAATTTTTTAAAACGTTCTTTTTTTTAATTATGGATATATAATTCTATATCATATCCACTTTCTGTTATAGCTTTAATTTTTTTATGTATATTGTATGTATAGTATCAGTGTCTATTTTATATATCCATTCGTTTTTTACTTCTATTAAATAATTACCATTATCATTTACAATACACATGGGAAGAATTTTAATTTTTTTTTTAAAATGAAAGGAAGAATTTAAAATTTTTTAAAAATGAAAATGTTAATTTGTCCAAGATGTTCTTGTATTTTTAAAATTTTAGAAGGAAAAGATCTTCAGCAACAAGCTGCTATGAAGGTAGGATGTACAGCTATTTTAAAATCTTTTAAACAAGCATTTATATTTAAATACAAAATGACGATATTTAAAAGTGGACATCTAGTAGAAGCACTTTCTACTTGTCCATTTGCAGGACATTATGATGGTTTTACAAAAAATTATAAAGGTAAAGAAATGTCTACTATAAAAACTCCTTTTATAGGTAGTGTAATTCTTGAATATGGGAATTCTTTTTAATATTTTTAATAAATGAAACAAAGACAAGCACGTTTAATTGGAACTCCATCTCAAACAAGAAGGCAACAAGAACTTGCTGAAAAGTTAGAAAAAGTAAAAGAAGTTCTTGAAGATGAAAAGAAACGACAATTTGATGAACCTCTTTTTGATTTAACAAAACTGAGACAAGCATTAGATAAAGCAATTCCTCAACCTGAAGATGTAAAAGGATTTTTTGCACAAATTATTAAATCTCCATCAAGATATGAAATTATTTTTGATGAGGCAATGGGTGTTGCGGACATTGAAGAACAAGAAGTTATAGAGAAACTAAGAGCTAAAGAAGAGGATGAAGTTTATGATTTTGCAAATAATTTTGTAAGACAAAGGAGACCATTACCTCAGTTTTTTAAAACATTTTTTGATAATGAAACAGTAAAAGATATTTTTGGAGATATAGATGACATATCGGATGATGAAAACTCTTTTACAAATCAAGATGGAGAGGCTGAAGATAATGAAATTATAACAGGAATAAGACAAAAAGATATAAGACAAGATGATAAACCGGAAGAGAAAATAAGAGAAATTAAATTAATTGAACAAGTTAATATGAAAGAAGGTATTGGAAGAGGAAAAATTTTGGGTAATAAACCTGTTTTTAGAAGTGTACAAAAAAGTAAACCGTTTATTGCAGAAAGAGAAGAGTTGAAAGCAAGAGAGGGTAGAAAACGTAGAATTCAACCAATTCCATTTGGAATTTTTAAAGAAGAAAAACTTAAAACCTGTTTACAATTTTATAAACTTTTTCCCTGGATTAAAGATAAAGTTTTAGATGTATTTGTTGCTCCTATTTCATCTAATTTTGATGACAGTTTTTTTATTCGTTCTGACTTTTATGAATACATTTCCTCTCCAGTAGGATTTGCTATAACAGATGATGAAATTGAAAAATTTTATCGTCCAAAAGAAAAATATTATAAACTTCAATGTTACGGAATAAACAAATATTATAATGAAAACGACCCCGAAATTATTCATGTTAATTGGAATAATCAGGAATATTTATTTAAAATTGGCATTTTGACTGAAAATAGAGGATTTCTTATACAAGAAGCAGATATTTTACTAGCAGAAGAGGATTTTATAGAACATTGGTTAGGAAAATCCGATAAAAGACGTGAAGAATTATTAAATTCTGTTAATATTCCATCAGATGCAAAAGCGGTGGCTAGAAATGAAATTTTGAGATCGCTTTTAAATGTTATTCCAAATGCAGATCTTTTATACACAAATAGAATTTTAACAAATATAGTTGAAAAAATAGTAGATTTGAGTTTAAATACAAGTGATTTTTTTTTAAGAGTTGCAGATTTAATAGTTTTCATCAACCCAAATATTAATTTTGTTTCTTCTGTTTTTCCAAAAAGACTTGCTAAAATGCAATATAAACCAGAAATTTTACCTCTTTTAACTCAGAGAGAGAAATTACCTGAAATTTTTGATGATAATCGTATACCAGAAGCAACAATTGAATATGTAAATCGCACAATTCATTTTCAAATAGAAAAAGTATATGAAGATTTAGTTAATTATACTGTCATGTATAATGTTATTCCAACTAGAAAGGCAACTAGACCATTTCAAATAGGAGGCAAAGTGAAACCAACAGGTCGTGATGACAAAATAATTATAGGTCTTCCAGAATGGAAAAATGCATGTGTGAATGTTAATGATGTTATAAATATTCCCGATGAAGATTTAATTTTTTACTCTGATATTGAAGATCAAAATTCAGATGTATATTGCTTTCCTATAAATGAACTTTTGGATAAATTTTCAAGAGAAGATATTCATAATCAGTACACCGGAAAAGATTTTTCTGATACGTTTGTAAGACGATTCTTGTCTGTATATTCGAAACCAATACAAGCGGAAAGAGTTGTAGAAGTTGAAAGAGTTGAAGAAGAGAATATTCCAGAGGGTCCATTAATAAAATTAATTAAAGCAGAACTTTTAAGATTAGAAAATAATCTTATTGAACCAGAATACTTCCAAGAAGAAGAAATTAAATGTTTAGAATGCAAAAAAGCTGTTCCTGCTGGTGAAGGAATGTTGAGTATTTACAAAGGTAAAAAAGTTGCTTTTTGTAATATGGAATGTTTTGAAAATAAAAAATGGTAATTTTAATGGTTTTTACCATTAAAATTTAATGAAAGGAATTAATGAAAGGTATATGCAACACTTCCACCTGTAAGTCTAGCAGCATTACTTGTATTAATTAATATCACGAGCAAATTGGACCACAAGAGAAACAGTACTTCCACTAAGATTTTTATATTCTATTTCTAATGTACAAGTTGTAAAGTTATTTGTTGCATTAAATGTTGGTCCGGTATTACTGCCTCCGGCTAATACACTAGGAACGTTTGAATCAAATGTATTTATAACTGTGCTTGCTTGAGAACCGCAAAAACTGTACATTGTAACTGATGTTGAATTACCAATATTCTGCGGCCACCATCCACTTCCCATTAATACATCAGTTGATGCATTTAATCCTGTAAAAGCAAAAGAAGGTGCCCAAGCAGCACTTACAGTTTGATATCTTAGATAGTTTGGTTATTTGCAACCGAGAAACCACTTCCCAATGAAATATTCGTAGCATTTGGCGATGCACTGTTTGAACCTATAAGTTCTGATGGAGCACTTAATGGTGCTAATTGACCATTTCCTACAACATTAGCACCTAACTGTGTTGCTCCAACCGATCCTGCCACAATTTGTGTTGCTCCAACTGATCCTGTAGCTAATGTTGGTGCGGTTGCTGATCCAGTTAATGCTCCTGCTAATTGGATTGTACCAAGACTTGACGATGTTGCGGCCGGGACTGCAGTAGATGCATTAACTGACAAAACTGAACCTGTCATAGAAAGACCTGATCCTAATGTTATATTAGTTGCTGCTGGAGATGAGCTATTTGATCCTAATAATTCTGAATTAGCACTTAATGGTGCTAATTGTCCTGTACCAACAACATTTGCTCCAAGTTGTGTTGCGCCCACAGACCCTGCTATAATTTGTGCAGATCCTATAGAATTAGATGCCATCAATCCCGTTCCCAATGTTATATTAGAAGCTGCAGGAGATGAACTATTAGAACCTATAAGTTCAGATGGTCCAGATAGTGGTGCTAATTGTCCATTTCCAACTACATTAGCTCCTAATTGTGTAGCTCCAACTGCACCTGGAGAAATTTGACTTGAGCCCACAGAATTTGTTGCCAAAGAGGGTGCTATTGCGGATCCTGTTAATGAACCAGCCAATTGTACTGTTCCCAAAGAAGAAGATGTAGCTGGAGGAACTGCAGTAGATGCATTAACTGATAAAACAGAACCTGTCATTGATAAACCTGATCCAAGCATTATATCCGTTACAGCTGAAGGATCCTAGTAATTCGGATGGGGCTGGTAAAGGAGCCAGTTGAGATGTTCCTACAGATCCAGTAGCAAGTTGAGATGTTACAGCTCTAGGTGTTCTAGCATTCTAGAGTAAAAAGCTATTCGATACAATATACTCTGCCCACAAATCGAAATATTATTTACATATCTTCTATGTTTTTATTTGGGAAATATTTGCAACCAAATCTATGGAACGCGAATGAATGATTTTCGATTTTCAGAGAGTGATTTTCAAAGAAGGAATATAATTACAGCGCCTTAATCTTTCTGAAATTTTCGTAAAATGAGCGTTTTTGCGTAATTTTCACTTCAATTTACAAACAAAAAAATTCTCAAAAGCCGCTAAGCTGCTCCCAGTTTTTTCTTTAAATTTTCTCCACATGTATAATAAAGGATGTTAAATAAATAAACAAATAATTTAGTGTTATAGAATGCACAGGCTTTCATGCAGTACTTATTTTTCTAATGTCATTAGTTGAATATAGGATTTGGAGTAAGCCTTCACGCTGCCTTTCTTCGTCACCCAAAAGACTTTGTTTCGCTTGTTGACAATTACCGGCTTCCTAATGATAAAGCTGATTACAATACGTTTTGACTAATATATAAGTTTCAGTTCACATCGCCCCAGTGGCCAAGGTGGTTAAGGCTATACTGGCGACAGAGCGCTTCACTTTGGAAGATGCTGGTTAGAAATCCGGACAGGATTTTATTTGAGGATGTGTTGTTGCAGATTAAAACTACTGAAGAATGTAGAACTTATTGAAAATCATTTGAAGTACTCTACGTTCACTCACTTCTACTTAATAGACTTTAGAAACCACGCAGATATATATATATATATATATATCATATATATCTATAGATATATATATATATATATATATATATATATACACACACACACACACACACACACACACACACACACACACACACACACACACACACACAGGACTTCTACTTTGTTTTCCAAATTGACATATTTTTCAACTCGTTATTCAATTTCTGAAACGTATGTCATGTCATGTCAAATAATCATTGCTTGGTGCATCTGATGACTGATTAAGTAAATTATGTGGTATTTCAACCTTAAATTGAAACACAATTATAACCAGACCTATGCAATCAAACTTAGATATCCCAACGATTCCCGAATTGTATACTTTCTCACCTATATGAAATACTTTGTAACAAGAAAGTAGGAATCGTGCACTGGAAAGATAATTTTCCAGCGCACTGTGCTTGGGCTGTCATAGTGGTATCGGCGCCAGCACGTTACCTCTGAGGAAATTGTGTTCAGGTGTTGGCAATGGAAAAATAACTTGCTGGTGAAAACACTTTGCGTTTTATGCTGGTGTATGTTATTGCAGAGCATTTTAAATAATCAAAAATGTAATGTGCTTGTTAGCACTCTTGTGTTGAATTTGACGTTTTATGAATATGAATTAGAAAGGATAAAATGTATCTGTGGTGGAATTTTTTTATATTTGTCCTGAATTATTTGTTGCTTTTTTACATGGATAATCGTACGTTTACGTGTTTATGCCTTTGCCCGAGTTTGCGTACAACGTGTGCTTATGTGGCGTAAGTGTAGAGAATGCCAGCAAGTAAATCTGAGATTTGGATAGCGCCTCGGAGCAGAAAAAAATTTCCTGGTTATGTACAGTACTGTACAGTAATATTGCGGAGTATTAGGAAAAATGTGAGAAAGTATATGATTGTAGCCCCATAGTTTGTATTTTATAATATCCTTAATAATGGTGATAAGCCCTACATTACTATCCACAGTTTGTTTGAAGGTTCCTTGAGAAGCCTTAGAAGTAATAATAAAGCACTATAAACACTGCCATACTAAAACTAATTTGTTTTCTCATGCTTCTATTAACAGAATGTGAGAATAGCATAGAACAATATACTGATTTGCTCTCTCAAAAGTGCCTTCAGCAAAATTAGCTAAAAGAGTGAAGTTGATTGACTTTGTTTAATGTTTGTTTTGTATATTGTGTTATGAGTTGTAAAAGAGGGTTGGGTAATTTTAAGGGATTTTATTTTATTCTGTTTTTATGTGATGCTGTGTAAGAGTGTGGTTTTGAAGAGTTGTGATGTGGAGTTGATGGGGTGAGACCTTCGTTATAGAGTGTGTAATGATTTTGCTTCGATTGCTGCTTACTAAATAAATAATTGGAAAAAATACATTTTTAATAAAGTTGAAGATTGACCAACAATGATTTGTGTTTCAGAAACTTCAGTCGTTTTTCCCTCACCAGGGGTATATGTATGTGTATTCCATGAAATATTGCGTTTTTTTCTATTTTTTTTCCCCTTTTTTCTTCTTTTCTTTTTTTTCCTTTTTTTCTTTTTTTCCTCCTTTTCTCTTTTTCTATCTTTCTTCTTTCTTTTTCCAGTTGGTTAGGAAACGTGGCTATGCTTAGTTTACAAAATTCAACTGTATCTGTGTTGCTGTTTATTGGCTTGATGGTGTTTATAATAATTTCAAAACTCCTGTGTATTCCTACTACTAACATATATTATTCCTTATAGGAGAATTGGCTATGGTGAATTTACTCACGTGAATATCAGTGTTGTGTTCAGGAGATTAATAAAGTGTTCTATATGTTGCTTTGGATAGAAGTGATAAATTTTATTCGCTTGTGATGGATGGTTCGTCTGATAATCCCCTGTTCAGTTGGGGCCAGTATTTTTTTAGTGATATCAATGTGTGAACAATTATTTGTATTTCTGTCTTCTATTCAGTTTTTATGTTATTCTGAATTTCAGGCAATGAAGAAACAATTACCTGATAAGCTGACAGATCCAGTCACTGCTATATTGTATATTACATATGATAGACAACATATGAAGATTTAAGACATGCAATCATTTAAAAGAAGTTGCGGAAGGTACTAGATGTTATTGCTCTTTACATCAATATATTTAGTTTTAAAAATCTGGTTAATTATAATAAATACACCAAATATAATGTATTTAAACCAGTGGTGCAACAACAGCATGCCTTCTCATCTTTTTCTTTTTTAAAAAAAGCCTGTACAAACACAAAACGAAGCATATTTTGAATTTACAAAAGAAATAGATTTTGAAAAGCTCCAATAAAGAAAATTAATATTAACTTAGAAATTTACAACAAAAACTCACAGGAACAAAAGCTACATAATGTATTTAATAAATGTATTATAACGATGTAATAATAAGAATTAGATTGTAACTTATTCTATTTAGTATAATAAGCATTAGAAATCTATCACAAATTAGAAAAAATACTTCTCATAAAATGTCATAAATTAACACGTTGACCGCCAAGTGCATCATGCATGATTCACACTTGCAACGCATTAGTGAGCTGTGTGAATCAAAGGTGCTTTACACCCAATATTATCGTCCAGGCCGCGTGGGTCAGAGGCACTTCATGCTACAATGCTATGTTATGGAGCAATATACTTTAAGGCCTTAGTGAACAGATTAGTGTTCTGGCCTACCTGAATATACAAAATCTTATCTACAAATTACTTTTTAAAAAGGGAGTCAAACACAACATCTACAAAAGTAAAGTCCCGAATAAATTATATATTTCATTCTAAAATATGGTAAATTATCTCGTTTATTTCACTTTTCTCTAAATAGAATGATTCTGTATGTATTATCTCGTAACGCAATAATTATGATATTAAAACTTTCATTCAAAGATTATAAAGAAAAATAGCGGTGCTTCCAACGCACATACTTTCTCGCTCTGCTCTATACAGTCCTTTTTGCTAGTTACACTACACTTCATAAACCCAGAAAAAGTGTATTATACCAGCAAACCTTTTCGGTACCAAGACCCGACACCGAAACTCAAATTCAAACGAACCGGCACTTACCCACTACACAACACCAACACCGTCTCTAGTCGAACAGAACAGACAGAATAGAACGACCTATGAAAAAAAAAACCAATGGTAAAAAAAAAATTAAAAAACAATTCGATGATAAGAAACAAATTGATACATGGCAAAACGCTTTAAACTACAAGAGAAGTAAAAAATTGTTAAAAGTAATATTTGAACCAAATATATACAGACATTTCCAGGACATTTATCACAATACTTATATTTTAGTCAAAACGTAATTCTATCGCTTTATCATTAGAGCCAGTAATTTCAACATGCGAAGAAACGTGTCTTTCAAACCTGACCAAGAAAGGCAGCGATATAAACCGCATTACGAAGTATTCGTAAGGCTAAGAAAGTAATAACCATTTTTGGAACGTTAGGATATGTAAGTTCATCGCATGCCTCTGGTTATATTCATTACAATTACATTTAAAAGCTCATACTTTTCAATTGGTTCATACAGATATATACTAGACACACAGTAGATTTGACATGTTCATACGCTTCAGAAATCGAATAACTGAGTTGAAAAATGTTTTTTTCCTGAAACATCACATTCATCAAATTAAAATTCCCACGGGGGATCGAAACTCGAGTACCTTCATTATTGAAGAAACTCTCAACCCGAAGGTGCATAACCAACGCGCTACGGAACGGACTTGTGGAACAACTGCTAATATTTCAGTCAAAATGATCTTTAATCAGTTCTATCATTAAGAAAGAAGGTAATTGTCAACATGCGAAAAAATGTCTTCAAAAAAACATGACAAGAAAGGCAGCAGTAGTGAACTGTTTACTCCACATAATTTATCGGATGATCGGCATTGGAAATAAACTATTGCGAGAAAGTATGTGCCATTCTATAGCACCCTAGTATTTATATATTACCTTCCCTTCATACATACGTGCAGAAATTTAAAGAAAAAATTTGGAGCGGCTTTTGAGATAAATGTTTTTGTAAATTTGAATCGCAATTTATGCCAAAACTATTCATTTTTCCAAAAAATGGTACATGACCTTATTTGAAGTGCTATTTGTACAACCGACTTTGTCTGAGGCGAAAATCTCTCATCTTCAATTTTTCATTTTTTAAACGGTTTTTTGCAATTTTCGAAAAAATAGGGCCTATCAACGAAAATGATGTCTACGTCATTCCCTCAACGTTCTTCGCACTATTCAACAACAAAATATAATCAAAAATTTGGAGCCTTTTTTTTTTTTTTTATTTACAAATCTCAAAATGGGCTTCATGTAAAAGTATCCTCAAATACTAAGTTATCTTGGTTTCAATTCAAGAGCCTTGAGACGAGTAAAAACCATCGGGGAATGTCAATTTTGAAGAAAATCGAAACCGAAACGGTTTAGGCGCTAGCGTTGACCACAGGTGGACAGGAGGACGGAATGCCGTCAATCGATTTTGAAGTATGAAGAAAGAAGCAACAAATCATGGATTTTGACTACATCACGAGATAGGGGGATTTTTTTCTCTAATTTAGCAAACAGGTTTTATCCACTTTTTTGTCACCAGCCCCTGCTATAAGAGATTTTCTGGCGAAATTCCTGTTTTCCGCCGCACAATTACATAAACTTTCTCTTCTTACGAAGTATTCGTAAGGCGGAGATGTAAAAAAGAGTATAAACAATACGGGAAAACAATGATATGACACCAATAAACGTATCACACACGTTTCCAATTGAAACCTGAGTATTTACTAGCACTTTGTAGAGAAAAATAATTGTGAATCACATTTTCACCATGCGGCTCCAGATGAAGTAATTCACATACTCGGGGCATGGTAACATTGTTTCACAGAAAATGAAGTCGTAGGCTTCCGCGGCTGGAGTCGTGTGGATGATCTTGGCTGTCCTGGTGACGCCGCGTCGAAGGCGAGTTGCGACGTTTCGACCTCTTATTCTGTGGTCTTCTCAGGCTGGAATGCGCCGGGATGGTCAAGCGCTCGGGTTTAAACATTAGTGGGCCTGAATACGATTGTTGTTTCACGGCCCAAAATGGCCGTTACATTCATGAAAAATAGTTCCTTTTGCCAAATATATAATATTATATTCTTATATAGCCGTAGGAATAAAATAAAACATGTGGCCTGAGGAGAAAATAAATTTGACAACATTACGGCGGTCAACGTTGTTAAAAGTATTGTAAAATACAAGGGAGGTATCTTTTGCTCTAGTTGAATTGTAAAATGTAAAATAGCCATCAAATACAAACATCAGAAATGTGAAAAATGAAATTCAAATATTTAAAAATAATTTTAAAAAAACCAACTAATGGTGCTAGAACAGCACATACTTTCCACTATTATGGAAACGGCTAACAGAATTAAAATATTGCCCTTTCTGCCCTATTACCATCTTAGTTATATTTGAAAATGTGCAATTCAACATAAGACACAAACAAACTCAGTCTCCATGGCAGTGTTGGCAGAAACTATGTGAATTCTACAAACTGCACAAAAATAGAATACAAAAGTTTTGTAAACCTGTATTGGAAAAAGAGAAACCTGATACCCTGGACAATATAGAAATGCATAGGGCATGATTAGAGAAGAGTATTCTAAACCATGCAACAAATACTCTACTCACTACAAATGGTACAGCATTTGGTGCAAAAACTAAATATTTTCATGCAAATATCAACATAAATTAGACAATTATTACTCCTTTCGTACAACTCCATCAGGTCACGACAATGTCACGTGACCTCACAGAAATTCACGGGAGTCGGGAGGAAAACGGAATTCCATTGTTGCCTTGACCTGCATTGCCGCTATTTGAGAGCTATTAATTTTTTTTACTTTTATCTTCAAATATTCCAATAAACAATTTCTAAAATATTAATGTGTAAAATTATAACCTAAGGTTGAATGTAAGAAACGACCAAAGAAAATAACATACAAAATTGCAAATTCAGTTTACAACGCATCCAGCTGTCCAAAGTGCAGTAAATTTACAGCGGGCTATTAGGTGTGTCACAAAATTATAGAAAAACTACTCATAGTTTGAAGAAATGAGCATGACCTTATTCGAAGATGTAGTTTTGATAAATATATTTAATTGAGAAAAAATTGTATTTTTAAAATTTTAGCTGTAAGAAAATGACGAAAACGAAGCACTGTCATTCCGAGCGGGCTATTATGTTTGTCAGGAAATTATAGTAAAACTACCATATTTCAAAAAATTCAACATGACCTTGAAGATCTGTTTTTTGATGAAATATTCAGAAAAACAATCTATAATTTCATAATTGTGTAGAAAAACGCCGAAATGTTTTTATTTTTTTTTTTAATTTTTGCAAAATTAGGTATTTCAATGAACATAAAACCTGCAACATTTTCTTAAGCTTCCTTTATGCTATTTCGGTCTTAATTTAATAAAAAAAAATGTGGTTTTTTTAAAGAAAAAAATGGTTTAAAGGAAATAAAAAATTATTGTTGACAAAATTTTTTGAAAAATGAACATGACATATTTGAGACTTTAATTTTATGAACACATTTCATTAGAAAAAATTGAAGCTTCATATTTGTAGTTGTAGGCGATGGTCAAAATGTTGAATTTTTTAAATTTCGAAAAATTTCAGTTTTCAACCAACATTGGACCTAAGCTTTCTCTTAATGATCATCAGACTATCCAACAAACATTTAGTGAAAATTGTTGGCGCCATTTTTTTTTTAATTTTGAAATGTTCCAGGGGCTTCACGTAAAGTACCTCTCCAAAATTAAAATATCGGTTTCAAATTCAAGGGGCCACGAAATCATTATGATTGATGGGGGAGTATCAGTATTGGAGAAAATCGGCTGAACGGTTTAGTTGCTAGCGTTGGTCACAGACGGACGGACAGACGTTTTGCTTTCAATTAGTTTTTCAGTATCCAGAACACACAAAATAGGGATTCTGGATGCACCACATGTTAGAAGATTTTTTTTCTTAATTTAGCAACTATATTTATCTATTTTTTTGTTGCCAGAGCCCTGTAATAAGAGGTTTTCTGCAGAAAATCCGCGGTTTTTTCGTGCAGCATTATATGACTATCCCTAACTATACTATACTTACGTACTTATAGTATACGGGAAAGTAACAAACCATGTAGTATTACTGATATAATGAAGCATGCTGTAATGTAAAAAGCACCAACGCACGTCCACCCACGCACGCACACCGCACGCACACCACACACACGCACAACCGCACGCACGTACACCACACACATCACAACCGCACGCACGTACACCACACACACTCACACCGCACGCAACGACAACACACACGCACACCACCGCACGCACACCACACGCACGCACACCCACACACACACACACTCATATTCACACTACATGCATGCACACTGCACACACAAATACGCACTCACACCAAACACGCACACACACCAAACACGCACACACACCAAACACGCACTCACACCCAACACACACACGCGCACACCCAACACACACACGCGCACACCCAAACACACACACGCGCACACCCAACACACGCGCCCACCAACACACACGCGCGCCACCAACACACACGCGCCCACCAAACACACACGCGCGCCCACCCAACACACACGCGCCCACCCAAACACACACGCGCGCCCACCCAACACGCGCGCGCCACCCAACACGCGCGCGCCCACCCAACGCGCGCGCACACCGAACACGCACAAACAACAACACGCACGCACACACAACACACGCACGCACACACAACACGCACACACAACACACGCACGCACCACACAACACGCACACACAACACACGCACGCACACACAACACGCACACACAACACCACGCACGCACACACACACACAACACACGCACGCACACGCACGCCACACGCACGCACACGCACACACACACAACACACGCACACACACACACACACACACGCACACACACACACACACCACGCACGCACACACAAACACACACGCAGGCACACAACAACACCGCAGGCACACAAAAACACACAATACAACACGCGCTCAGAACACACACCCAACACGCACTCACAACCACACACACACACAACTCCATGCTCATACACCACATACACACTCACCACCTAGACATCACAAACATACCCTCACCACACATGTATGCTTACCACACACACACACACACACACACACATATTCTAGCTACTTAAATATGGTTTCAGGTGAATACACATGAAATCTTGTATGTGAGAGTTATAATTTATTTATAATACAACAGGCTTTTCGCCCAAATGAAATTATATAACATAATTGACATACATAGCAAGAAATATTAAAATTAAATATTAACAAAACAAAACAAATTAAATACTAGTTACAAATCAGTGGTAAATAATTAAACTATCTAAAATTTAATATTCTGTGTTTCAATATCTTACAAAACTCACTTCACTCGTACTTAATTGTGCATTGCTCAAACATTCATTGCAATATCTTGTTAAACAAGGTATTGACTGAACTAGTAATTTTGTGTTTTGCAAAGCATTTCATTAAATAATATATTCCTTCTTGTATTACCTGGATTGTTGTATTGACCAAAAAATTTCTTAATTCTAGGCAATCAATTTTAGCATTTAAGAGATTATACATAAATGTATTGTCCTGCAATACTTGCAGTAGTAATGCATACCTTGTATTGTATTTCACCTGGACCTTTGGTATCCTTTTGTTGCAGCTCCTGCACATGAACATCATGTGATAGCACTTCATAAACACGGTGATCATCTAGGTGGATTGCCTGCTCTGTTCTGGGTGTCAATTTCATTTCTTATCATTGTATTTCATTTGTTCCTATTTAAACTGATATATAATGAATACTGTGGTTCACAAGATAAATATCGAACCAGATATGGTAAACTATAAGAATGTGATCTGACAAACTTGTGCAAAAGTGAAGTTGTCATGTTTACTGGACGACTTTATGGTTGGACTGAACGGACTATCATAACTATTTATAAAGTGTATAGTGGATAAAATCCATTGACTGTTTTGAATTTGCTTAGACTCGAATGTGACTGTTAAGAGTTAAAAGTTATTTTTCCATCCTTGTATGCTGAGTTAATACAGCTTTCATTTATGGATGTTAAATTTTAGTGGTCATGTTTGAGTGAAAATGCACTATGTTTGGAGTTTGGGAACATAATTGGAGCAAAGCAGTAACAAGATCTGTTAGTATTGGAATGGTTATTTTTTTTCTATTTTGACTTCCCTATCATTTGAGCATGAAAGGTCAAATAATGCTTGCTTTGCATCTTGTATGATTGAAGGTGAGTTCTTAAGAATACAAGTTTTTTTTAAAGGCATTCCTTTACTCCAAAAACAAAATAAAATGGGAAAACATATCTTTGTTTCATACTGTAACTAAAAATACTCATATCCAAATTTCTTTTACCTCATTTCAAGAATGATTTAATTTCTAATCAGAATCCTCAGTTACCAGAGTCTGCTAAGTAGTAGTGTGGGTACTTTTTGTTGTTTTTGTTAACTTTTTTCTTTGAGCAGCATGTTGAGCTGTTTATTGAAAGAAGTATTTCTTGTAATTGTCTGTGTTGGTGTCTTAATAGAGTGGCAATTTTAAAAACTATTATTTTGCTATAGAATAAATTATTTAATGTTGTATTCTGTTATTTTTGTTTCACTTGTTTAAAGTTGCATTGCACTCAACAAACAAGTAAAATCATTTGGGACCAAAAATGTGCCAAATCCATTCTTTCCTTACTCTTCCTTTGAAGTATTGCTTGTAATGAAGAAGCTGTTGTAGTGTGTCTGTAAAATTAATTTTCCAAGTATTGCGTATGGTGAAATATGCATATCTTTTTAAAAATTACCTTGATCTGAAAATTGAATGAGGCTTACAATTGTATCTTGTTCATAAATGTGTTTGGAAATTTCCAGAATTGTGCTTTATCCACTTTGGTCACTGTGAATGCTGTTATACTATTGATGGTGCAATAACTTCACAAAATATGAGACTGATTAAATGTAGACTATTGATTTCCTTCTGGTTTAATAATTTCCAAATAAATTTCATTTAGCAACAGCGAATGTATTCTTTTTCCTTTATAATTAGATTTAAAACAATATACTGATTCATTTTGTATGTAAGTAATACATTTTACAGAGGAAAATTGTGTTATAATTGAATATTGTAAGGTAATTCTAAGAACAAAATGTTTAAGAAAATTCTCTTCATTTTTAAATAAATTAATTTATACTATTTCATCCTCATTAACATTTTATTGATAATTAGGTTCTGTAGGATTAAGCACATATCAGATGTGCACCTCTTTTCTTTCTTTTTTTTTCCAGCGAGATGCATACTTCAATAGTCACGTGTCATCTGTTAGTAAGTTGTCAGGGTGGCCAACAGTCAGGAAATTTTGAAATAATCGTAATAATCTGGGAATATGGGCATTTCCAATAAAGGTAATGGAATTGTCAGGGTATTTTTCTTTTGTATTGCATTGTGCAGGTAAACCTATTGTGGTCGAGTAGTTGAATTGCTGTTGTAAATCACCAGATATGATTTAAAAAGCAGCTTGAAACCAAAATATGAAATCTTAGGGTGAAAGCATCTTCATTTATAATGGACTTATTCTTAACATCTTAAAGTAGAAGATCAATATAATATTTTTTAATCAACTTGATAATTATAAGGAATAATACTATTTAAGCAATGAATTTTTGTCAAGAAATGTCAATGGGGAAAATCCAGACAATATCTGGAAATTTTTATCAATTTGTTGGCCACCCAATTTCATAAGATGTGTTCACGAAACTCAGATTTCAGTTTTCTTGTACTGCAACACATTGAGCAAATCATTACATTTGATCATGAGGATGTTTGTTAAAGAGAAAAAAAATCTTTTTTTGGAAAAATACATTATTTCACATTTTCACTAAAATTGAACTTGGATAAAATTTTAAATGTAAAACAAATCTGTCCATTATTTGTAATAATTTGTACTTCACTGAACCTACCATAGTTGTGTAACATTCTTGGACAAACCCTCCAATTTCATCCAAGCAAACATATTTTATGAAAAATATTTTATTTTCTTGGGAAGATAATTGGTAACCGTTGTATAAGCGTATTTACTATTATGATTGTAATACATTTTGTATTGCAATTACATATTACAGTTGTACGTTTCACCAAGAAATGTATTTGGTCCAAATAACCATGACCCAAATAAGCAGCACAATGCTTCTACCAAATGTTTGATAATTCTTTCCCGACCAGAGATTTTTGTAAATCAGCTTTGTTTCATTGGGCTGTAGAATGGAAGCTCAGTGTGTCTTCATTTCATTTTCCATATCATGTTTCTGTTGGTCATTTTAATTAATTCTTGCAGGAGTGTTTGCATAAATTCCTTGAGAATATCTGTATCTTTAAAAAGGGGGGGTATCGTTAAATTTTCGCTTTTTTCGTTTTCACAAAAAAAATGCCCTTTTCTGCTAAACTAAGCAAACTATTTCTATTGAGAAAGCAAGATCCTCCCTCAAACATTAATATAGAGTTAGAAAACGCCATCATTTACCACATTTTAACGAGATATGAGCCCTTTTTACAAAAATGGGGCAAAATCAGCCGACCTACCTACGGTCAAGTTTTTCGCCAATTTCTCGAAAACTAATAATTTTACGGCAAAACGCGTTTTACCAGTGAATTTGCCATAAAATTCCGTGATAGGACGCTGACTTTCAGAAGAATCGAGTACCCTTCGGAAATTTCCAAATTTCGCCGGAAAACGTGCGGTCAAGTTTTTCGTGAATTTCTGGAAAACTGACAATCTGATGTGAAAACGGATTTCACCAGTGAATTCGTAATGAAATTCTGTGCTAGGACGCTGAATTTCAGAAGAATCGAGCTCCCTGCGGAAATCGTCAAAATCATTATGTATCGATCATATCGTTAAATTTTCGCTTTTATCGTTTTCACAAAAAAATGCCCTTTTCTGCAAAACTATGCAAACTATATTAAAGGTTGAGGGAGGATGCTACTTTCTGAAAATAAATAGAGTTAGAAAATGCCATCATTTACCGCATTTTAACGAGATATGAGCCCTTTTTACAAAAATGGAACAAAATCGGCCGGCCGACTTTAAGTTCAAGTTTTAACTTTAAGCTCAAGTTTTTCACGAATTTCTCCAAAACTACCAATTTCACGGCAAAACGCGTTTTACCAGTGAATTCGCCACGAAGTTCCGTGCTAGGACGCTGACATTCAGAAGAATCGATCTCCCTTCGAAAATCGCCAAAATCATTAGGTGGTATCGTTAACAGTGGCGTAGCCTGAGTTTTGGCTTAGGGTATGTAACTCGAGAAATAAGAAAATAATTTAAAACTCCCAAATATTTCTTATTCACCAATACCATTTCTGTCACTTTGATAAATTAGAGAATACAAATAATTTGTATATTTAAAATAAAAAACTAATCCAGTATAAGTAATAATGGCTCACGTACTTCAAGTAGTTTACTGGTTGAAAGTTAGAAAAAGTTGACTTAAGTTCACGACCTAGCAAAATACCGGGTCTTTATCGTATCTTGCAACCCAGGTCTGGAAACACCAACTCTTGTTTTGCCAATTTGGCAACGCGTGAAATACCTTGGACGCCCTTTCACTTTTAGTGAAGCCCGGTCGCGTGCCCTCAGATTTCGGGCTGAGAGAATGTGTCTAATTTTAGTTGGAAGAAAGAGAAAGCACTATTCTGTCCTTGTTACTCTTCACCGTACTGCAGCCACTACACTGAAAAGAGTAAACGCCTGTCTCTTCATAAACGTTTCATCAAAATCGACTGTCAGTTTTTTGTCATTTTAAGATAATTATATTTTATTACTTTTTATTCATTATTTTCAATAATTATTAATGTACTACTTAGTTACATTTTATTAGTATTTTTAATAATTTTATCGGTCACATGCGTCTTTAGCCCATTTAACATGCAACCCTACAGGCGTATACCTATCTGTATGTTAAGCAATTTAACATCCTTAGCATCGGGTTTTAACATCTTTGGCTACGTGAATAAACAACCATTGATTCATTGCAAGTCAAATGTTTATTAAGAAAGAAACAAGTCGGTATAGAAAACAAATCAGATTCAAATAATTCAGAATAAAAGTAACTCATATTAGTTTTTGAGATAATTATTGTTCATTGTAATAGGTTCTAATAGTGCAGTTAAAATGTGTTTTAGGTAAATTAATTTCATTTTCCTCGCATTCCATCAAATGAAACTCTTCTTCGGTAATCATATTTACTGACGATCTGAGGTATCGACACTGGAAATCGACGCGCCAACTTCCTCACCGAACGTCATTTCTTTAGTTATCTTTAACTTCAGGAGAATTATTTGTACCCTTTTTCAAACCACGGTATACGAATATTGTTTAAATAGATATATCGCAAGCAATACCCTACAGTATTATAGTAACATGCCGCAACAACAGAATTCATATGTTTACTATCGCGGTAATATAAATTTTCGCATAAATCGTGAGATTGACCGATAAAATGCAGAACATACCACAAAATGTTGCAGTGTTATTCCTGCCTCGTCCAAATTAAAAATCTCGGCTCCGCTACGCTCCACCTCGATTTTTAATTTTTGGCCTCTGCGGTAATTACTCTCATACCATTTCTAGGTATGTTTATTGTCTGTTACTAAAGTTTTCTTATTTGCTTAATATGCATATTTAATAATAATAATAATAATAATAATAATAATACATTATTATTGTTATAAAATGAAGAGCTAGGCGGTAATATTTCACGATATATCTTTTCGATTCCTCTCTGAGCTGGCTTTACTTAAATAATTATTGTTACGTTGCTGTAAATAAATCGATAACTCCCCTCCACATTAATATTACAGTTTTGTTTCTGCAGCATACTGGGCAGAATTGCTTAAAGAGACGTTTTGTTTCCACGCTCATGCCTCAGCCCACCTCACCCCACCCACTCTGTGCAGCGTGAAAAGATTTCGGCATGAGAGCCGTGTACCTGCCCGCCGACACTCTTGAATGGGATCAACAAAGAAACAGGAAACTTGCTGCAGCTTATGACCTGACGGTTGCCTCCTCTGCTGTCCCGACGTGCCAGGCACGGCTGTCTTGAAAGGTGTAAAAGAGACGCGGTTGCCAAATTACCAAAACAAGAACGAGTGCTCTCAGACATGAGTTGCAAGATAAACTAAAGACTCGGTATAAATGTGCGTCCTCATATTTTAATAATAAGAGCACTATCAAAACCAATTATTTTCAAAATTGCCCAATTCATATCATTTCGAACCCAGTAGAATTGGCATAATTTATAAAATGGAAAGGAATGATCTATAATAAAAATTATAATAGGAAGGAGAAAACCAATCAATTTACAGACACATAATGAAAAACAGTTGACAGTTGTCCTTTGTTGCTTACATCAAGAGTTTCATCCAGTATGGCGGCGACATAAGAGGCTTTAGAAATTTCATTTTTAATTTAATGGGACATTGCCGTGCTCACACCTGAAATCCAATGAATCTGAATTTCTGGCGAGATTGCACGAAACACTGGAATTTTCATATCATCCTTGTCAGTTTCTTCATATTTCATTATTTCACTTATACAGGTATTCCATGTTTGTTTGTTTTTCTATTTGATGATCCCCTATTTTCATTATGACTAGAAAATACAATCCCTTGTCTCGCAAAAATGCATACAACTCGAATGAAGTGTGACAGAATTTCCCTATTTTCCCTTATATCACGGTTGTATTGCTAAGCATAGCCTGTGTTGGCTGTTTAAATAAAAGTCTATCCTCTCATATTTTTTTCAAATATTTTTAACTGCTTCTCACGTGCTATAATTTGTTCACGACACAAAAATACGACGCCATAATTATGTAGGCATTTTGGATCGCGTGGTGCTCGTCATTCCAGGGCACAGATGTGGATTTCACAGTCATATACCCTTGTGCATTCAACCAACACAATCCCTAACCTAAATTGGCTACAAATATGTAGTTCCTAAATGCATTAAAATAAGGTAATAAAATTTAAATAAAACAACAATGTTCATTAATTAACCTCCTTCTCGTACAAACACCGAAGAGAGCAATGAAGTTTCGTAAAACGACAGCTATTTCGTAGGCATCCTGGATGTAATGGGTCACTGTGCATCTGACTCACAGCGCAGGCTAGGCATAGAGGAGAGATATACTACAGTGCGCACCGAGCTGCGCAGAAGGCCCGGCCGGGTATCAACATCTCTCGCGCCAGTGTCACGTGACTTTGGGACAGCTAGGTGGCATCTACAAGAAAACCCGTCTCGCATTAAATGATTTTATTTTTATACGTACGTAAGATGTTTCATTCCAGCGTTTTTTTCTCATTTATTAATCAACCCTAAAAATGTTGTTTATAGCAGAAAAGTGAATTTAAGTTTTTCTGCTCTATTTGCTCAAGTACATGAAAATTCCGATTTTTGTCAAACTTGTCACTTTCAACCGCATACTCCACTAAACCTGTTTTACAAGTACAATTACATAGGTCTATAAATAAAAAATATTTGTAAAATTAACTCCATGGGATGCATTAATCCAAATTTCTGTTATTACTCAATGTTAGGCATTCTACTATTGAAGATCCACATCAGTGACATTTATAATAGCAAGTTATCAAAATGATATTTCAAGGATTTATAGAGGGAAAAAAGGCTTTTACCTTTGATTTATTTAGTCAAAAACAGTAAAAATGTACGTGATATATGGGGAAAAGTTCCATCTGCACTCATTTTCTTGAGCTTCAAAAGCTATATTTTAACTATAACATTTGACATTTTCCCTCCCAAGTTATATAAAACCTATTTGCATTGATAAACAAACTGCATGTTTTATTTTTTTCTTTGTATTACTAACAACAGTAACATGCCACTGGCTTTACTCCTACCACTAGTAGCAAGTAAGCTCAAGAAAACACGGGCGTATTGAAGCTACATTTATATCCAAAAGCAAAACAAGGGGACATTCCAGCATTTGCTCAATGGATCAGGAAAACTGGACAAAAACCTGATCGAAATGAGGGTCTTTGACCTGGAAGGTAAAGCACATATTCTTCAAAGAATTTACTAATAAAAATCAACTACAATCATACAAATTACTAACTCTAACATACTATAAACACAACTTACACCAGTAAATACACATAGGATTAATGTCATCTAAATAAAATCATTGTTGTTAACTGATCCATACTATTTTTTTGGTAAATTTGGGTGTGCTCTCTTCCTAAATGTTTTAATCGTATGTCAATATATTTAAACAATATTGCCTTTATTAAATACATCCTGTGATTCATTATGACCTCTTGACCAATAATATGATATGTTAAATTACTAAATACAGAACTATTCACAAATTCTCTCAGACATCTATTTACAATTGTACTACATGCTGCCTTTTTAAAAATGTCACCTCTCCCCTGAAGTATTCTTACTTCTATCTCTGCTCTTTTGCAGATTTTTATAACATCTGCAGAAGTCCTTAATCATCTTTCCTCTGAATGAAGGAATATGATCCTTCATCAGTATCAGTACAGCAAAGAACTAAGCTTACAGTTCACATAAGCAAGAGACTTTTGCAACTTTCTAACTAAATTTTTTTCCAATATAAGTTACAATGTCCACAACATAGGGAGACAATCTAGTTTCAAGATTGTGTACTGATGGCAAGTACTTATGGTCAGTTGGTACCTCACTGCCAAGTTCAGGATCATTTACTTGTGGCACACTTGCATACTGGCATGAACTGACATGTAACACAGTTGTTTCATCCTGTGGAACACAATTTACAAAGTTAAATTGTTATTGCACTTCTTGAAAAGAAAAAGAATTTTGGATCGTAAGCAGTGAACAAATATCCACAACGTCCCAAAATAATTACGCTGTAGCACCACAAACAGCAAACAGCACGAAACGCTACATACAGCAGCGTACAGCACGAGCTGCCGGTGTTCCGAAGTCACGTGACTTACGACCACCTCATGTTGAAACCTGCGCAGTAGGCTCACGCGCACTCTAAGGTCCGATTAAATTAAGAAGGTGATTGACAGTTCTGTGTGACGTCAGGACGCCTTTCCCGTTTCCATGGCAGCTGCCAACCAGAGAGACAAAATGTGACGTGTCAGGTCGCTCAGTTGCCTCTGCCGAACACGGGGAACATTTGAGCATCGTAAGCAACTTCCCTTCCGCCGCGCCGCCTGCGTTTCTGCCTGTGCTGCGCGCGCAATGTGTACTGTGTTGTGATGAGTTGCGTTGGGGTTAGGCTTTTGTCGTATTTTTTACACTTTTACACGTATGTTTTGAAGTGTTTGTTTTCGTGTCCCGGTAACACGTGCTCAGTGGTTTGCGACTTGGCAACGTCGCTCCCCTCCACTCACAAATGTCAATCACCTTCTTAATTTAATCGGACCTTAGTTGTATCTCTCCTCTATGAGGCAAGGCGGCATTTCATACTGATTCGTTCATCCTTGTGAAGAATCGAATTCTCAACGGCACAATGTTTGAAATATAATGAAATATTTTGTAGTAGAAAAAGAAAATAACAAATGGACAATTTACAATAACTTTAAAATAAAATAGATGATATTGTCAGGGTATGTAACACATCATCCACATCCACGGACGCTACGCTCCTGATCGTTAAATTTTCGCTTTTTTCATTTCTTCAAAAAATGCTCATTTCTGCAAAACTACGCAAACTATTTCTATTCAGAAAGGAAGAGTAGTTTCTCATTTATCGTTAAAATGCAGTAAATGATGGCATTTTCTAACCATATATTAAAGTTTTAAGGAACAGGATTTTGCTTTCTGAATAGAAATAGTTTGCGTAGTTTTGCAGAAAAGGGCCTTTTTTGTGAAAACGAAAAACGCGAAAACATAACGATATTATGATTTTAGCGATTTCCGAAGTGGGCTCAATTTTTCTGAAAGTCAGCTCCCTAGGACGAAATTTCATTGCGAATTGCCTAGTAAAATCCTTGTTGTCGTGAAATTGTTAGTTTTCGAGAAATTCGCGAAAATCGTGACCGTAGGTCGATCGGTCGATTTTGCCCCATTTTTGTAAAAGGGACTCATTTCTCGTTAAAATACGGTAAATGATGGCATTTTCCAACCCTATATTAAGGTTTGAGGGAGGATCTTACTTTCTGAATAGAAATAGTTTGCTAGTTTTGCAGGAAAGGCCATTTTTTGTGAAAACGAAAAAAGTCGAAAATTTAACGATACTCCCATTATGATTTCGGCGATTTTCGAAGGGAGCTCGATTCTTCTGAAAGTCACACGGAATTTTGCTGCGAACTCACTGGTGAAATCCGTTTTTCCATCAGATTGTTAGTTTTCCAGAAATTCGCGAAAAGCTTGACCGCAGATTTACCGGTAAAATTTGGAAATTTCTGAAATTTTTCCGATTCTTCTGAAATTCAGCGTCCTAGCATGGAATATAATGGCGAATTCACTGCTTTCTGAATGGAAATAGATTGCGTCGTTTTGCAGTAAAGGTCTTTTTTTGTGAAAACGAAAAAAGCGAAAATTTAACGATACCCCCTTATGATTTTGGCGATTTTCGAAGGGAGCTCGATTCTTCTGAAAGTCAGCGTTCTAGCACGGAATTGTATTGCGAATTGACTGGTGAAATCCGTTTTTCTGTGAGATAGTTAGTTTTCCAAAAATTCGCGAAAAACTTGTCCGCAGATTTTCTGGCAAAATTTGAAAATTTCCGAAGGTATTTCGATTCCTCTGAAAGTCAGCGTCTTAGCACGAAATTTCATGGCGAATTCACTGGTGAAATGCGTTTTCCATCAGATTGTTAGTTTTCCAGAAATTCGCGAAAAGCTTGACCGCAGATTTTCCGGCAAAATTTGCAAATTTTTGAAGGTATTTCGATTCTTCTAAAAATCAGCGTCTTAGCACGGAATTTCATGGCGAATTCACTGCTAAAACGCGTTTTGTCGTGAAATTGTTAGTTTTCGAATAATTCGCGAAAAAGTTGACCGTAGGTCGGGGGCTCATTTCTCGTTAAAATGCGGTAAATGATGCCATTCTCGAACTCTAGTGTAAAGTTTGAGGGAGGATCTTGATTTCTAAATAGAAATAGTTTGCGTAGTTTTCCAGAAAAGTTCATGTTTTTGTGAAAACGAAAAAAAGCGAAACCCTTTGTAGATCGAGTGACTTTCTCCGAAATTATTTTATTTTATCTTTTATTTTTTTAATTTTGATCTTAGAAATATGAGAAAAAAAATTGTGATTTGTTTAAATATAAAGTTAGATAAATATGAAAATGATGTGGTCGTATAAACGACCACAGTCCATTTAGGGCTACGCATTACACTAAGGATTGTGGTTGCGTACAGAACCACCTCGTATAATTCCTGAATAAAAATTTAATATCCAGTCATAAGTGAACGTGTGCATGTTCTTTACAAAATAGAAGAAACACGTAGGAATAGACGGGAAATATATTTCGCCATCGCCATCTTATTTATTATACAAATATATTTCCCGTCTATTCCTACGAATAGATTCCCCTCCTGTTCTCGAAAAACTCCGGAAACTCGAAACACGAAAAATCACTTCTCAATAAAATGCTCAAATGAACACTCCGCGACAGTGCCTGTATGCATTGTGGTCGCGACGACGACCACATGCATGGCCCAGCAGCTAGATTTCTAAGTATTAATGCGATCACACTATCTGTAACAATCGCATAGCATTGAAGAAGACTACAATGTGAAATTACCTATAAGGATGAAAATTGCTTGGCTTAGTTAAGCAAAAAACGGCCGAACAGTATGTGGTTGCGGAGAGAACCACAATCCTAAAGGGTTATGATGTTGGCGATTTTCGAAGGGAGCTCGATTCTTCTGAAAGTCAGCGTCCTAGCATGGAATTGTATTGCGAATTCACTGGTGAAATCCGTTTTTCCATCAGATTGTTAGTTTTCGAGAAATTCGCGAAAAACTTGGCCGTAGGTCGGCCGGCCGATTTTCCCCCATTTTTGTAAAAAGGGAACATTTCTCCTTAAAATGCGATAAATGATGGCATTTTCTGACTCTATATTAAAGGTTGGAATTGTATTTTACTTCCTGAATAGAAATACTTTGCATAATTTTGCAGGAAAGAGCATTTTCTGCCCATTCTTTTGTGCAAGCTAAAAACGCGAAATTTCGTCGATCGACGAAAATTGTCGATTTGGGACGGAATTTCAAATCCGCTGAAAATCAATATCCCAGCCCGGAATCGCAAGGCGAGTTCACTGGTGAAATCCGTTTTTCAAACAGATTGTTAGTTTTTCAGAAATTCGCGAAAGACTGAATTGGCCACTTTTGGTCATTTTTTTAAAATGCGTTTCAGGACTCATTTCTCGTCCTAATGCGGTAAATAATGGAAATTTTTAACTCTATATTAACCCATTAGTGCAGGTGATCCGATGCTAAGAAAAGCGTCAACCATGCCTGTCATTGGAGACTTATCTGTTTGAGATACACACGAATCAACGCTCGCATTGTTGGAAGGGCATAAATTAAATGTATACGCTGTAACTTCCAGAAGTTTTAGATTTAGAGCGATTAGAGTGCAAGATGGCGCATTACAGTTTTGTTGTTTTACGTAGCTGGTAAGTTTTCATTTAATTATAATATGTAATATAGATTGATATGTACAAATTTTACGTGAAATGAAATAATGAAGGTTCATGTTTTCCATTTGAATTGGTATTCTAAGAAAATAATTATAAATAACTAAACTATTTCAAATTAATTTTCGTGATCCGAAATATCGGACCACATGCACAGGGGACACTTTTTACTGCAATATATTAGAATGGCTACGTTTTTTCTCTCTACGTGTCCAGCAACTGCTTCTAAATGAAAAAGTATTGTCAGCCTATCTGTTGCTGAAATTTTGAACAGAAGAAGAACACACAAAAGGCGCTAACAATTGCGATCAATGATTTTCCCTCATCTGCAGAAATTATGCTTGTTAGATGGAAAGGCAATGATGTTGTCTTTTGCCACAAATCATGAAGGAAACGAAATGGAAAGTTATACGCGGTGGTCCAAAGAGACAAAAATGTAAAATTAATTTTAGACAGCTTGTAGTTTTTAGTTCGTACAATAAAAAAATAGGTGGGATGGATTTGATGGACCAAATGATGGCGAACTACGGAACTAGAATGCAACAACGAAAATAGTATTGGCTTATATTTGCTTATTTTTGGATACTTCGGTTGTAAATACCTGGCTCCTGATGAAAAAAATATTGCCAAATGATAAGTCCCTTGTTTTTCAAAATTCCGAAGAGATATTTGCCTGAGCTTGTTGAACATTCATGAAACATCACCAAGAAAAGAAAAACAGCCAAATGATCCAAATACTGACATTCGTTTTGACGGCAAAAACCACTCGATAATTCCTGTTTCTACAGAAAAGAAACTTCGCTACTGTCATGGTAAAGGAAAATTCATGTAAAAAAACTATGATATGGGATTGCATTCCAAATGCTTCAAAGACTTTCATGCATACTATAATATGAAAGGAAAGAATTTCATTATATCTCTTACGAATAAACATCATTTTTCAGAATCGAAATATTTTCATTTGTTTGCCCAGTAACATAAATATAACGTAAAAATTAGTCTAGACATCAAAATAGACCAAAACATTAAAATATAATTTATTTTTAGAGTAATACATGACTTAATACCCGGGAATTTCACCAGTGTCCTTTTTACTGAAAGCATAACCGGGCAGCCCCACAGCTGCACTTAAGAGTACTGTATGCATGTGATCCGATTTATCGGATCACGTTTTTTCTTGGAAACGGTGCAAAATAAAATTTTGATAATTTACATAGTATGTCTTTTAGATGTATAATACATGGATATACAATCTTTTCCCCCAAAAATAAGCCAGGAAACTTCATGCACTAATGGGTTAAAGTTTAAAATCGTATTTTACTTCCTGAATAGAAATAGTTTGCATAATTTTGCAGAAAAATGCATTGTCTGCCTATTCTTTTGTATAAGCCAAAAACGCGAAATTTCGTCGATTTGGGACGGAATTTCGAATCCGCAGAAAATCAATAATCCCAGCCCGCAAGCGTTAATAAGGTTAATAACTTTAAATACGGTCATGTACATTTTTTTGGAAAAACGAGTAGTTTTTGCGAAAATTGCGATTCAAATTTACAAAAAAAAAATGTTTCTCAAAAACCGCTCCAAATTTTTTCTTTAAATTTTCTTCACTTATGTAATGAGGGATGACAAAAAAATATGGTCTTAGTCCTACTTCTGGGAAATAATTGGTTTTTTGAACATTGCAAAAAATATTTTTAAAACTAAAAATTGTAGATAGCGATTTTTACCTCAGACAAGGTCTCTTGTACAAAATTACTAAAAAAAAGGTTATGTAGAATTTTCTGAAAAAATTTTTGCCTAATCTTCGCTTCAAATTTACAAAAAGAAATTTCTCAAAAGCCGCTCCAAATTTTTTCTTTAAATTTTCTCCACGTGTGTAATAAGGGACGGTATATAAAAGAATAAACTAGTGGTGCTATAGAATGGCACAGACTTTCTGGCAGAACTTAGTTTTCTAATCTCTATAGTTTGAACCAGTTTTTCTGTTATAAATGATAATCTTCCGAAATACCTTCTTTGGGTGCCCAAAGGACATTTTGTTTCACATTCTCCTGATTTTTCGGCTTCCTAATGCTAGAAATGAAACCATCATACACTATTACTATTACATAAGTGTAAAGGCGCGTCCGCACGATGCGTCTTTTCTGTACGTTTGTTGTACGATGCGTCTTTTCTGTACAGTTGTTGGCTGGCTTGCTTACGTGACTGACGTGCTGTGGCTGTGCTCCAATATTTTACTAATTTTCAGCTACTTTTCTACATATTTCAGGTGACTTTTGCTGTTAAACTGTCTTCTTTACTTGTTTACTTGTTACAGATAAGCTGAAAGAGATTTATATTGTCTGAAGCAGTGAAAAAGAAGTAATCAAAATATTTGGTTTAAAAGACGGCGTAACGGACAAACGTTTATTTGAACAGTGTAAAGACCATTAATATTAATTTTTCTCTGTAAATTAATTGAAATTTGCGTAAAGTTTTAAACTATTAGTGAAAGTGTTGTGAAAATTGTGAAAACACAAAAATTCAAAGTTTCGTCTACCACAGTAACGGAAAGACTTGAACTTTATATTTAAATTTGTGGAAGTCGTGAATTTCGTGGCCTTTCAATAGGTAAAGTATAGTAATCTAATTGTATTTATTAGTTTGCAGCTTCAATCTATTACATTAAACACACTGAACGCTTTTTGAATTGAATTAATCACATTTAAATACTAATTAGAATCAGATCACCGTTATTTTTAAATAAATACGTAACGTAATTTAAATACGTTAATACAATTAAATTTAAAAGATAAGTTAGGGAGTAGTTTTTTTGTAGTATTCTGAATTATCTACTTACTTATTTTCATATTTACCACGCACTTGACACGCATTCGTGACATGGTGACTAATCGTTATACACTCTCTACTCTCTATGCTCTCAAAGCCGATCTTCTGAAAGCCTTCACACACATCAACAGTAATTTAGATGAACATATCCGAAGGCTCGAAGAGGTCGTTCAAAACACAGACGGTTGGACAACAATAGGCAACACCGCAAAAACCTCCAACCGTCCATTCGCGGAAGCAAAAACACAATCACCACCACCAATCACGACTCAAAACAGATTTTCTGTATTAGACTACTACAATGAGTTTCCTTGCCTTCCCAATCCTCACCACCCCCACCCATCATCGACACGTCCATTCACAAACCAACGCAAACAGGCTAGCAAGCGCAAAGTAACAAAGAAAGACACGTAGAGTTGCGCAAACTGGCACACAAGAAAACAAGGACATTCCCACTGAGCCCATCAAAAAGGTACTCATTTTAGCAGATAGCCATGGGCGCAAAATATCCTCCCTGCTCAGTGAGAAACTCCCAACCAATTTCTCTGCCATGTGTGTGTTTAAACCTAACGGGAGGTTTGCCGACGTGACCAGTGAGTTGGACACGCACACAAAAACCCTCACCAAACGGGATACGGTCATCATCATAGGAGAGCAGAATGACATTAATTTGGGTGGTCACTTTACGCCTGAAGAACATGTTGACAAATTACAACGTGCCGCCCAAAACACGAACATTGTAGTCTCGACTCTGCCCTTCTGGTACAACAAGCCCACACTATGCAAAGAAATTAGTCACGCAAACAACCAATTGATACTGCATCTGAGAGGCACACATGTTAAATTGTTTGAGCTAAACTTTCTCTCAGAAAAACACTTCACCCGACATGGTCTTCACCTGAACCTTGTCGGAAAACATGCACTCGGTAGTGAGGTCGCAAAACACATCATTTCACAAACTTGGCAGTGTCCTGCCCAAGACCCATCCCCACCCACATCTCCTAGCTCTCTTCCATCCTATGGGACCCCTTTGGACACAATTACCTTATCCCCTGAACCTAATCCGTGTATTACCTCTCCCACTATTCATTCCTCTACATCTGTCACCCCTCCTTCCTCACCTCTTGTCACTGCTGGGACACGATACTTCCTTCGACCACGCACTCGAGGTAAAAATGAAATAAATAAATAGCAACTACAGTCAGATGCAGCAGAAAAACATCCGTGTAGGTACATGCAAAAGATTCGAATAATGCATCATAATGTGCAATCTCTTTCAAATAAAATTGAATTTATCGAGGCAGCATTACAATGTGATCTAAGACAAATAGATGTTTTTTGCTTTACAGAACATTGGTTGTCTCAAAATGATATAAACACACTCCAAATTCCTAGCTTTTACCTTGCAGGATCATATTGCAGAGCGAAGGAATCAAATAAGGGCCCTGCTTACGGAGGTTCGTGTATTTACATAAGAAATTATATTAATTCTACCTTCTTGTCAGAATTCAATTTATATGCAGTTGAAAAAATTTTTGAAACAACAGTAGTACATCTTACTACGCTCAAAATTATCTTACTTTGCATTTACAGACCTCCAACAAAGCGAGCTTCAGATTATTTCACTTTCTTGGAAAATCTAGAGATAATTCTGAACAAAATTAGTAAACTCTCTTTTAAATCCATTGTTGTATGTGGAGATTACAATATTGATTTTCTGAGCGAATCCCACGAAAAAGAGAAGTTTCTCAATTTACTTCATTCTTTTAATTTAGACATTACAGTGAATGTACCTACACGGAATACGCTTAAATCATAAAAAGCATTAGATCAAATTATAATTAACAAAACCACAACTACATATGAAATAATAACGAATAATCTAGGATACAGTGACCACGATGCACAAATTCTTACAATTACTAAGAACATAAACACTGACACAATAAATAATACACGCATGTGCAGAGCATTCACTAAAGTTAATATAAAATTATTTACGGACTACTTGATGAAGGAATCATGGGATGAAGTTTATAACGCTGTTGACACAAATGAAAAATATAATTTATTTTTCTCCAAGCTTTCAATTCATTTTAACGCGTGCTTTCCTCTTAAAAAGAGAAAATTAAACATTTCAAGCAAAAGTAATACTTGGATCACACAAGGAATTAGAACATCGTGTAAAAACAAACGTACGCTTTACTTTATTTCTAAACATCATAACGTATCACCCGGTTTCCATATATATATACTTCCGAGAATATAAAAGAATTTTAAGAAAAGTAATAGTTCAGGCAAAAATAATGAAAAATAGTCAGGATCTTTTGAGCGCTAGTAACAAAACTAAAGCAATGTGGGATATCGTAAAAAATACAACCACATCAACTCGATACCTTGTAGAGAATGTTATTTTAAAGGATAATGAAAGAGAAACGAGTAATCCGGAAAAAGTTGCCAATCTCTTCAACAAACACTTTTCTATAATTGCGTCTGATCTCACGAAGGGACTAAAATCACAAAATTCAACATTTTACACTTCCCAAAAAATTTCAGATACGATGTTTATTTCCGAAACTTCTCCCAACGAAATCCTCAGAATAGTCAGTAAACTAAACAATAAATATTCATCTGGTTTAGATGAATTTCCGGATTGTTTATTAAAAACTTGTGCACCTGCCTTTATACATCCGTTAACTCACATTTTCAATGCTTCTTTATGTACAGGAATATTTCCAGATATTTTCAAAACAGCAAAAATTAAGCCACTTTTTAAAAAAGGGAACAAAAATGATATTCAAAATTACAGGCCAATTTCTCTTTTGTCAGTTTTCTCAAAAATATTAGAAAGGCTTTTCTACTTACGAATGGAATCATTTCTCAGGAAAAACAGAGCGTTTTCAGATTCACAACACGGTTTTAGAAAATCAAAATCTACGGAAACTGCCATTTTTTCTTTTCTCAAATATGTTGCTTCATCAATAGACCAAAATGAAGTACCCATTGGAATATTCTTAGATCTCTCGAAAGCTTTTGACGTTATTGACCATAAGATCTTGCTCTCAAAATTACCTTCGTATGGAATTCGTGGTATTGCCCTAGATTGGATAACTTCTTACCTTAAACATCGGACTCAAAGAGTAGAAATACCATATTGGCAAGGAAGGACATTACATACTTATATTTCCAATTCTTTGCCAATTGAGCATGGGGTCCCCCAAGGTTCGATCTTAGGTCATATTCTCTTTCTTTTATATGTAAACGATATGCCCTCGTCTATTAAAAATGGAAGAACGGTTCTGTTTGCTGATGACACGAATGTTCTTTGCAAAAAAGAAGCAGTAAATAGTACAATTTCAGAAGTTTCAAATTGGTTTAATAATAACAAATTAATTGTTAACGAAAGAAAAAGTGTTTCAATGCATTTTTCCATCTAAATCGGAAATTGCATGTTCCATTGAAAATGAACAATATGCAATTAGCTGATGTTGAGGCAACAAAATTTTTAGGTCTTTCAATTCAATCAAACCTCAAATGGAATGTACATATAACAGAATTAAACAATAAATTAAGTTCATTATGCTATGCATTCAGACTTCTTTCAAATTCTGTCAGCCTTCATGCAGCTCGTTGCGTTTATTTTGCAAATGTGCATTCCCGCCTGAGATATGGCATAATATTCTGGGGAAGCTCATCCTGTAGTATTCAGACCTTCAGATTGCAAAAGAAAATTATTCGAATAATGAAAACATGCCTTCCACGTGATTCCTGCAAGCCTCTTTTCATTGAGCTGGGAATCCTACCATTGCCTTGTCTATTTATTTACGAATCTGTAATATTTGTCAAAAATGACCTACTTAACGGAGGGAACATATTTTCATGCAATATTGATATTTATAATTACAACACACGCCGTAGAAATCACGTGCATCAAGTGTCAGTATCAACAGCTCAGTACAAGAAATCAACATACAATACATGTACGTTACTTTACAACGCATTGCCAGATGACATAAAACAATTAAAGTCGGTACACAAATTTAAGTTTAAAGTAAAATCTTTTCTGCTGCAAAACTGTTTCTATACAATTAGAGACTATACTGATCGTGAAAAAGAAAAATAATGTTTAATGTAACAAAACAAAGATATATAATGAATTAGTTTACGTTTGCATTGTATACATTTAAAAAAAAATTTAATACGCCTGTAACAAGTAATGTACTTCAGCTTCCGTGTCAATGACCCCCATCTCGATCAGGTTTTTGTCCAGTTTCCCTGATCCATAGAGCAAATGCTGAGATGGCCCTTTGTTTTGCTTCTGGACGTAAAAAATACAACCACATCAACTCGATACCTTGTAGAGAATGTTATTTTAAAGGATAATGAAAGAGAAACGAGTAATCCTAAGCGAGTAAGCTTCACTGTGCGCACGTTTTGTTGAGCACTCCTTTTACTTGTAGTTCATTTACAGTTGAAATTGATTTTCTATAACTCGGGAAAGAACATTTTTCAAATATTTTGATTTTTCTAATTTTTTTTTTTTAAATTCTGGCCCTCAAGAAAATGTGCGCAGATAAATTTCTTTACCCACACGTCATATACAGTTTTTACTGTTTTTTGACAAATAAATAAACAAATACGTCACGGGAATAAAATGGCATGCACAAAGTTGAAAGACGAACGTTCAACACAGCGCTCGTGCGCTACCCTATCCACACGGTGCAACTCTGTGCGGGACTTGTTCTATTCTGTACAATGGATCCAGCAGCTATTTGCACGACAATTTCGACAGATTATTTTATAATCAGTCGAAAGAAGAGAAAAACTTCAATTTCCCTATGATCTTGAATGAACTGAGAGAGAGTTCTTTGTTTTCAAGCGACATTCTGAAAATACATAACCTTAAATGAAAGCTATTGCATTTAATTGTTTCAGATATATAATTTAGTACATAAATTTCGAAAATTGGCATTACCGCAAAATTAAAATAAGAATTAGGGAGAACTAAATATTCTTCTCTTGTCACTACAATATACCGAAAAGAAATTGAAATCATCACATGTTTATTTTCACTAGTTTCCACAATTTATCTTAATAAATGTATGTATTGAAAATTGATATTACCGCAAATATATAATAAATGAATAATCTGCAACAAATTCGCCATAAAACACAGACGGACAACACACAATAATTCAGAAGACTACCAAAGAACTCTCTACGGCTCGATATTCCGGATTACTTCGCTACAAAATACATATTCTTTGGAGGAAGCGCACGAGAATGTCGAACGAGATTCCCGTCAGCTCTGGGAAGCTTGCGCTATTGCATGCGTCCATCGTTTTGATGAAAGGACGCATGCGCTACGTGTGCTAGACGCATGCGTTGGACGCATGCGCAAAATTGAACGAAAAGAACGAACCATCGTGTGGACGCGCCTTAGGAGCCATCCGTGCTCGTTAATTGGCTGCATCAGCCCAGCGCTTCCGAGGGAAGCTTCGCTGGTTCGAGTCCTGGTCGGGGAATATTATTTATCAAAATTCTCTGTTACAGGAAATAATTGAGAATTTCAGAAACATGATTGAAAAAAACCATGTGAAGCCATTTGAGTCACAAATATTGATAATTACGATAAATGAACTGGAAGTGTTGGTATGTAATTTTCCAATTTTCAACATTTTAACGATTTTTCACATCTCTTCTTGGATTTTTAAATCGTATGTACCATCGTATCAATTATTTCTTCATCATGCATTTACCATTTTGTAGCTCGGTTCGATTCTTTTTATTGCTCTGTTCGAACCATACGGTGATAGTTTGGCGTAGTGGTATAAGTGCCGTTTCGTTAACTTCGAGAATCGGATTTGGGGTTTCGGAACTGAAAAAGTTTTCTGATAGTAAACACTTTTCCTTGTTTATGAAGTAGTGGAATAGCATTTAGGTCCATATAGAAGCAGTGCGAGAAAGTATGTGCGATGGAAGCACCACTAGTTTTTCTAATGGAAACATTATTTGTGCAAACAATTTTATGACTTCTATAGACTTTATTTGAAGGACCATTTTCTATCCACTGCTAAGCGCTGTAGAACTAACATGGAAGAGAATGATACTTTCAACCGCCTACAAAAGAGTGCAAATATTCTTCTCTGAAAAGTTGACATTTTTCTTGTTATTGGGAATCAATTGAGAAATATACTTGAAGCTGGCTGTGAAAAAGTATTACGAGATTATGTTTAAATTCCATTTTATATCATTATTTATGACTATTTTTATTTACTTACTTGAAACATTGTACTTCACAATTTCCTTTTTTATTTTTCATTTGATGTACTAATGTTAAAGGGTGTATCCTGTTAATAAAGATTATAATTTTTACAATTATTATAAAGATCATGAACATACTCATGAAGGAAAAGGACCTTTTCAAAGGCCTGCTAACGTATTACAACACTCCATTTGAAAAAGAACATTCACCAGCTGAGCTTTCAACGTGTCGTAGAATAAACCAATTCCTACCAGCCGTTCCAGAAAACTTGAAACCAAGAGTGGCCAAGAAGTAATATGTTTTCAATTAAAATCATCCCCAGAACCAGGATCATTGATAGAAAATACATCACATCGAAAGGCATCCTATGCCAAATGTTGGCTTGTTGAGGAATGTTGTCACAGTAGACAAAAAAGTATTGATAATACCAAAGCAAAAGAGTGTACAAAAGTTATAAAGAATCCTAGAAGAAATTTTAAAAAAAGATATTAAAACTTAGAAGCAGCATTGAACAATGGAAAGAATAAAACCAAGAATTGATGAAAGAACATAACAAAAGTCAACAATAACTATGATACTAACTTGCAAGATGGAGTGAATGTTGTGGAATATATTATAATAAATGAGATTGGGAAAGTCTTCATAAAATTTAAAACTGGTAAGTGTACAGACCCAAGAGCAGTTTTCATTAGGCTGTTAAAACACACAGGCGAGCGAAGGACATAGTTTCATTTTTCACCTAGTTAGTCCATGCCTTATTTTATGTGGCAAGACTGGTCATCAGGCCTGCTCTTCCACCTGGCCATGCAAATTTCGCTATGCTCCTTTTACCATCTAGCGGTTCTGAAGGTATCACTCGGCCGATGAAATAGGTTTCAATTTAACTCGGAGGCTTCTTTTAGGCTTGAGGATCTTTTACATGCAGTAAATCTACCCATAAACTTTGCCCATAAACCTAAGCCACAAAACTAAAAAGGATATTCCCATCTTTCAGCAAATCATCCATTTTTTCCAGTAGAGTATACTTCTCTTGAAATTAAATGAGAAAATGTTCCAAGCTTTTTATATTTTCACTATGGTATGTGATTTCCATATTTGTTTAGAGCTTTCAATGATGGCTATTCTATGCAACCAAGTAAATGCACCTCATCTGTACACCATGTTAGAACAGAAATCGACCACATCGAAACCTGCCAATGACCAGAATCATGATGAATTGTTTTTGGCCATCTAATAACTTCAGTAGTAGTTTAAATAAAATATTTTTTGATTTTTACTATATCTTTCTTTACTAGGTATTATTGTCGAAACAATTCATGAAAATATTATATTTGGCTACTTTCAATTTAAAAATATGTTAAAATATGAGAAATGAGGCACTTTTTTATATGGGAAATATGATAAATATAATCCACTTACAGCACTGGAATTGCTTTCACAATATAATTGACTATACCCAGCCGTCTCCTCTTAAGACTAGGGGCATCCATATCGACAACAGCTTTGACCTTCTCGCGATAGATAAGGTTTCCATTTGCTATGTAGCTCAGGAATTCAACAGAGCGAGTCTTCTCACTGAATGCCATTATAGCTTCTCATAGTTCTTGAGCCAATGGATGTGTTCTTCCTGTACATCTACGAATCACTATATTATCATCCATCAAACACACAATACCTTTGAAGACTTAATACCTCTTGCATTTTTTTCTGAAAACATTATGGAGCACAAGTGATCCCAAGTGGTAATCAATACAAGCAGAACTTTTCAAAGGGCACGATGAATATAGTAAGTTGATAGTACCTTGATTCTTCATTCAGAACCAATAGGTAAAATCCCAATGCTGCATGTACTTTTGAAAAACACTTGGCATCTTTTTTTCAGTCTCAGAGTGTAGTGGACATCTGGGACAGGGTGGTACTCTTGTTTAACAAGTCTGTTCTGTTCTCTAAGACCTACACAAATCCTTGCTGCTGCTTGACTGCTATATTTCTTGAATGCAAAAACCATAGGAGAACACCCATCTGTAGGCACACAGACAGGTGAAATTATCGTCTCCATTATCTTTATCCTTGATTTTGTCTGTAACATCTTCGACTCAGTCTATCAGGGGAACAGTAATTTGTCTTCAAGTAATGGCACCAGGTTCTACATCAGGTTTCATAGCTACTTTACAGTTTTCGAAATTTTACCAATGCCATTGACCACCTCTGGGAACTTAGACTTAACCACCCTCCCTAAATACTTAGCTAATTATGAAACTACATTTCATTTCTATGAGAAATGAGCTAAATGTCACAGTAAATAATAAACATGTTTTCACATTTAACCTCATCAAAAAGCAGACAGTTCTGGCCAAACCCACTTTTTCTACTGTAAAAGAAAATTCCATTGAAATGTCTACCCCAAAACAACACCGACATTATGTATCCAATGTGATTACATATAAATGGAAGAAACATGGTTGGGCTATTTTGTTAAAATTCTTAATAGCATTTTTTGCTTTCTAATTTTCAGAGAAACATGAATGCAAGAGTGAGGCGGCCAGTGTTGGGCTCGCCATACAACCTCCTGGTGTGCTGATGGCGACAAATAGGTGGAGCTCTACCTTCTATAGAAGGTATACGTTCACCTCCTCTGTGGGCCAGATCGGCCTGTTTGCAATTGCACCTTTACTTTTACTGAATCATTTACATATCTATTTGTTGCTTTACCATTACCTGTTTAAAAAATTAACCAAGTTATTGCCCACATGGCTAATATTTTTGATAGTTACAACAGTCAGATTAAAAACTGAGTAGTCTCCAGGTGACACCATCTGGGAGATAGTATACATGTGTGTTTCCTGTCTGACAGTCATTATTTCTTTTCTTTTTCACTGAATATACTTAAAATGTTTATATTTCCATAGAATGTAATGAAATTTATTTCATGAATTGTTTACAAAAACAATGACAATAAGTTTTCAATTTTATGTGAGTTTATAAACCATGCAGTTTTTTAATACCACCAAAATTTGACAAGTATTAAAATCCTATTCTTTCCATTATTCACGCTCATACTTCCAGAATCCCCTTTAGAACCTACTAGAAGCTCATGGGTGTTCAAGAAATGAGTGCAAATCATTTGTTGTTGATCATCTTTCAACTGAAGTTACTGCCTTCCAAACCATCTTGTAAGACAAGTCTCTCTTCATGAAAAACTTGCTAGGATATATGATCCTTTGATAAACCATTCCTTTTCCAGACACTTTTATACACACCTATTGAACCAAATGTCAATGATTAAATAAAAACAGTCAATCTTTCTTAGATATTTAAATTTTCTCTTTCTGAGGAAAGATTAATATCTAATACATTTTTAAATAATAAATTTTCATCATTGGTATTAGCATACTACAGTACAACCCCACATTTACATTCCTGAAATTTATGTTTTCCTGCAGTTTACACCGATTTTCCCTGACCCTTCAATTTTCCTATGTTCACACTGTTAAATTATACCCACATTTACACTTTCAAAATTAAATTTTTCCTGCTGTTTGCACTTTTTGAAGCCATCATGGATCGTAAACACCATTTTTTCATAATATTTTTGCTTTCTCTTGTAAGTGTTTTCTCTAGATTTATCTCGTCAGCTACTGTAAACTTCTAGTGTAGTGTGTTCCTTGCTATAGCATTGGGCCAAGTGTTGAAGCCAAGTATAGTAATGTGTTGGTTATCATAGTATTGTGCTATTTTAAGAAAGTTTTCATTTTAATTAAGTGTTAATTTTGCCCTGTAATGGATTTAAAAAGTAAAGAATGAGTCTTTCTTTTCAAGAAAAATCCAAAATTCTAGAGGAAGTGTAAGTCCACATGTGTTAGCTAAAAAGTTAAGGATATCAGTATCCACTCTTAACATGATAGTAAGAAACAAAGACTCAATAATTAAGTGTAAATGAAAGTAGGCATTTTTGCAAGAAGAGGAAGTATGCCAGCTACTCAAAGTATGTAGAAATGGAAGAAATTCGGAAGAACTGGTTATAAAAGGCACATGCTTCGAACATTCCTGTGAGTGGTGTGTTGTTATGCGAAAATGCCCTAAACCTGGCAGATAAGCTTTCCATTATGAACTTCTCCACACCTAATGGCTGGCTTTGATTAAAAAAGCATTACAATAGTGTTTATAAGGTTGTTTGTGGAGAAGGAAATACCATGCCAGAAGAAAGTGTTCGGGAATGGCAAGAGGGTGGGGGATGTCACGGAGTATTCACCCAAGGAAATCTTCAACACAGATCAAAGTCATCAATTTTTTGTGTTTTTCTGAACAAAATTTAAACTTTTAAAGATGAGAGTTGCCGTGGAGGCAAAAACAGTTAAGTTAGACTTCATCTAATGTTGGGATCGAATGCCGATGGTTCTAAAATGCTTCTCCCATTTGTTATAGGAAAGCCCAAGAAATCTTGATGTGTCAAGAATGTGAAAACATTGCCCATGAGGCCAATAAAAAAGATTAAGTAACTTCCAATCTAAAGTAATCACAGTAATGAGCCGATAAATAACTTACAATCTATTTGAGAAGTAGGTAAATGCTCTTGAAGTGTAGATGGGAGTGCAGAACAGAAGACTTGTTTTATTAGTTTATCAGTTCTCTGCTCATTCAAAGCAAATGAACATGAGAAACGTCAGAAATGATTCTTGCTGGCAAACTGTACAAGCAAGCTACAGCCAATGGACTTAGGAATAATCCATGCCTTCAAGACCTAGTACAAAAAAAATGTTGTGCAAAGATTATTAAGTTTGATGGAGTCAGGGAAGGACACTGACATATAAAATATCTATCCTTAATGCACTGCATTATATTGCACAGGAATGAAAAGACATAAATCAATCCACTATCTGCAACAGCTTTAGAAAAGCTGTTGAAAAAGAAATAATTGAAGAAGAGAAAGAAGAAGATAGTGATTTTATTTCTGCAAGTGAGAAGTTGCAAATGGATTATGAAGTTAATGACTTCCTCCATTTTGATGATGAATTAGTGATTGTGCAAACAGTGTCAATAGAAAGTACGATTGATTCAGTTCAGGGAGAAAATGACAGTGAAAGAAGTAATAGTGATTTTGATGATGATGAAGATGTTGATAGTAGTGTGCCTACTTGTGCAGAGGTAGTTTGTGCAATAAACAATAAAAAAAAAAATTTCTAGAGCAGATGGTGACTTTAATAGTTTTGATCGCGTATACGAACTCGAAAAGCAAATTTAAAGAATTAACTAGAAGAAGGCTAATCATCAATATTAGACTTTTTTAAAAAATACTAAAATTCTTGTATTTTAAAGTGGAAAACATAAGAAGTACAAAAAATACTGATTGTTAATACTAATAATAAAAGTGGATTGTAAATTCTCAGTATTTTATTACATGAGTGAAAGAATTTTCTGTTTACACTTTCCCGCGATTTACACAATTTTTTCTTAGTCCATGGAGAAGTGTAAAAGAGGGGTGCTAATGTATAAAAAACTTGAGGATTGAGAGTGAATATAAATTCTCATGGATTTACAATCAATTTCGACAAGTTTTTGTAGTTATTGGGTCACTTTGATGTCATCATATACTATAGAAAATTTCAGTCTGTCATTCACAAACTTTTTACTTATTGTAAACAACTGATGATTTCATTTTTTGTGTCCATGACAATAAGCACCACCGAAAAAGTAACAAAAAACAAGGCTTGACTTTGCACACTCAGTATTCTAGATTTCTTTCAAAAGTAGACATTTTCATGGCACCTTTCTTCTATCGGTAGGAGGATCTCTTGCCTTTTCCGCTGTTTGCAACCATGACTGAAAATAGAATTTATTTACTTGTTATGGCTGGGGCTTGATCATTTCATTTTCATCTGCTTCTCTCATTACATTTCTACATATGCACTGACATTCCAAAAATATTCTTATGGCACATTAACCTATGCCATGCCAGTCTGAATTATCTTGATTAAAGAATTTATGTTGTTAGTCTTCAGTGCAGAACGACACAGATTAACCACAGCTGTCTTATGTTTTCCCACTGTAATACAATTAACATTTATTAAGCATTTTCTTAAATAATAAAATGAAACGTAAAAACAGTTTTATATGATGTATCTTCTGTCTATATATAGTTCTATCCAACATGGACATATCCTGACCTTCTAAATGGCTCAAGTTATAAAAACATGGTTCAAAGAAAATAAAAGTACATTTGTCACATAATTTTTTTTTTTTTTTGGAAAATTACAATTTTAGTATTGATAATGCCAAAAATAAAGAGTATTTTGGAATACCAAAACCTGCTGGACTGCTAGTGCAAGAAACTGGGGCACTGAGTCTATGTATACATTGTGCTTAAAGCTGTGAATTCAAATCCCACTACAGACATAGATGTTTTCACCTTACATGTATGCTGTCCTTCTAAGTCATCTCATCGAGACCTTTTCACAGCTCCACGCTTCTTATCACCAACATTTATTTCATGATCTCTCATCCCAGTATATCAAGAAAGGTAATTTGGATTTTGTGGAGAAGGACGATACATTCATTCGTTTGTTTGTTCGTCCATTCATCATCCATTCACTAACTCATTCATCCATCCATCCATCCAACAATTTTTTTTCTGTTGCAACTTATTGCAACAACTCTTAGAAATCTGTTGAGCATTGAGCATTTATGGAGTAATCCTTCATTAAATTGTGTCTTGTCTTGTAGAGTCACTGTCAGTCATTGACTTTTATTCCTTAGGCCAGGGGCTCAGTGCCATACATAACTGGAGTTCCCAGATGGTCACTCACCCAGGAATCCGTGGTGTCTTGAATGGCTTAAATTCTGTGACTTCTAGGAGTGTAGTTAAGCAATTTGGCTAACAACACTGGCCTTCACTCATTCATTTGCTCATCAATTCGCTCTTCCATACATTCATTCATTTTCTGTTCATTCATCCCAATTCCTCTCCCTGCTGACTTGTAAAACTGGCAACAAGCATCATAATTTTTATTTCAGAAGTGCATTTCCAAAATATGCAGTCCTATTAATATTAAAGTTATCTCACAATGTGAACATAAAACAAAAATTACTGTATTGCAAAAAACTCCCTTTTAATTGCTATTATACAATAAAAACCCTATCTTAATAACTTGAACCATTTAAAAGATATTGGAATGTCAATGTTTGAAGGGATTTTTAGGTAACAAAAATTTAGATTTCACCTATAGTTAATAAAATATCACTGAATTATTAAAATAACATTCAACTTAACTCTCAGATTGGCAGCTTTTTGTATAATTGTATTAACTTTCTTCAACGAGGTAAGTAATTCTTGATGATTAGTGCAACGAATTGTGTAGCCACGAATCAAATCAGCATTTATTTCATTCAGCTCCTCATAAAGTCTGTTCATCAGTTTCCTGCAAGACAAATTTTCAAAACAAAAGAATAAGAAATGTAGGAATTAGTGCCAAATAATTAATGTAACATGTATTTCATAACTATCTCATTTCTTAGATTTATAAGATAGATTTTTCTTAAAGATAACTTTTACACCTGGGTACTTTAGGTGCATGCAAAACTTTTTTATGACCAGAGAAATATATGAAGAAGGTACATCTTCTCTAATGCTCTACCATTTCTTTTACATTGTGTAACTACTTTAAAACTTGGTATTAAAAAAATGGTACTTTGTCTAAAAGCTTTTTTAAGTTGACTCACTGTTTGATAAACTTTTATATAAATTTATGTCTTAAGTTATGACTCAAAAACTGAGAAAAAACAGTTGCAATGTCCATGCACGAAAAGTAGCAGAGGGAAGTGTTAGCACTTTTTTCCGCCCCGGAGAAGCCCATCATTTCCCATTTCGCAGATTCACATTTCCTGGTCTAATGGAAGTTTGGTGGTGGTCAATACAATATGGGCTATATAACAAATTTTCTCCTCTCAATAGTTCTTGCTTTCTGAAGCACAAGGTAGCATTGCCCTCACCCTGGCACTAACTTCCCCTTCAGCTTCCCAGTGTCAAGATGGCTGGCCGGTGGAGGGGAGAGGAGCAGAAGGGGTTGCTGTCATCCTCTCGCGCTGCACGGTGGCTAGAAGGAGAGGTGCATCTGCAGGGGCTAGAGTGCATGAGTGATAGTCGCTTAGTTAGAGGTGTCTGCTTCAATTTGGAATCGAGAATGGTGCAATTAGTACTCAGTTTAAAATCACACATCTTCATTATCCTTTATAAGTACAAGACTTTTACTCTAATGTTATGTATGATTTTTTAGGTTAAAAGGTATAGCGGAATAAGATAGGTAGAATTGGCTCACAACCAAACTAGAAGAGGATGATGCTATCTTATTCTACACCCAAAATAACCTAGAAAAACAAATTTTTATAATTTTTTATCTTACTATAGTGTCATAATATCGAAAAATGTGTTTCTCACCTTTTCACTTTTGACGCTGAATCAAGATGGAATTGAGATTTTCTTGACATGTAACGTAACGAACTGTATTCTTTAGACAATTTTCTAAGATACACACTAATTTATTTTGATATTTTTGATATGAGCAACATAAGGGATGATTTTCATTGCAACTCTTACTTTTTAAACATTTTTTTTACAAGTTCTTTTAGAATTTCATGTCGAATTCTTGATTTAGGAAAAAAATTGACTATTTTCATTGGATTCCTTGTTAAAAAATATGTAAATAATCAACTGATTGATCCAATTTCACTTTGTGGTCAACCCCTTTTTTCAGACTTAGAAACACATCTATTCCATAATTTTATTTTTTGTGCTTAATAAACTGTCATAAGTTTCCGTGATTTTTAACTCACAATTTTTTTTTTTTCTGAATTGAGAGAAAAATGATGCTTCCTTCTGTTTAAACTACCAACTTATATTTCAGGGTAATTAATATATAATATACAATTCACTAGAATAAGTTAAAAAAAATTATATTAAAATTGTGAAAAAATAATAGAAAATGGTTTTCACAAATGATGGAATGTGTTTTTAAAATAATAATAATAATAATAATAATAAAAAAATATAATTTATCAATATAACAAATCTATAGCTCTTTAAATTAATTTTCATTAAAATTCACTATTTCTTCTTAATTTTCAATTTCTTCATTGTTGCTCATCAATAGGTCAATATATGGGGATTGAAGAGTTCCGAAAGTTTCACAGCAGGGCTAAGAATTTTGCTTTGATATCTTGCGTTCGAAAGATAATAGATTTACAGCTGCAGCATGCGAACAGCAGCCAACTGTCCTTAATCCATTAATTCACATGTGTAGTGTTGAATCCCAGCACATCCATTAGTAAATGGCTTGTAGTCTATATAGCACTGATAAGTTTTGCTATTAATATGTTGGGATATGCGCCCTTTAATTATATTTTGTTGTGTTTTGACATATTCCAAATCAATTTCACTTTCATCATTAAGCATTTCAGCTAAGTGTGACACTGCTTGACAAAACTGGTATGTTCCAGAAAAAATAATTTTAAGTTTTTTTCCGTGCAATTCTGGACAATCAACTAAGTTATTTGATGTTAATTTATATAAACTGATCCTGATGATTGTGATGACAAAACATAATTACTCTGACTAAATACGTGATTATTGGATGCATTATCTTCTTCAATTAGATCAGAAGATGTTGACCTCCTGAATATATTTGCCTGCACCACATTCGAACCCTACCATCAGCTCTTACCTACTGATATTGGGACTCATCTGACCAAGCCACAATTTTAAAGTTGTCTAGGCTTTAATTGATATGGTCACGAGCCTTCGCTTTGCCCTTCCTTTGGGCAAGAGTAGTAAAGTTGGATGACAAGCTCCGGGAGGCAGCAACAGGCATACATTAGATCATAGAAAGGACATTAAAAATTCATTGGGAAATAACTGCTTCTTTGTATATCCATACAAGTCACTATTTTTGTTTGTATTTCCACTCACATTATGTCCATGAAAAATATAAGAATGATTTAGAGACATTACAATTAAACCAAAACAAAATAATGATTTCAGACTTATAACTGATGCGTTTCTAAGTCCGAAAAAAGGGGTTGACAACAAAGTGAAATTGGATTAATCAGTTGATTATTTATATATTTTTTGACAAGGAATTCAATGAAAATAGTCATTTTGTTTCTAAATCAAGCATTTGACATGAAATTCTAAAAACACTTGTAAAATAATTTAAAAAAGAAAGATTTTCAGTGAAAATCATCTTGTGTTGGTCGTAAGTATCAAAAATATCAAAATAAATTAGTGTATATCTTAGAACATTGTCTAAAGAATACAGTTCGTTATGTTACATGTCAAGAAAATCTAAATTCCACCTAGATTCAGCGTCAAAAGTCAGATTGAGAAGAGAATGAGAAACATTTTTCCATATTATGACACTATAATAAGATACAAAATTATAAAAATTTGTTTTTCTAGGTTATTTTGGGTGTAAAATAAGATAGCCTCATCCTCTTCTAGTTTGGTCATGGGCCAATTTTACCTATCTTATTCCACTATACCATTTATTGCAAATAGGTTGAAATATAGTGGAGCTAATGGGGTCTTTTACTCAACAAATTCACAGTGTAAAATGCAGTTCATGAATCCATGTACCTCCTTCTCTTCTTTCCTTCCAAGTCATTGTAAGATTTTCTGTAAATCTGTTTGAAAATGGATTCACTGTAACCAGTTACAAAAATTCTCCAATGTAGGTATGTGCTTTCTTTTTTCTCCTTTGTATAATAAATGAGGCATGTTGTTCATGCTGAAATCCATTCAGGTAAACCCAGAGCCCTTAAAAATTGACCCCACCTTGGGTTTGGAAAAATGGTTATGCAAGTCGCCCTTTTTCACCTGAGAAGTTGTCACCTCACAACCATCAATACGAAAGGGAAAGAAAAAAAGGGGAAGGGGAAGGGGTGGTGGGATGGGAGATGGGAGGGGATGGTCTGGTCCGACCCACTGTGTCCAAGAGAGTTAAAGGCTACGAAAGTTTAGCTTATTCTGCTTATCTGTTAGGACTGCTGAGATATGCCAAGTACTGAGAAACATTAACATGAATCTTTCAGTAAATCATAGTTACTAGGTGTAGTGAACTATTCATCTCTTCACCTCCCAATTATCATTCTGATACAAATTGAGTAGAACCTGTTTAGAGAGGGAGAACATTAAGTTTCCAATTGCAAATGGATCATTACATTCACAAAAGATTGGCAGACTCAATTCTTTAAATAACAGGGTATGAGCAAGGGCAAGACAAAGGCAAGAGCAAGACCGCTAGAGGACACTAGAGTTCTAATATGAGCTAGTTAAGAAGACGTTTTGGAACAGAAAAGCAGCATTTTGTTGTTGGTTGATGTTTCTTTGTGATTAAGAAATAAGAACCAAAACAAACTGAACTGGTAAAACTGAATTAATCTGACCGGGATGTTGTTTACCTATAATATTCTAAGTATCTCTCTGTAATTATATTAATTTTTGCTTTCTTGCATTACTTTATAAGAATTGTAATATTATGCTGGAAAACTGTGATTTTTCGACAGATATATTCTTATTGCTGGTAACCTAGTCCCCGGTATTGAAAAATGGGATAAATCTTGTTCCTTCCTGTACATAGTAAAGTACTTCCTCTAACTTGTTCTGTACTCAGAATTCATGTTTTGTGGGTCCTTATAACTGAAAAATAGATTAACAACAAAATATCTGTCTCTGTCCAGCCGGCTGGCGAGTTGCCTATGGGCAACTCGATTGCCTGAACTGTTCAGATGATTTTCTGCAAAATTGATTTGATTTGAACAAACTTGAGGGCCCCATTGATTTAACCAAAACTGAGGACCTGCGAATTTGAAACGGTTATTTGGATTTTGGGGGGTACTTTACAAGAAGCCTCAATTACAATTTCAACATTTTCTCAATTCATTGCACATTGTCCTAGGATATGGTAAATGAAGCATTGGAATGGCACAGGTCTCATTTACTTTGAAATCCCTGATTTTTTGAAAATCACAAAAGTTCAAATTTTTTTCGGTGTCTTCCTACAATTACAATATTAGAGACAGATTTTTTTCCCTTAACATGTTCACTGCCAGTGACACTTTAAAGCATCAAGTTTAGACATGCAGCAGTGCCGCTGACACTTATAAACGTTATACATTCTTACTGGTCCTACACTATATTTCTCAGGTGGCACTGTGGAACATTTCATATCGAGTCAGCGGCAGTCAATATGTTAATGATATCTGTTCAAAGACAGTTCTTGAAATAAGGTCATGTACAATTTTTCGAAAATATGTGTAGTTTCAGTGTAATTTTGCATGAAATATTTAAAGGCAATGTTTAACAATTATTTTTTCAAAAACTCCTCAAAATTTTTGCTCTAAATTTTCTCGTAGTATGCATCAAAGGGCAATACAGAAACTAGTGCTAGTACCATTATTGGTGAACTGGAATTTCGAAAACTCGAAAGTTAACATAGCAAAAGTATAAAATTTATAGATTTTTTCTTAAAAAACAAATCTATTCTAAAGAATTAGATCTTTTACAATGTTTTAAGAAACAGGTAGTTTTCCCTTAATTTACACTTGGAGTTAATGCAATTTACAAAAAATCTCAAAAACATACATTTTGAAAATTAACTTTAATTAAAATATAAATAATTAAAAATTAAACATAACTAAATATAAATAGTTAATTATATTTTAACATTTTTTTATTATAAAATTTATTTACAAAGAGAAAATCTTGAGCTCATTCCACATTTTTGTAATATGCTGGATCTTTATCATAACTCACAAACCATGTCTGGAAACACCACCTCTTGTTTTAGCAATTTGGCGACACTTGCAATATCTTCAGTGTCCCTTTCACTTTTAGTGACCCCTGGCCGCTTGCCCTCAGATTTCAGGCTGAAAGAATGTGTCTAATTTTAGTTGGAAGAAAGAGAAAGCACTTATTCTGTCCTGTTATTCTTTAACGTACTGCAACCACTACACTAAAAAAGAGTAAACGCCTATCTCTAGGTAAATGGTGTTCACTTTGAGCATTTACTCGTTTTGTCATTTAAAGAAAATTATATTTTATTATTTTTTATTATTTTCAATAATTATTAATTTCTACTTATTTATATTTTATTAGTATTTTTAATAATTTTATTAAGAATGTCTTACTTGCTTAATGTTTAGAGTCAATAATAATAATAATAATAATAATAATAATAATAATAATAATATACATTATTATTGTTTTAAATAACGAAGAGCTTGGTAGTAATGTTTCATGAGATATTTCTCATTTCTTTCTGAGCTGGCTCTCATTAAATAATAATTATAGTTATGTCGCTGTTAATAAATCAATAAATCAGTCATAACGTCCCTCCACATCTTCAATATTACAGTTTTCTTCTTAAGCATACTGGACTAAATCGCTTAGAGAGATGTTTCTTGCATGAAAATTCACTCATGCCTCAGCTTACCCCACCCAGTCCCACCCCATTCCACCTACTCTGTGCAGTACAAAAAGATTCCGGTATGTGAGCCGCGTACCTGCCTTAGCTCTTGAATGGGAAACACAGAAACAGAAAAGTTGCTGAAGCTTACGACCTGACGGTTGCCTTCTCCTCTGCTGTCTCAACGTGCCAGACATGCCTGTCTTGAAAGGTGGCAAAGAGACACTGATGCCAAATTACCAAAACAATAACAAGTTCTCTCAGACATCGACTGCGACTTAAGCCAAAGACCCTGTACACTGTATGAAACAAGCACTCAAATGTTAGGTTGCATGCACTTTTCAGAAAAACTCTAATTAAACTTAATTCTCATTTAAATTCTAAACATATATACATATATATACATATGCATATATTCAACACAAAATGTACAAGTACAATTGTTTAATGAGTAGAATAAACAAAAATTTGCTCCACTCATGGAAATTTAGTGAGCAGCGATGCCCCACCTCCTCAGATTACCGTGTTTAATTAACTTCAGATTAAAAATATCCATGCAAATGGCAATAACTCCTTACATATCTCCCAGGTGCCTTGCATCTTCAGCACGCATGACCAAGTTACGAATCAGACCAGAATGATCAGCAATTTCTGCACCCAACCGTTGACGAACTTCCTGTAATGCTGTAATTTGTTGCAACAGTGCTGCCAATTCTTGTTGATCAGCGGGAAAATCCGCAGTTACCTAAAATAACATTACAACACCGAAGAATTAAAAATTTAGGATTGTAAATAATTTTTAACTTTCTCGAACTTATTTTATAAGAAGAGGTATATACATGTATAGTAAATTATTTCCTCTAACACATGGAGTAGCCAGAATCCATGTTTTGTGAGTCCTTGATACTGAAAAATTGATTGACAGCAAAACATCTATCTTGGTAGGAGAAATGCCCAAGAATATTAGGAATTGGTGGAAGCTCTTGGGAATAATGCCCTCCATACCAGTCATGAGGTGGGTAGGTGAGTTTCTGTGAGGATGTGTAGCAACAAGTGATAAGCAACACATGTGATGACCTGTGAGTGTATGAACAGCTGTGGCATGGGCGATAATCAAACGTCTACCTAATTGGGCCTTTAGAATAAGGTATGTAATGCTTTTGGAATGCTGTGAACTCATTTAGGCTAAAATACTCTGGAACATGAAAACCAGTACTATCATTTTAAACACCTTAATAAATATGAGAAACATAATTTTGGAGTGTCAAGAGAGGAGAGTGGGGGAGGGGGAGAGAGAGAGGAGAGAGGAATAAGGGGAGAGAGGGGAGAGGGAGAGTGGGAGGGGAACGAGAGGGGGAAGGTGAAAAGGGAACAGAGGGAAAAGAAAGAAAAAAAAAAGAGAAGTTACCATGACTTGTGCACCAAGCCTCGCATTAAGTACCTGTAATTAGAATTACAGGTAGAAACAAGCATTTTTGGTAAGAATATATTTTCTGCTGTGTAATAAGAACTATTTGCACAGGCAACCATGCTCCAGACTTTGGCTGTAATACTTATCATGCCCTTCATGACAATCTAATTTCTGCTGCGAGAATGATAACTTCAATAAAAATATTCCCAACTGAGCACAGGAACACATGCACAAATAGTGAAGCTACATTTATGTCCAGAAGCAAAACAAGAGGCCATCTCAGCATTTGCTCAAAGAATCAGGGAAACTGGCTGAAAAGAAAACCTATCAAAATGGGGGGTCATTAATCCAGAAGCTGAGGTACAATACTTCTTACAGGTGCATATAGTCTCTTAGAATTTTAATGTACAAATATTAACTAATGCATTATACATCATTATTAAAATAAATATTATCTTCCTTCTTTATGCTCATTTTAAAGCTAACTGTATATTTCATGCATATACCAAGTGAGCCTACTTCCTGACTACAGGAGGAAAATATGCATTTGCATTGAAATCCTTCTGATTACTTGGTAAAGTTTATACTGAACTCTGGGTAAATTATCTACAGCATCTGCAATAAGTGTTTTATCGTTTGCAGAAATTAAAGTATTAAAAAAAGTTGGGTTCTTTTAATTTGTGATATTAGAAACTTCATTTTTACAGGTGATGAATGTATGACTTTAATCACACTTTTCTCCATATCTTAAGTGTCGTTTTATTCATGCCCAGACTGAAGTGCTAATTGAATCCTAGTAGGATCATAGTTTTCCTATAGCAACAGTATCCACTCACTCAGAATGCAATACAGTATAATGTGTACATACCTGTAATTCTTCTAAATTCAAAAATGTGGCCAAGGACTGAACTATTCTCCAGCCAACCCATGTCATGTGTTGAAACAATAATATGTCCACTAGCCTCCATGGAAATGTTCAACTCAGAGTTATCACGCAAAGACATGAAAGCAACATTCAGATCAGAACTCACTTCCAGATCTGATAACAACAAGAAATTCTGGTTAATCCACATAGCAATCTGAAAATAGAAGAAAAAAAGTTAAATGTAATTTGCAAAACTACTTTTAAATATACTCAGAACTGATGTTTTAGAACACATTTACTTATATTTATCCAACATAAACTAAAACATTAACACACTATAAACATACTTCTATTAGGCAAAAATACACATCTGTCCAGGAGGTTTTACAAGGCTAAATTGTGAAAGCTCTAATGCCCAACATAAATGCACTTTTTTTACCCTACAGCTCATTTTCTGCATCATATCTGTAAATATAGAGTTTATAAATTCAGCTGACAAGCATTGAGAGATTGAGCAAATTCATTCGGACATGCATAGATCACGGATGGTTTCTTCTAAACAAAAAGCTAAATATTTTCCAATATTGATCAATAGTTTCCCACAATGAAAAGGAATGGTATCTCCATCATTCGACTAAAGTTTTCAAATAACTCCTGGTATTCAGAGTTTGTGTGTTCATCTTTGCATTTGTTGTTACTTATTCTTTTAGGTCTATGTTTCTTTCTTTATCAAAATTGTGACTTAACTTATTCTTTAACTATTGATAGTCAACTATCTCTTACCATGACCTCTTCTTGTAATACACCAGTTTCTGTTATGATTTAAATTAGGTTTTAATAATGAATGGTGAGTTTCTGCTTTCTCGCACTTACTTTGTAAAAAGAGAAAGTATTGTAAAAGTGAGTCGGTAAACTGTGAATTTTCGGGAGAAAAACTCTTATTGTTAGGGCCTGGTAATGAAAAAGTAGATAAATCCTGCTCCTTGTACATAATAAATTACTTCCCCTAACACGTGGTGTAGCCAGAATATCCATGTTTTGTGGGTCATTGATACCAAAAAATCAATTGACAGCAAAATGACTGTCTGTCTATGGTCATTTCAGCTAATTTGCTCTAAAAGTGATATTCCCTGATCGATCTGCATGAACTAGAGACTTTGGAAGTTTTAAATGGACATTTTTATTTTTGAGCGTGCTTTATATGACACCTCAAAAGCATTTTCAAAATTTTCTCAAAAATGGCTCCAAAGTTTTTGAATAAACTTTGTCCTCGGATAGCATCAAGAGAATGGAGCAGGTCTCACGTTCATTGGAATCTCTGATTTTTCAAAAATTGCAAAAGTGTAATTTTTTTGAATGTCTTGCTACAACTATAATATTGAAGATAGATTTTTTTTCCTGAATGATATATGGTCTTCAAAGACAGATCTTGAAATAATATCATGATTAATTTTCCAAAAATACAGTAAAACCCCCTTAAGAGACATCTGGGGGAATGGAATTTTGTCTCTTATAAGCGGGAACTCTTATAAGTGGGAAATGCATTTTTGACGTGTTTAATGAGATGTTACCATATTTTTAGTGGATTAGTATAATTTGTACTCTTATTTTAAACTAGAGGAAACATAAATTAGTTGATTCCAGAGCCCATTTAACCAGATCTATTGAGTGAACTTTATGACATTTAAAGCACAGGTGCTCATAAATGGATGATATGAACAAATCGCCTCTAATGTAAATATTGACACGAGAGTTATAAAAAAATTACATTGGTGTAATTTTTGAAAAAAACAAATGAATAGAGCAAAATGATGTTAAGTGTCTTATAAAGTACCCTTATAACTGTCACTACCAAAAGTTTAAAGAAATAATTTGGAGCCGTTTTTGAGAAAATCTTGTTTTTGTAAATGTTTATTATTTCACTCGATATTACGTGAAAACTTATTTTTTTAATACATAACGTTAATGAAAGACCTAATTATAGAGAAACATTTTATTATAAGAAAAAATTTCTATCTTCAATTTCGTAGCTGTAGAAAAACACCGAAAAAACTGCAAACTTTTTCAATTTTCTAAAATTTAGAGTTAACAGTGACAATCCTAACAATGCCAACTCTATCAGTGAATTTCACTCTATTCTTACAAGAAATTTAAAGAAAAAATTTGGAGCCATTTTTGGGGAAATTTTGAAAATGTCCCACGGGCTTCGTTTACAGTACCCACAAAAATTTAGAATGTTTTTCAAAACCGCAGAGTTCCGAGTGGAAACAGATCGATGGCGGAATATTCATTTTGGAAAAAAATGTACCAATAGTTTTGGCGCTAGTGTTATTCAGGGACGGACGAAGTGAAGTTTTGAAAGAAAAAAACAAACCTTTTTCAGTATCAAGGGACCCCAAAACATGCATTCTGTTAAAATATCGAAGTCGATTTTCTGCAGCATTACATTACTTTCTCTATATTACGTATATATGTACGTATACGAGAAAGTAACAATTGGAAACTCTGGTCAAAATACTAAAAGCAAAATGTGATTTATTCAACTCTACCTCTGGCAAGTATCAGCTGCTGACGGTTTCATCCAATCGGGAGCTTGAAAGTCACCATCGTGACGTCACTAGCGACACAGAAGCTTCCGATTGGATGAAACCGTAAATAGCTGATACCTTCTAGACACGGTTACAAAAGTCGCACTATAGGCGTCTTTCTTGTTACCAAAAGACACGAAGCTTACCGAATGAGCTTTCTTCTCGAGAACTTCGCACACCTCCCCCCTCCCCGGTGGCACTGGTGTTGCGAACCCCTGCTCCCGCCTATTTTAAGCACGTGTCCCAACCCTTACCACGCTGAGGAAATTCCTGAGTCACCTGGAGGAAAATTTCGCGCTTTGTCTCTTACAAGTGAGAAGAAACGTATGGCGGAAAAAAAAATCTTGTCCACTATACCCGGGAATCTCTTATCACGGGGTCTCTTAAAAGCTGGAAATAAATGCATTGTTTATATACAACTGACCTCGGGACCGTGAATTTTGTCTCCTATAAGCGGGATTCTCTTACAACGGGGTCTCTTATAGCGGTTTTTTTCTGTAATTTGGGCAAAATATAGGCAATTTTAATTTTTTAAACAATTTTTTCTCAGAAAACTGCTTTTTTTCTTTCTTCTTAATTTCTTCCTCATGTGTATCAAGGAACAGTAAAAAAATTCTGTGCTCCTCTTGTATTCGGTAAATTCTCTAGTTTTTCGAAAATTGCAAAAAGTTATAATTTCAAACCTACAAAATTGAAGATAGCACTTTTTGCCTTAAAAAAGTGTATTCTAACATATCATTTCAAGAAAAATGGTCATGTAACATTTTTTGAAAAAATGAGTTCATTTTTTGAAAAAATGAGTTCATTTTTTGAAAAAATGAGTTCATTTTTTGTAATTTGTGTCTGAAATTTATCCAATTTTTAAAAAAAATATTTTCTCAAAAACCACACCAAATGTTTTCATTATTATTTTCCCTTGTATGTAACAACCGACAGTAAAAAAATGAAGCGCTAGTCCCATTTTCAGCAAACTCGCCATATTTTAGAAAATTACAAAAATTGTGTGTTAAAAATATTGGGTTGATACAATTACATTTTTAAGGGTCAACCCGAGTTTGAACTATACGACGCTTTCTGTAGTGTAATGGAATGGCTGTTGGCAAGTTAACTCAGAGGACCTGAGTTCGAGTCTTTTTGCTGGTTGAAAACACTTCTGCATGTTTATGTAATAGTTTAATATAGTGGAGCAATTAAAAGTAATATGAGAAACAAGTCAGACAGGTACATTCCCGTAAAATATCAATGAGATGTGACTACAGATCTTTAAAGTCTGTTTATAATGCTTGTTTGCTGTATAACCAAATTTATTGGTCTATGATGTGATACTCTTAGTGAAAGATGTCACAATTTATCATTTGGACTTGCAACAATTATATAAGCTCTTCATTTATATAAGAAGCCATGTGATTTTATTACCTGAGGATGGAGCCACAAATGACTCCAAAACATTGTTGTAATATTTACAGGTGTTTGAATAAATAACATTGTGAATAAATAAGTAACATTTTGAATAAATAAGTTTGTGTGTTGTTTAAGATTTGTGTAAGGTGAGTGTTGTTTAACTGTTATTGTTATTATTAATATTAATAATAATAATAAATTTATTTGTCACATAAATACAGCATAAGCCATGTATGACAAGTCAGCATATGTACATAATAATAAAATGTACAATATAGATATTTCTAAGTATTAAATACAGAAAAGAAGAAAAAAAGAAATGAATATTAAAATTGAAAAACTATACTAGTAAAAAAAAGAAAGAAAGGAAAAAAAGAAAGAGAAAAAATAAATAAATGAGTAGTTGTCTTCTTATGAGTTGATGCCTGGGCTGGGTCCATCCCATACATTCAACAGTCAATTTGGGGGTTTCAAACCATGCAACAGAGTATATAAAAATGATTAGTACTAGTTTATATTTGGGTAGATACGTGTTTATGATGTATATATTATTTTGTACTGTAGAATGTATGGTTTAACAGGAAAGCTTTCAGTTTATTTTTGAATGTGTGTACAGGGTTTAAGCTTTTAAATTCACTAGGGAGTTTGTTGTATAGTGTAATGCCTTCTATAAGGGTACTTTTTTGAAAGCGTGAAGTTTCTCTGTGTGGGACATGCAGGTTTCTTTTTTGTCTAGTATCATAGTTATCAACTTCTGCGTTTAGAGTAACAGAGTCCTTGTTTTCTAAAAGTGCCTTCTTTGTGAAGATTAATATTTCTAAAATGTACACGCATGGTAGCGGTAGGATTTGTAATTTTTGAAAAGTGGTTTGCAGGACTCGTATTTGTGAGTGTTTGTCATTGTTCTCAATATTCGTTTTTGGATGATGAAAGTGTGAATACTTTCTGGAGAATTTCCCCAGAATATGATTCCGTATTTTAGATGTGAGTGTACATTTGCAAAGTATACTGTTTGCAGTGTATCCAAATTAGAATTTGACTTAAGAATGTAGATGGCATAACATGTCTTGGTAAGCTTGTTGTTTAGATCTGTGATGCGAGAGTTCCATTTTAGATCATCTTGAATAGTCAAACCCAGGAAAGTTGTTTTTTGGGCAATTTTTACAGGCATATTTTTTTATCATCAATTGTGTTGGTGGCTTTTCCTTAGAGAGTGGATTTCGAAAGTTTAGGGACACAGTTTTACTGGTATTCATGATGAGTTTATTTTCCTGGAACCATTTTACTAGAGCTTCTAGAACTGTTTGTGCTTCTTTTTGTAGGTTTTTTTTTTTAAGATGAGCATTTTGAAAAAATTCAAAATTAAAATTTTAAATTCAAATTTGAAAAACTTTTTTAACCCAACACCTATTGAGTTGTATATCATATAAAAGGCCATAAAGAAAGCTGCAAAATGACACCTGTTCCAGCTTTCTACCTTAATTTGGAGAGGTTCTACATCAATTTAAAAATTTTCAGGAATCCAAGTTTGTAAAATTGTACATGGCTATATTTCATAAACGGGTGGAAATATTTTACTCAAAATTTGTACTTTTCTTATTCTTCATTCATACTACCTATGTGTCAAATTTCATCCGAATCTGAGATGGTGATGTAAAATGACTATTGAATTAATATTTTTTCTTTTTATTTCACATAAAACGATAACAATAATGCTCCATATCAAACTAATAAGTTTCACTGAAAAAAATGTAAAAACTAAATACTCAATCAAAATGTTTCACAAAGAGATCAAAACGCAGTGACTTCACAATATGGTTGTCTTGAACAAAAGTGAGATTCTTATGGAATGACCGTACATTAATTTGCACATTTCAATAGTTCATATTTAAGCACACAATTCAAGTATTACTGTAACTAATTCTTATTCAGTTTCATTTCATCTGCATTATCTTTAGAAGCAGCACAGTTCGGTTCACCATCCTTTTGAACTTTTTGTTTCACTACAGCATTTTTCTTATCGTGTTGAATCTTTTTAAAATAGTCGAGATTTTCTTTCAAATGTTCAACAAACATGTGGAAATCTGTTTCATGCATCGCTCCAATAACATCACGCCCATTAATGGTCTTCCTGTTGTCTCTCGTCGCCAGTGCATTTGAAGCCGATGTTATGTACAATACAAAAACAGAAGCAGCTTTCGTCAAAGCAGTTCTCGCTTCTTTCCTGATTAAAACATTTTTTGGAAGTACTTCCTTTGCAATTCGCGTAACTACCGCATTTGGCAAATTAAGATCGTCAACACATTCGGCCATTACTACTTCAAAAAATATTTTTCAGCACAAAAATGGTAAATCGTACAATGCGCCGCTTTCCAAGCAGGATACTTTATGGCATAAACATGGAGGACAAACTATAACTGCGATTTTTCTAACTTTGCCTCTCAAGGCCACTCAAATCCCATCTTCGCGATGGAAAATGTCACGGTATTTCGCACCTTTCTCAGTCGTTCCGCTAGATTTCGCATGATCGTAACCGTATCAAGCAGTGCTTGCGATCATGCGACGTCTATCGGCAAGACCCAGAAAGACGCGAAATGCCATGTGACATTCCATCTCGGAGATGGGCCTTGAATGGCCTTGAGGGGCAAAGTTAGAGAAATCGCAATATAAAAGAAGAATCGCAGTATATAACAAGAATCAAAGAACATACTAGGAAGATCAAGGAACCTACAAATAAACAGAACTCGATTACACACCACAGAATACAAATTGGACATAATATGGATTTTGAAAGTGTTCATATCATTGATATAGAAAATATCCGCATATGGTTTCAGAAACATTGCACATTAAGATGCTCAACACAATGAATTCTATGGTAGTGAGCAATTATTTCACGGGTGCATACGACGGTATATTATATAGAGTCAAACAGTAGCTTCTAATTAAGATTGGGAATATAGTTTATTCCATTACTGAATCCCCCCTCACCTTCCTGGTCACAGTTTCCCCTCCTCCATCCCTCCTCATGCCAAGACTAGGGTCTTCCTAACTTTCAAACTTTCACCCCATTCAATTGTCAGACGGGTACATTCCTGTGTAATATCAATGAAATGTGACTATAGATCTTTAAAGTATGTTTATAATGCCTGTATGCTGTAAATCCAAATCTATTGGTCTTTAATGTGATACTCTTAGTAAAAAAATGTCACAATTAATCATTTGGACTTGCAACAATTATATAAGCTCTTCATTTATATAAGAAGATGAACACCATGATCTGTGTTTCCTGCTTTCCTTTAACAATTTTAATTTTTTTTTTTTATAAAAAGGTTCATTGACATGATTTTAGAAATCTAAAAGTGATTTGCTTTTCATTTTATTTTAGTCATGTGTATTTATTACCTGAGGATGGAGCCACATATGACTCCGAAACGTTGTTGTAATATTTACAAGTATTGGAATAAATATGTTTTTATGAAACATTGATATTCCACTTAATCAAGAATTGATTTTCTAAAAAACCAATGCAACTCATCTTGATTATAAAATATCACAATCAGAAACAAATTAATTTGAGAAAGAATGTGCTATTGTAGCTCCACTAGTTAATGTAATAATTACACATTTCTGTTAACTGTTTCACTTTATTTTTAGCACTTGGTAAAGGGTATAAATGGTATCTGAAACATATCAAGACCGGGAGAGATGGTTCAGTGCATCAAATGATGTAACTGCAGTCCCTCTGACCGGGAAGTCCTAGGTTCGAGTCCCGGGGGTGGCAAGATCTTCAACACCACCTTTTCAGCTAGATCGAATTCACTCACTGTCTGGAGGAGAATTCTAGCAGCCGGCTGCTCTGATCGGTAGTTTTCCATGGTTTCTCTGATCAACACCACGCAAATGCAAATGGCCAGGCAAATGGACCGCGCACGATCTTTCCTTCCTCTTCCTTGTCCCATCCTCACCCCTTACACACACACTAATATGCACTACACTACCACACATGCCAGGTGACCGGTTGGGAGCTTAGAGCTTGTCCCGGCTGGGGCAGTACCCTGCTGATGGGATATACCTGGTTAAGGGAAACCCGGCTAGTCGACGGTAGGTCGGCACCGGATCTCGTCATCCAGCGGGGAAAGATCAACTGCCACCTCCCTCCCGAAAAACATGCACTACACATACGGGACTAATGACCTAACTAGTTGACACGCTCGGAATCACTAACAATCAATCAATTAATCAATATGTTAAGAAATTAACTCAGTCTGTTGCCTGCATTTTTATTACCTCAAGACCTAAAGAACGTTCATATAATAACATGTGTATAATAACCAACTGGATCTGGGAATATTTTTCAAGCATATGAGTATATACTTATGTCATCAGTAAATATTGAAATGCAAGATTGAATGCCGTGAGACAAAAGCTTGTTTACAGTATAAATAAGAGTGGACTCAATACAGACCCTTGTTGGACACACTCAAAACCTGTTTTCACAGTTGATAAAGTGTGTCCAATTCAAACTTGAAAAGTTGTGCTGGTGAGAAATGCTTCAATCCATGTTAGTAGAACTCTTCTAATTCCAAAATGACACAATTTATGGAGTAAAAACTTTGACAAAGTTTCTATGAAGACCTTCATGATGTCCAAACAAACATCAGTTGGACTTACTTTTATTCATGTTAGAAATCCATGAGTTAAAGCACTGGAGCAAATTAGACTTTATAGATTGTCCCGAAATGAACCGATGTGTCCAGGTGGAAATAATGTTTCTCAACATGAACTCTCTAATTCTCTCGACTAAAATTCTCTCCCATTACCTCACACGCAATGCTAGTTACACTGACAGTTAAATGTATAGTTAACGGAAGCAATTTATTACCCTCATTTCAACTGTAATATATATGCAAAATATAATTATTTTAAACAAAACCCGAAAATATTTTCTATTTTCTACATTGAGGAATATGGAAGAAGTTTCAGCAAAAACTGAGATATCAAGGTCAATTTTTCTAGAAATAGTCCAATATTACATGAAGAGACTAGTATGTTTAATTCACCTATTACATTACTGCTGATAAACAAAATCAGTAACTTGGCATTTTCTCAATGCTGTCATCTCAAATTATAGAACAAATAACTTGTGTGGCCCAGATGTAGTTAATTAGCGCAGACAATAATTTGTTAATTTTCTTAATACAGAGCAGACTTCATCAACAAAGGTTCTATTATCCAACAGCTATTAAACAATGTGAGTAATTGATGTCAGAGTTCCTTGTTTCCGAGGACGTTGTTAGCCTATCTGAATTAATAGTCTCTGTTTAAAATATTGTGCCCAGAATGCAAATGAAGATTTTTATAAGAACACTTACCCTTTGAACTCGTTCATTTAATGTAAAGCAACATAATTTGATGGTTTGTTAGATGGGGCAGAACAATGTGCGAACATTGAAAATCGAGGTAAACTGGCGGGTCAGTTCAAACACGTGAAAATGCTGACTCCCTTCATAACCTACAAGAGCCTGTAAACACAATAACATTCACTAATATGGTAATGTCATTAACAAATTGGAATTAATAAAAAAACATATACATAATATTATAAAATCAATGGTTTTTAAGCTACATTAATTTACCTTTATATGAATGTCAACAGGGACATCCTTTGGAGGATATAAAGCAACATTCAATTTTGATGAAATATCCGCATCTTTAGGATGTATTATATGAGTTTCTCCATCAAAGATTCCTTCAGCAAATACCATGACCGCTCGAATAATGGTGTCATTGTTGTTGACAAAGCAATTTCAACATGTGGCTGAAAGAAATAACAAATAACTGGTGTACAAATATAACACAATTGTGACATGTTAACTTCCCAGAGCTCATATTGGTCTGTAAAATCCAGGAGGCATTAAAAATAATAATTTTTCATAAAAAACATGTCACCAAAATGATGGCAGTATGGCACTGATACTTGGCAGATGGTGATTTGAGAACTAACAAAATATTTGGCCTTAGAGCCGTATTTTCTCTGGCACCTGTTTATTAACAAGTGATCATTTTTGCATGAAAAAATTCTCAACTGTAGATTAAAGTTATCTCTTTTAATAAACATATATGTGATTCCTGTAAGCAGATTAATTGTTTCTGGGAATTTGTAACCCTAATTTTTTTTCACCCATTTTCAATATTAATGGGATGGAAGATTGAAAGAATTCCAACTTTGCCATAATAATGGCCATCCTAATAGACATACAATAGGTCCTACACGAGATATGTTAAATCTGACAGATCAAAGTTGTGCAGTGTTCACGTATTTTAGTTTAAAGTAGTTATTTTTCACTAATGTAACCAATTATCTGAAGAAGATAATGATGATGACAATGAGAATTACAATGGGAGTGACTCCACTTTTATAAAAAAAAAGCAGCCAAAAAGTGAATGGCTTACCCGACTTCTTTTCATCCTCCATATTCACTGAAATACCTGTCTGAAGATGTGTTTTGACTGTAAAATAAAAAACAAAATTACAAATCTGCAAATAAAGAAGAGGTAAGTACTTATTCTAACTAACTACACTGTGTTAATAAAGTACAGAAGCAACATCGCATTAATTGCAAAAACTGAAGAAACACAAAAATTTTGTCAAATTAAGGAGAACTGTATTTATAACAACAAATTCAATATGTATTGTTGATACTGCACATTTTAATGTCAAAAAGAATATTTGATCCAACTTATGGTCTTGTAAGTATACTATCAACAACAGACAACAAATTTTGTAGACATTGTCTATATACAGTAAAGTTGTGGTATTCTGTGCCTTGCTAATTTGAGATTTGTGCAGTCCGGGGGGGTTTTGATGTGCGCGAAGTGACCTAACAAGCAAACACACAGCAGTAATCAAGATCTGACTCTTGAGGGGGTGGCAACACTACTCAAAGGTCACGGGTGCAGTGGTCAAGTGCCAGTGCCAGTCTGTCCCTGCTATGTTGTTGTGACCAGTTCGTGCTCATCTGTGTATGTAGGTCTGTAATTTTTATAGTACATACACACTCAATTTGACTTCATTATACATTGCAGCTGAAAGTTCCAATATGTTTTCCTTTCTCTGTGTATCAAATTTTTTTGTTATCCGAGGTACCATCCTTTTGTAATTTTGTAATCTGAGGCCTCCCTCAAATTATTGCGATTGTACTACACAATTTTTTTTAAATTTTAATAATAACATAATGTTGAAATTGATGCATAAGAGTGCAAAACTCTTCATAATTTGAAAAAATAGCCAGTTATGATTTTTCCTATATGCATAAAAATCAACAATACTCCTTATCAAATAATCTTGCTATTGGGAAACATCCATTAACATCTTTACTCTACTTCTGTCTGAGTGAAGGTATTATTGATAAATAGATTTCATCACCAAGAATAGCCGTACATCAATCAAACAATTTCTTTTGTACAAAGTTCCACTACAAATTGCTGACTAGCTGTCAGAGATGAAATTTTCCATAACATGTGACTCCAATACAATCACTCCCTAATACCAACATATTTAATGAATAATAAAACTTCTAAAAAACTGCCATTTTGGAATATTAAAAGCACTTACAATTCTTCATTGTTGATGCCTGGAAGTAAAACAATTGTTCCCAGTCATCCAGATTAGGGAAAGTTGAAAATTATATGTAAAAATCTTCTCACGAAATACTTGTGCTGTTAAAAGTCAAGCAAATGCAAAGCAGAAATTACAAATTGACAATAAGCCAAGTATTCGCAGGCGCGGATCCAGAAAGTATATTGGGGGGGGGGATTTTCTCTCACTCTTTTTCTCTAGTATATAATATATATCCTAAACATGACAAATAATTTATTATATAATATAATATAATATTCTAGCAAAATATTAAAATGATTATTTAGTGAATTACTGTATGTTGTAAAAATTTATTTATTTATTAGCAAAATCATTGAATTTAAAGTTGCTAAATGATGGACAATTATAATATAATTTTCTGTCGATTCATTCAGTTGTGAATGTTTACGGTTTAAATAAAAACACAACAAATTTACGTAAATATTTACATTTTATTTAATCATACAACATAAGAATATTACATGTTTTATTTTTAGACTTTCACAATACTATTCTATGGTTCCCCATTTTCGAAAATCGATCCACCACTTCTTCTGGCGTTAATACGATATCATGGTGAATGTGTAATAACGCCAATCCAATTAATCTTTCCTGAAGCATTGTTGCTCGAAGCCAAGTTTTTAAACAGCTCAATGAGGAGAAAGACCGGTCAGAACTTGAGTTTGTGACTGGCAAAGTACTAAGAATCTGGAGAAAATTTTGAATTATAGGATAAATATCTTTATCACATCTCTCAAGAGTTTCGAGAGCAGAATCTGGAAGATTATAGTCACTTACGGATTTTTGCAGTTTCCAGTTACGTTGCCAATGTGCAATTTCGCCTTTTAGTTTTAAAATTTGCATGTCTTTGCCTCCTTCCAGTAAATTGCCGAATCTTTCAACGAAACAGTTGATAACTTCTCTAATTTGTTCGGAATTCAAGCTAATCACATTTTCAGGAAGCAGTAAAATTAACTGGAAAGCATCTAGTACATCCTGAGAGAATCGTGATTTTAAATCATGTATAACATTATCCAAAAGAGGAATATATGCAGAAATTCTGTAGAAATCCAGGCAATCTTCTACTTCTGGATTAGTGCGATTTGTTTGTCGACCACAAGTTCGGGGCTTTTTCATATCAATATTTAATTTTTCTGTCATTTTCTTCGCATTGTTAAATATTTCACAAAAGTGTTCCTCTACTTCTTGTCGACGGTTCTCCAGAGTTACAATCAATGATTGCACAATTTTCACTGCTTTTGCCAGGTCTATAGCTTTCTTTTGCAATAATATATCACTAAGGCTAAAATGCCCTATAATAAATTCACACGTGCACAACGCATGAACAAGAACTGATGCCTTACCAGCCGTTTCCTTATTCTTCCACTGACTAATTTTTGTAAGAGCCTCAATAATCTCAGGTAAACTTACCGTAAATTGGAGAACTGCATCATGTCTTTCTACCCACCGTGTATAACAGAGCTGAACAAGTTTTTTTTACCAAGGAATTGAACCAAAGCAGTGTTTCGTTTAGGTCTGGATGTTTTGAAAAAAATGTGACTTTCCTTATAACGCTGCAAACTTTGTCAATCATAGATACTTTTGATGATTTTGATATGCTGTTATTGAGTTTATGCGAGAAGCATGGTGTCATGACAGCATTCACAGCATCTTTTTGTATTTCTTTTACTGCTCCATGTTCTCCAAGCATGACAGGACACCCATCAGTACCTATAGCAACACAATTTTTCAAATTGAGATTATTTTGTTAATTTCCTTCAAACTATTTGCCCTATTGATGCCCCAGTCAACGAAATTTCTTCCGTCGTAATCCCGCTACTGGTCTTGTTAGTCTGCATATTGTTGCGTGGTATGAACTCTTCAGTTTCAGCTTCAGCTTCATCTTCCTCACTTTCGTCTTCGTCATTTAAATTCTTCGTTAATTCTACGAAAGCATCAATAAATGTTACAAAATCTGTTATGGAGCGCTTTATTATAAATATCGAAATCATTTCTAATGGTCTCTTTAAAATTACCATACTTTATGACAATTTTAGTCATAAAGTGACGATATGATTCCGCTTCCATCCGGTATGGTATTTTTTTGAAAATATATCAGTTTTATTCACTATAAATGTTTCCCCATGTGGTTTTCCCATTATTTAGATAACATAACTAGTAGCAGTAAACCACCTTTATAAGAGACACCTGGGGGACATGGAATTTTGTCTCTTATAAGCGGGAACTCATAAGTGGGAAATGCGTTTTTGATGTGTTTAATGAGATGTTACCATATTTTTAGTGGATTAGTATGATTTGTACACTTATTTTAAACTTGAGGAAACAAATTAGTTGATTCCAGGGCCCATTTAACCAGATCTATTGGGTGAACTGTGACATTTAAAGCACATGTGTTCCTAAATTGATTATATGAACAAATTGCCTCTAATGTAAATATTGACACGAGTTATAAAAAAATTACATTTGTGTAATTTTTGAAAAAACAAAAGAATAGAGCAAAATGATGTTAAGTCTTATAAAGTACCTTTATAACTATCACTACCAAAAGTTTAAAGAAAAAATTTGGAGGCGTTTTTGAGAAAATCTTGTTTTTGTAAATGTTTATTATTTCACTCGATACTACGTGAAAAATTTTTATTTAGTACAAAACATTAATGAAAGATCTAATTATAGAGAAAAATTTTATTATAAGAAAAAATTTCTATTTTCAATTTTGTAGCTGTAGAAAAACACCGAAAAAACTGCAAATTTTTCAATTTTCGAAAAATTTAGAGTTAACAGTGAAAATCATAACAATGCCACCTCTATAAGTGAATTTCACTCTATTCTTACAAGAAATTTAAAGACACAATTTGGAGCCATTTTTGGAAAGATTTTGAAAATGTCCGACGGACTTCATGTACAGTACCTACAAAAATTGAGAATGTTTTCAAAACCGCAGTTTCGAACGGAACTAGATCGATCGCGGAATATTCATTTTGGAAAAAAATGTACGAATAGTTTTGGCGCTAGTGTTATTCACGGACGGACGAAAGGAAGTTTTGAACGAAAAAAACAAATTTTTTCGGTATCAGGGGACCCAAAACATGCTTTCTGTTAAAATCTCGAAGTCGATTTTCTGCAGCATTACATTACTTTCTCTGTATTACATATGTATCTACGTATACGAGAAAGTAACAATTGGAAACACTGGTCAAAACACTAAAAGCAAAATACTGTGATTTATTCAACTAAGCCTCTGGCAGATATCAGCTGCTGACGGTTTCATCCAATCGGGAGCTTGAAAGTCACCATCGTGACGTCACTAGCAACACAGAAGCTTCCGATTGGAATGAAACCGTAAACAGTTGATTCCTTCTAGAGGCACTGTTACAAAAGTCGCACTATAGGCGTCTTTCTTGTTGCCAAAAGACACGAAGCTTACTGAATGAGCTTCTTCACGAGAACTTCGCACACCTCGCCCCCTCCCGCCGGTGGCACTGGTGTTGCGAACCCCTGCTCCAGCCTATTTTAAGCACGTGTCCCAACCCTTACCACGCTGAGAAAATTCCCGAGTCACCTGGAGGAAAATTCCACGCTTTGTCTCTTACAAGAGAGAAAAAACGCATGGCGGGGAATAAAATCTTGTCCACTATACGCGGGAATCTCTATAACGGGGTCTCTTAAAAGCGGGAAATAAATGCATTGTTTACGTACAACTGACCTCGGGACCGTGAATTATGTCTCCTATAAGCAGGCTTCTCTTATAAAGGGTCTCTTATAGCGGGGTTTTACTT
>JAHLJT010008446.1:111708312-111726765 GCA_031308135.1 Acheta domesticus | reverse complement strand
TACAGAAAAACCCCGCTATAAGAGACCCCGTTATAAGAGAATCCCGCTTATAGGAGACAAAATTCACGTCCCGAGGTCAGTTGTATATAAACATGCATTTATTTCCCGCTTTTAAGAGACCCCGTTATAAGAGATTCCGCGTATAGTGGACAAGATTTTATTCCCGCCATGCGTTTTCTTCTCGCTTGTAAGAGACAAAGCGTGGAATTTTCCTCCAGGTGACTCAGGAATTTCCTCAGCGTGGTAAGGGTTGAGGGACACGTGCTTAAAATAGGCTGGAGCAGGGGTTCGCAACACCAGTGCCAGCGGCGGGGGGGGGGTATGTGCGAAGTTCTCGTGAAGAATGCTCATTCAGTAAGCTTCGTGTCTTTTGGCAACAAGGAAGACGCCTATAGTGCGACTTTTGTAACCGTGCCTCTAGAAGGTATCAGCTGTTTACGGTTTCATTCAATCGGAAACTTCTGTGTCGGTAGTGACGTCTCGATGGTGACTTTCAAGCTCCCGATTGGATGAAATCGTCAGCAGCTGATACCTGCCAGACGCTGAGTTGAATAAATCACAGTATTTTGCTTTTAGTGTTTTGACCAGTGTTTCCCATTGTTACTTTCTCGTATACGTACATAAATACGTAATATACAGAAAGTAATGTAATGCTGCAGAAAATCGACTTCGAGATTTTAACAGAATGCATGTTTTGGGATCCCCTGATACCGAAAAAGATTTGTTTTTTCCGTTCAAAACTTCCCTTCGTCCGTCCGTGAATAACACTAGCGCCAAAACTATTCGTTCATTTTTTTTCCAAAATGAATATTCCGCGATCGATCTGTTTCCGCTCGAAACTGCCGTTTTGAAAACATTCTAAATTTTTGTGGGTACTGTACATGAAGTCCGTGGGACATTTTCAAAATCTTTCCAAAAATGGCTCCAAATTTTTTCTTTAAATTTCTTGTAAGAATAGAGTGAAATTCACTTATAGAAGTGGCATTGTTGAGATTTTCACTGTTAACCTCTAAATTTTCGATAATTGAAAAAGTTTGCAGTTTTTTCGGTGTTTTTCTACAGCTACAAAATTGAAGATAGAAATTTTTTCTTATAATAAAAATTATTCTCTATTATCAGGTCTCTCATTAACGTTTTGTACTAAATAAAAAGTTTTCACGTAATATTGAATGAAATAATAACATTTACAAAAACAAGATTTTTCTCAAAAACGGCTCCAAATTTTTTTCTTTAAACTTTTGGTAGAGATAGTTATAAAGGTACTTTATAAGACTATTAACATCATTTTGCTCTATTCTTTTGTTTTTTCAAAAATTACACAAATGTAATTTTTTTATATCTCTCGTGTCAATATTTACATTAGAGGCGATTTGTTCATATCATCCATTTATGAGCACCTGTGCTTTAAATGTCATAAAGTTCACCCAATAGATCTGGTTAAATGGGCCTTGGAATCAACTAATTTATGTTCCTCAAGTTTAAAATTAGGGTACAAATTATACTTATCCACTAAAAATATGGTAACATCTCATTAAACACATCAAAAACGCATTTCCCTCTTATGAGTTCCCGCTTATAAGAGACAAAATTCCATTCCCCCAGGTGTCTCTTATAAAGGGGTTTTACTGTAATAGTTATGTTATCTAAATAATGGGAAAACCACACGGAGAAACATTTATAGTGAATAAAACTAATATTTTTCAAAAAAATTCCATACCAGATGGAAACGGAATCATATTGTCACTTTATGACTAAAATTGTCATAAAGTATGGTAATGTTAAAGAGACCATTAAAAATGATTTCAATATTTATAATAAAGCGCTCCATAATAGATTTTGTAACATTTATTGATGTTTTCGGAGAATTAACTGAAGAATTTAAATGACGAAGATGAAAGTGAGGAAGATGAAGTTGAAACTGAAGAGTTCATATCACGCAACAATATGCAGACTAACAAGACCAGTAGCGGGAATACGACAGAAGAAATTTCGTTGACTAGGGGCACAATAGGGCAAACAGTTTTGAAGGAAATTAACAAAATGAATCTCAATTTGAAAAATTGTGTTGCTATAGGTACTGATGGGTGTCCTGTCATGCTTGAAGAACATGGTGCAGTAAAAGAAATACAGAAAGATGCTGTGAATGCTGTCATGACACCATGCTTCTCGCATAAACTCAATAACAGCATATCAAAATCATCAAAAGTATCTACAACTGACAAAGTTTGCAGCATTGTAAGGGAAGTGACATTTTTTTTTCAAAACATCCAGACCTAAACGATACACTGCTTTGGTTCAATTCCTTGGTAAAAAACTTGTTTAGCTCTGTGATACACAGTGGGTAGAAAGGACATGATGCAGTTCTCCAATTTATGGTAAGTTTACCTGAGATTATTGAGGCTCTTACAAAAATTAGTCTGTGGAAGAATAAGGAAATGGCTGGTAAGGCATCAGTTCTTGTTCATGCGTTGTGAATTTATTATAGGGCTTTTTAGCCTAAGTGATATATAATCGCTCACGCTTCCACTCAGCATCCTATTGCAAAAGAAAGCTATAGACCTGGCAAAAGCAGTGAAAATTCTGCAATCATTGACTGTAACTCTGGAGAACCGTCAACAAGAAGTAGAGGAACACTTTTGTGAAATATTTAACAATGCGAACAAAATGACAGAAAAATTAAATATTGATATGAACAAGCCCCTAAACTTGCGGTCGACAAACAAATCGCACTTATCCAGAAGTAGAAGATTGCCAGGATTGCTACAGAATTTCTGCATATATTCCTCTTTTGGATAATGTTATACATGATTTAAATCACAATTCTCTGAGGATGTACTAGATGCTTTCCAGTTAATTTTACTGCTTCCTGAAATTGTGATTAGCTTGAATTCCAAACAAATTAGAGAAGTTATCAATTGTCTCATTGAAGGATTTGGCAATTTACTGGAAGGAGGCAAAGACACGCAAATTTTAAAACTGAAAGGCGAAATTGCACATTGGCAACATAACTGGAAACTGCAAAAATCCTTAAGTGACTGTAATCTTCCAGATTCTGCTCTCGAAACTCTGAGAGATGTGATAAAGATATTTATCTTGTAATTCAAAATTTTCTCCAGATTCTCAGTACTTTGCCAGTCACAAAACTCAAGTTCTGAACAGTCTTTCTCCTCATTGAGCAGTTTAAAAACTTGGCTATGAGCAAACAATGCTTCAGGAAAGATTAATTGGATTGGCGTTATTACACATTCACCATGAAATCGTATTAATGCCAGAAGAAGTGGTGGATCGATTTTCGAAAATGGGGAACCATAAAATAGTATTGTGAAAGTCCTAAAAATAAAACATGTAATATTCTTATGTTGTATGATTAAATAAAATGTAAATATTTACGTAAATTTGTTGTGTTTTTATTTAAATCGTAAACATTCACAACTGAATAATAGACGGAAAATTATATTATAATTGTCCATCATTTAGCAACTTTAAATTCAATGATTTTGCTAATAAATAAATACATTTTTACAACTTACAGTAATTCACTAAATAATCATTTTAATATTTTGCTAGAATATTATATTATATTATATAATAATTATTTGTCATGTTTAGGATATATATTATATACTAGAGAAAAAGTGAGAGAAAATCCCCCCCCCAATATACTTTCTGGATCCGCGCCTGGTGGAATACTTGGCTTATTGTCAATTTGTAATTTTCTACTTTGCATTTGCTTGACTTTTAACATGCACAAGTATTTGTGAGCAAGCTCATGATCAGATTTTTACATATAATTTTCAACTTTCCCTAATCTGGATGATTGGGAACAATTGTTTTATTTCCAGGCATCAAGAATGAAGAATTGTAAGTGCTTTTAATTTTCCAAAATGCAATTTTTAGAAGTTTTATTATTCATTAAATATGTTGGTATTAGGGGGTGATTGTATTGGAGTCACATTTGTTATGGAAAATTTCATCTCTGACAGCTAGTCAGCAATTTGTAGTGGAACTTTGTACAGAAATTAATTTGATTGATGTACCGATATTCTTGGTGATGAAATCTATTTATCAATAATACCTTCACTCAGACATGAAGTAGATGTAAAAGATGTTAATGGAAGTTTCCCAATAACAAGATTATTTGATAAGGAATAAATTGTTGATTTTTATGCATATAGGAAAAATCCTAACTGGCTATTTTTTCAAATTATGAAGAGTTTTGCACTCTTTATGCATCAATTTCAACATTATGTTATTATTAATATTTAAAAAATATTGTGTAGTACAATCGCAATAATTTGAGGGAGGCCTCAGATTACAAAATTACAAAAGGATGGTACCTCGGATAACAAAAAAATTTGATTACACAGAGAAAAGGAAAAACATATTGGAACTTTCAGCTGCAATGTATAATGAAGTCAAATTGAGTGTGTATGTACTATAAAAATTACAGACACCTACATACACAGATGAGCACGAACTGGTCACAACAACATAGCAGACAGACTGGCACTGGCACTGACCACTGCACCCGTGACCTTTGAGTAGTGTTGCCACCCCCTCAAGAGTCAGATCTTGATTACTGCTGTGTGTTTGCTTGTTAGGTCACTTGGCGCACATCAAACCACCCCCGGACTGCACAGAATCTCAAATTAGCAAGGCACAGAATACCACAACTTTACTGTAAATAGACAATGTCAACAAATTTGTTGTCTGTTGTTGATAGTCTACTTACAAGAACATAAGTTGGATCAAATATTCTTCTTGAAACATTAAAATGTGCAGTATCAACAATACATATTGAATTTGTTTATAAATAAGTTCTCCTTAATTTGGACAAAATTTTGTGTTTCTTCAGTTTTTGCAATTTAATGCGATGTTGCTTCTGTACTTTATTAACACAGTGTAGTTAGTTAGAATATGTACTTACCTCTTCTTTATTTGCAGATTTGTAATTTTGTTTTTTATTTTACAGTCAAAAACACATCTTCAGACAGGTATTTCAGTGAACCTGGGAGATGAAAAGAAGTCGGTAAGCCATTTCACTTTTTGCTGCTTTTTTTTATAAAAGTGGAGTCACTCCCATTGTAATTCTCATTGTCATCATCATTATCTTCTTCATAATTGGTTACATTAGTGAACATAACTACTTTAACTAAATACGTAACACTACACAACTTTGATCTCTCAGATTTAACATATCTCGTGTAGGACCTATTGTTATGTCTATTAGGATGGCCATTATTATGGCAAAGTTGGAATTCTTTCAATCTTCCCTCCCATTATATTGAAAATGGGTGAAAAAATTAGGGTTCCAAATTCCCAGAACAATTAATCTGCTTACAGAATCACATATATGTTTATTAAAAGAGATAACTTTAATCTACAGTTGAGAATTTTTTCATGCAAAAATGATCACTTGTTAATAAACAGGTGCCCGAGAAAATAGGGCTCTAAGGCCAAATATTTTGTTAGTTCTCAAATCACCATCTGCCAAGTATCAGTGCCATACTGCCATCATTTTGGTGACATGTTTTTTAGGAAAAATTATTATTTTTAATGCCTCCTGGATTTTACAGACCAATATGAGCTCGGGGAAGTTAACATGTCACAATTGTGTTATATTTGTACACCAGTTATTTGTTATTTCTTTCAGCCACATGATGAAATTGCTTTGTCAACAAACAATGATACCATTATTCGAGCGGTCATGGTATTTGCTGAAGGAATCTTTGATGGAGAAACTCATATAATACATCCTAAAGATGCGGATATTTCATCAAAATTGAATGTTGCTTTCTATCCTCCAAAGGATGTCCCTGTTGACATTCATATAAAGGTAAATTAGTGTAGCTTAAAAACCATTGATTTTATAATATAATGTATATGTTGTTTTTTTAATTCCAATTTGTTAATATTACCATATTAGTGAATGTTATTGTGTTTACAGGCTCTTGTAGGTTATGAAGGGAGTCAGCATTTTCACGTGTTTGAACTGACCCGCCAGTTACCTCGATTTTCAATGTTCGCACATTGTTCTGCCCCATCTAACAAACCATCAGATTATGTTGCTTTTACATTAAATGAACGAGTTCAAAGGGTAAGTGTTCTTATAAAAATCTTCATTTGCATTCTGGGCACAATATTTTAAACAGAGACTATTAATTCAGATAGGCTAACAACCTCCTCAGAAACAAGGAACTCTGACTTCAATTACTCACATTGTTTAATAGCTGTTGGATAATAGAACCTCTGTTGATGAAGTCTGTTCTGTATTAAGAAAATTAACAAATTTATTGTCTGCGCTAATTAACTACATCTGGGCCACACAATTTATTTGTTCTATAATTTGAGATGACAGCATTGAGAAAATGCCAAAGTTACTGATTTTGTTTATCAGCAGTAATGTAATAGGTGAATTAAACATACTAGTCTCTTCATGTAAAATTGGACTATTTTCTAGAAAAATTGACCTTGATATCTCAGTTTTTGCTGAAACTTCTTCCATATTCCTCAATGTAGAAAATAGAAAATATTTTCGGGTTTTGTTTAAATAATTATATTTTGCATATATATTACAGTTGAAATGAGAGAATTTTAGTCGAGAGAATTAGAGAGTTCATGTTGAGAAACATTATTCCACCTGGACAACATCGGTTCATCTCGGGACGATCTATAAAGTCTAATTTGCTCCAGTGCTTTAACTCATGGATTTCTAATAATGGAATAAAAAGTAAGTCCAACTGATGTTTGTTTGGACATCATGAAGGTCTTCATAGAAACTTTTTCAAAGTTTTTACTCCATAAATTGTATCGTTTTGGAATCAGAAGAGTTCTACTAACATGGATTGAAGCATTTCTCACCAGCACAACTTTTCAAGTTTGAATTGGGCACACTTTATCAACTGTGAAACAGGTTTTGAGTGTGTCCAACAAGGGTCTGTATTGAGTCCACTCTTATTTATACTGTAAACAAGCTTTTTTGTCTCACGGCATTCAATCTTGCATTTCAATATTTACTGATGACATAAGTATATACTCATATGCTTGAAAAAATATTCCCAGATCCAGTTGGTTATTCTACACATGTTATTATATGAACGTTCTTTAGGTCTTGAGGTAATAAAAATGCAGGCAACAGACTGAGTTAATTTCTTAACATATTGATTAATTGATTGTTACTGATTCCGAGTGTGTCAACTAGTTAGGTCATTAGTCCCGTATGTGTAGTGCATGTTTTCGGGAGGGAGGTGGCAGTGATCTTTCCCTGCTGGATGACGAGATCCGGCGCCGACCTACTGTCGACTAGCCGGGTTTTCCCTTAACCAGGTATATCCCACCAGTGGGGTACTGCCCCAGCCGGGACAAGCTCTAAGCTCCCAACCGGTCACCCGGCATGTGTGGTAGTGTAGTGCATATTAGTGTGTGTGCAAGGGGTGAAGATAGCACAAGGAAGAGGAAGGAAAGATCGTGCGCGGTCCATTTGCCTGGCCATTTGCATTTGCCTGATCAGAGAAACCATGGAAAAACTACCGATCAGAGCAGCCGGCTGCTAGAATTCTCCTCCAGACAGTGAGTGAATTCGACCTAGCTGAAAAGGTGGTGTTGAAGATCTTGCAGCCCCCGGGACTCGAACCTAGGACTTCCCGGTCAGAGGGACTGCAGTTACATCAGTTTGATGCACTGAACCATCTCTCCCGGTCTTGATATGTTTCAGACACCATTTATACCCTTTACCAAGTGCTAAAATAAAGTGAAACAGTTAACAGAAATGTGTAATTATTACATTAACTAGTGGAGCTACAATAGCACATTCTTTCTCAAATTAATTTATGTTTCTGATTGTGATATTTTATAATCAAGATGAGTTGCATTGGTTTTATAGAAAATCAATTCTTGATTAAGTGGAATATCAATGTTTCATAAAAACGTACTTATTCCAACACTTGTAAATATTACAACAACGTTTCGGAGTTGTATGTGGCTCTATCCTCAGGTAATAAATACACATGACTAAAATAAAATGAAAAGCAAATCACTTTTAGAATTCTAAAATCACGTCAATGAACCTTTTTATAAAAAAGTTAATTAAAATTGTTAAAGGAAAGCAGGAAACACAGATCATGGTGTTCATCTTCTTATATAAATGAAGAGCTTATATAATTGTTGCAAGTTCAAATGATTAATTGTGACATTTTTTTACTAAGAGTATCACATTAAAGACCAATAGATTTGGATATATAGCATACAGGCATTATAAACATACTTTAAAGATCTATAGTCACATTTCATTGATATTACACAGGAATGTACCTGTCTGACAATTGAATGGGGTGAAAGTTTGAAAGTTAGGAAGACCCTAGTCTTGGCAGGAGGAGGGAGGGAGGAGGGGAAACTGTGACCAGGAAGGAGAGGGGGGATTCAGTAATGGAATAAACTATATTCCCAATCTTAATTAGAAGCTACTGTTAGACTCTATATAATATACCGTCGTATGCACCCGTGAAATAATTGCTCACTACCATAGAATTCATTGTGTTGAGCATCTTAATGTGCAATGTTTCTGAAACCATATGCGGATATATTCTATATCAATGATATGAACACTTTCAAAATCCATATTATGTCCAATTTGTATTCTGTGGTGTGTAATCGAGTTCTGTTTATTTGTAGGTTCCTTGATCTTCCTAGTATGTTCTTTGATTCTTGTTATATACTGCGATTCTTCTTTTATACTGCTATTTCTCTAACTTTGCCCCTCAAGGCCATTCAAGGCCCATCTCCGCGATGGAATATCACACGGCATTTCGCGTCTTTCTGGGTCTTGCCGATAGACGTCGCATGATCGCAAGCACTGCTTGATACGGTTACGATCATGCGAAATCTAGCGAAACGACTGAGAAAGATGCAAAATACCGTGACATATTCCATCGCGAAGATGGGATTTGAGTGGCCTTGAGAGGCAAAGTTAGAAAAATCGCAGTTATAGTTTGTCCTCCATGTTTATGTGATAAAGTATCCTGCTTGGAAAGCGGCGCATTGTACGATTTACCATTTTTGTGCTGAAAAAATATTTTTTGAAGTAGTAATGGCCGAATATGTTGACGATCTTAATTTGCCAAATGCGGTAGTTACGCGAATTGCAAAGGAAGTACTCCCAGAAAATGTTTCAATCAGGAAAGAAGCGAGAACTGCTTTGACGAAAGCTGCTTCTGTTTTTGTGTTATACATAACATCGGCTTCAAATGCACTGGCGACGAGAGACAACAGGAAGACCATTAATGGGCTTGATGTTATTGGAGCGATGCATGCAACAGATTTCCACATGTTTGTTGAAGATTTGAAAGAAAATCTCGACTGTTTTAAAAAGATCCAACACGATAAGAAAAATGCTGTAGTGAAACAAAAAGTTCAAAAGGATGGTGAACCGAACTGTGCTGCTTCTAAAGATAATGCAGATGAAATGAAACTGAATAAGAATTAGTTACAGTAATACTTGAATTGTGTGCTTAAATATGAACTATTGAAATGTGCAAATTAATGTACGGTCATTCCATAAGAATCTCACTTTTGTTCAAGACAACCCATATTGTGAAGTTACTGCGTTTTGATCTCTTTGTGAAACATTTTGATTGAGTTTTTAGTTTTTACATTTTATTCAGTGAAACTTATTAGTTTGATATGGAGCATTATTGTTATCGTTTTATGTGAAATAAAAAGAAAAAATATTAATTTAACAGTCATTTTACATCACCATCTCAGATTCCGATGCAATTTGACACATAGGTAGTATGAATGAAGAATAAGAAAAGTACAAATTTTGAGTAAAATATTCCACCCATTTATGAAATACAGCCATGTACAATTTTACAAACTTGGATTCCTGAAAATGTTTAAATTGATGTAGAACCTCTCCGAATTAAGATAGAGAGCTGGAACAGGTGTCATTTTGCAGCTTTATTTATGGCCTTTTATATGATATACAACTCAATAGGTGTTGGGTTAAAAAAGTTTTTCAAATTTGAATTTAAAATTTTAATTTTGATTTTTTTCAAAATGCTCATCTTCAAAAAAATTGAAAAAAATTCTAAAATAATCCCTATATGTTTCCAACAGATAGTGCAAGTTTAAACATGGGACCACAGTGGGCTCATGTGGTAATCTTCATTTAAAATGCACAATATTTACATACTCTAGATTTCTCTGATTTAAAATGCATTTTATTTCAAATTATAAGCCCTAATATATGCAAATTATTAATTTAGTTATTTTTGTTGGCGATTAATGATAATATACATAATGATAATGATATATAATAATGATTAATAACATTCCACATTCCAGGTTTCACTCTAGCCAGTGGCTCGTGTAGACAAATAGGTAAATCACATCATGCTTATGGTGGTACTTGCATCTTTGTTAGAAATAATATTCATTATGTGTCAATCATAGAATACTCCTCTCTCTTAAAAGATACGACTTTGAAATATCTATTGTGGATCTACCAAAACAAAGAATATGGATTTTTATGTACGTACCGTAAGCCCCACATGAAACACAATTTTTTTCTTAAAAAAACTTGAAATTCTTCTTGTTAAACTTTAAAAAATGCAGGAAGAAAATTATAAATATATATTATGCGGTGATTTCAATATAAACTTATTGTCAAAATCAACATGAGAAACTATTCAAAAATGTACTTTAAATTCTTTAACTTACAAACCATTATAAATCAACCTACCAGAATTTAAAAAAAAAAGCAATACCACCACTGATCAAATAATAATAGACACAAATGATTGCAACTATTCAGCTGTTACATACAACACAGGCTTCAGTGACCATACTGCACAAATTCTCAAACTCAAAATGGACACAGAAGTGATTAAGGAAACACTTTACAGAGAAACTCGAAATTTCTCTCAAGAAACTTTGACAAATTTAACTCTCTAATAAGTTCAGAAAACTGGGAGGAGGTATACAAAGCAACAGACACCAATACCAAATTTAACCTATTCATAAACATATTCCAAAGTTATTTCAACATTGTTTTCCCACAAACACTGAAGAAAATAAAAAGCAAAATCACAAATCATGGTTAACACAAAGAATCAAAACCTCAGGTGTAAAGAAAACGATACATGCATGAAAAAATCCTTCACAACGAATGTAGTTCTAATTTCATTTCTTATTACAAAACATACAAAAATATCCTGAAGAAAGTAATTAAACAGGCCAAACTGTTAATGAACGATCATCGCATTGCCAGAGCACAAAACAAAACAAAAGAAATGTGGAACATAGTGAAAAATACTCTAAAAACAGAAAACAGAAAACGCCAGGAACATTGAACTTCACTACAAAAACAATGTTCTGCGCAGCCCACAGGAAATAGCAAACACATTCAATAGACATTTCTCAGAAATTGGTGAAAAACTAATTCACTGCAATTCATTAAATAATATAAACATGCAGTCAAATATCCACACATTATCAAATGTAAATTCCATTTACATTTCAGAAACTTCACCTGCAGAAATACAAAAAATCATTAATCACAAATATTCCACAGGACTGGATAATATCCCTGACACCCTCATCAAATATACAGCAACAAACGTAATAGAACCGCTCACTCACATTTGTAACCACTCCTTAATGACAGGTATCTTCCTAGAAATTCTCAAAAAAGCAAAAGTGAAGCCACTATTCAAAAAAGGCAACACTCATGAGCCCACGAATTACAGACCAATATCCTTACTATCTGGATTTTCCAAAATTCTAGAAAAACTCTTTAATGATAGACTCAAAAATTTTCTCAATTCTAATAACATATTGACAGAGGCTCAACATGGATTTAGAAATGGTAAATCTACAGATACAGCTATCTTCACCTTTCTAAATGACATACTTAGTGCTCTAGATCAGAAAGAAATCCCCATCGGTTTGTTTCTAGACTTATCCAAAGCATTTGACATTATTGACCATCAGATACTGTTATCCAAACTTGAAATTTTGGGAATTAGAGGCATTGCACATCAATGGGTTAAATCTTACCTTTCAAATCGTTGTCAAGTAGTCACAATCAAGCATGTTAGAGATAAAAAGATTTCATCCCGTTTTTCCCAACCTAAAATGATAAATAATGGAGTACCACAAGGATCAATTCTAGGCCCTATATTATTTCTCTTATACATCAATAACATGCCCCTAACTGCAAAAGAACAAAATGGTCCTATTTGCAGATGACACAAACATTATTATTAAAGCAAATACTCAACAAACTCTACAAAAAGAAGCACAAACAGTTCTAGAAGCTCTAGTAAAATGGTTCCAGGAAAATAAACTCATCATGAATACCAGTAAAACTGTGTCCCTAAACTTTCGAAATCCACTCTCTAAGGAAAAGCCACCAACACAATTGATGATAAAAAATATGCCTGTAAAAATTGCCCAAAAAAACAACTTTCCTGGGTTTGACTATTCAAGATGATCTAAAATGGAACTCTCACATCACAGATCTAAACAACAAGCTTACCAAGACATGTTATGCCATCTACATTCTTAAGTCAAATTCTAACTTGGATACACTGCGAACAGTATACTTTGCAAATGTACACTCACATCTAAAATACGGAATCATATTCTGGGGAAATTCTCCAGAAAGTATTCACACTTTCATCATCCAAAAACGAATATTGAGAACAATGACAAACACAAATACGAGTCCTGCAAACCACTTTTCAAAAAATTACAAATCCTACCGCTACCATGCGTGTACATTTTAGAAATAATAATCTTCACAAAGAAAGCACTTTTAGAAAACAAGGACTCTGTTACTCTAAACGCAGAAGTTCATAACTATGATACTAGACAAAAAAGAAACCTGCATGTCCCACACAGAGAAACTTCACTCTTTCAAAAAAGTACCCTTATAGAAGGCATTACACTATACAACAAACTCCCTAGTGAATTTAAAAGCTTAAACTCTGTACACACATTCAAAAATAAACTGAAAGCTTTCCTGTTAAACCATACATTCTACAGTACAAAATAATATATACATCATAAACACGTATCTACCCAAATATAAATTAATACTAATCATTTTTATATACTCTGTTGCATGGTTTGAAACCCCCAAACTGACTGTTGAATGTATGGGATGGACCCAGCCCAGGCATCAACTCATAAGAAGACAACTACTCATTTATTTATTTTTTCTCTTTTTTTCCCTTTCTTTCTTTTTTACTAGTATAGTTTTTCAATTTTAATATTCATTTCTTTTTTTCTTTTCTGTATTTAATACTTAGAAATATCTATACTGTACATTTTATTATTATGTACATATGCTGACTTGTCATACATGGCTTATGCTGTATTTATGTGACAAATAAATATATTATTATTATTATTATTATTATTATTATTATTATTTTTATTATTATTATTACTACTATTATTCCTCTAAATCACGACTTAAGATGTTATGTGTCGGCTGAATATAAAATCTACACCAGGTTGCAACCAGCTACCTAAGGAGCAGATCTAGGGACTGTCGGTGCCTCTACAATACTTTGCGCAAAATGTGGGCTGTTCCAAATAAAGCGATTTCTTGCACTTCCCAGTCTTTTGGATTATCTGGGAGTTTAGACAAGTTCTTACACAAATTTTGCGGAACAAATCCCAGAGCTCCGATAACTATCGGGACGACCTGTGCTTTTACGCCCCACATTCGGCTGATCTCGATTTCCAAACTCTTGTATTTAAGACGTTTCTCTGCCTCCTTGGTAACGACGTTTTGATCGCAAGGTACAGCAACATCCACAAGTAAACACGATTTGTTCTCCAAATCCCGGATGACTATATCCGGTTTGTTTGCCGCTATCGTGCGATCAGTTTGAATTTGTTGGTCGTACAATATCGTACACAATCCAACAGACGTCACCGGTTCGGTGAGTGTTCGTACCACTTGGGGCATGTGCTCGGAACGTCGAGGGCGGTACAGATCTGCCAGTGGAGGTAGCTACACACCCTGTCATGTCTTTTCAAGTATTCGGTCTTTGCTAGGATTGGACAAGCTGAGACAATATGATCGATGGTTTCTACGTGTTCCTGACAAATGCGGTATTTATCATCTTGGGAAATTTTGAGAAACCGCTTTATCATAATGTCGTGTTCTCAAGGCCTGATCTTGGGCAGCTATTACAAGTGCTTCCGATTCTGGCTTCATTCTTCCCCTTTTAAGCCACATAAATGATTTATCTTTATTGATCTGCACCTTGTCCATTCTTTTTAGATATTGTCCGTGGAGTGGTTTGTCTCTCCACGATTTCTTTAACATTTTCTGTGTCTCAAATTTCATGTTAAGTAGCATCAGAAGTTCAGTGTCTCTGTCATTCTGGTTGTCTTGCATAGTCTTGTTCACAATGCTTCTTGCTACACTTACAATGCCTCTGCTTCCCATTCTTCAGTCAGATTTCATGACCTGCCTCATTAGTGGTCATCTTGATGGCTGACTACATACTTTCCCATCCCGGTTATTGCATTGTGCCAGGAGGCTTCAATTTGTCTGAGGCCTCTTCCTCCTTCCTTACGTGACACAAAGTCTATGTACTTCAGCTCGGGGGTGGGCAACATGATGCATTGTAAGCAATTTTCTGGTTTTTCGATCCATGATGCGAATTTCCTGTTCAGTCCAGTCTACTAGTCCGAAACTGTATTCGGCTACAGGCACCGCCAAACTACCTATTGTTGATATTTTATTCCTTGAGTTCAGAGCGGACTGCAGGACAAGTCTCACTCGTCTTAATACTCCCTGCGAATTCTCTCTTTCATTGTGTCGTTCGAGATGGTCTCACATTCTTCAATGCCCAGATATTTGTAAGTTTTACCTGGCTCAAGATCTTGAATCACAGTGTGTCTATCAACTTCAATGTTCTCGGACGTGGTCATTGTAGTATCTGATGTTGCGAACAGATGGCGCATGCAGCGCCTAGGTGCGAAGCGCGGGACACTCGCGGTATGACGGAGAGCAGTTATGTACTAGTTATGTACGAGACCCCGAGCAGGTATCACGTTGGTGGCGGTATTTGTGTATAGTTAATAAAGTGTGTGCAATGTCGTAAATACAACACCGGTGTTATCATTATATCACCCTTGGAACATTACATTTGGCGACGAGTATCATGAAGGCCGCTCTGAAAGGTTAAATCCTGTGTGAACAAATCACGGTAAAAGTGAAAACGAACAGTGTGTGTTGTTTATGAAAGAACATGGCGGACTGCTCGGGAATGACGGAGTTTGATGTAAGTGAGGTGAACATTTTTCCTCGATGGGAAAGGTGGATTCGGGCGTTTGAACTGTGCATGGTAGCGAAAAACATTACCGCTGCGACTCGGAAGAAAGCGATGTTGTTACATTACGGCGGAATGGGGCTGCAAGATATTTTTTTCGCAATCCCAGATGCTGACACGGTTCCAGAAGGTGCGGATCCGTATGTTATAGCGAAACAGCTCTACACGACAATTTTAAGCCGAAAGCTAACCCGTCGTATGAGAGACATGTTTTTCGGAATATGGTCTAAGCGGAAGGCGAAAGCATCGCGAAGTTCGTTACAAGACTGAGACAGCAAGCCAAATATGGACAATTTGCTAATGAAGAGGAAGAAATCCGAGACCCAATTATCGAAAAGTGTTTACACAAAGAAGTTAGAAAAAGGGCCCTTGAGAAAGGAAATCCAACACTGGCAGAGGTTATGGACATCGCCTGCGCAATTGAGGTTTCTATGCAACAATTGAAGGTTATGGACGGTGAGTCAGTGGCAAAAGTAACACAAAAAGGTGGGAGTTCAAAGTTCACGTCGGAAAAGAAAAGGAAAACGTGTTATAGTTGTGGTAATGAAGGACATGTGCGTACCGACGATCGGTGTCCAGCGAAGACAAAAACCTGCAATCGGTGCAACAAAAAAGGACATTTTGCAGTGGTCTGCAAGACGAAAATGTTCAACAAGGCCGACGCGAAGAAGGAAAATCAAAAGGAACGCGGAGCCACAAAGAAGAAAAACTCGAAGATACAACAAGTTGAAGAGGACTCAGATGACAACAATTATGCTTTCGGTGTAAGTGAACGACATGTAGTAGAAACTGTAAACACCAAATATATAATTGTAAGTATTGGAGGAGTTTCTTTGAGAATGTTAGTTGATTCGGGGGCATCATGTAATATTATTGATAAGGAAACGTGGAAAGTTTGTAAACAACAGAAAATTGAGTGTAAATCAACTAGTGTATCTGATAAAAAGTGGTATGCTTACGGTCACAAACAAGTTTAAATGTATTGGGTGAGTTCGAATGTGTTATCAAGGTAGGAAGTAAAGAAACTGTAGCAAATTTTGTAGTTGTTGATACAATCGGTCAACAATTGTTGGGTTATGATACTGCAGAGAAATTAGAGATTTTAAAAATTGGTGTTGATTTGCAGGTTAGGAATATTGAAATGTATTTGAAAGATAATAATTTGTGTAATGGTGTAGGTAAAATCAAGAATTTTCAGTTGACTTTACCAATTAATGAGAAGTGCACCCCGGTAGCACAGCCCATGAGGCGAATCCCTTTTAAGCTGCGCGATAAAGTTCAACTGGAAATTCAGAAAATGATTGATTTAGATATTGTGGAAAAAGTGGAAGGCGCGACTCCATGGGTCTCACCAATTGTACCTATCATAAAGAAAGATGGATCGATTCGTTTATGTATGGATATGAGGCGAGTGAATGAAGCAATTGTTCGAGAAAGATATCCACTTCCCGTGTTGGAGGAGATTTTGCCAAAACTCAGAAATTTTAAGTTTTTCAGTACCATTGATTTAAATCAGGCGTATCATCAAGTGGAACTTGACGAACGATCGAGAGGTATAACGACGTTTGTCACACAATCGGGGCTGTACAGATACAAGAGACTTGTGTTTGGGATAAGCTGTGCACCGAAGATGTTTCAAAGAATTTTGAAGTCTATTCTGTCTGGTTTGGAAGGAGTAGAAAATTTTATTGATGATATTGTTGTATTTGCAGAAACGGAGGAAGAGCATGATCGTCGATTGAAATTGGTTTTGAAGCGTCTTGAGGAACATGGCTTGACCATAAATCCACGAAAATGTAACTTAAGCAAGAGGAAATGGTTTTTTCTGGGTTTTGTAATTTCTGGTTCTGGCTATAGGCCCTTGCAATCGAAAGTAGAAGCAATTGACAAATGTAGACAACCTCAAACTCGAGAGGAAACACGCAGTTTTTTAGGACTTGTAAATTTCTGTGGATCTTTTATACCCAATTTGTCAACAATTAGCTCTCCACTGAGGCGGCTAACGAAACAAGGCGTTAAGTTTGAGTGGGGTCAAATTGAAAATGATGCATTTAACAAATTAAAATTGGAACTAATGCAAACGAAATGTTTAGGAATTTATAATCAGAATTCACCTACAAGAGTGATTGCAGATGCTAGTCCTGTGGGATTGGGCGCCGTTTTAGTACAAAAGGACGAAAATGAATGGAGAGTTATTTCATACGCGAGTAGAAGTCTGATTGTGAAAAACGTTATTCTCAAACAGAAAGGGAGGCATTAGCTCTGGTATATGCCTGTGAAAGGTTTCCTTTAATGATATATGGCTTAGAGTTTGAGCTCATAACAGATCATCGCGCGTTGCAGTTTATTTTTCGCCGCGTTCGAAACCCAGCGCGAGAATTGAGAGATGGATTTTAAGGTTACAGGGTTACAAGTACAAGGTGGTATACAAAAGTGGGAAGTCTTATTGCAGATCCATTGTCAAGACTACCTAAGGTAAATTGCAGGCAGGAGGGAATTCGTCAAATGAAGATGAGCTTTATATCAACTGGTGTGTCCAGGAATCAGTTCCTCGTTCATTATAGCCCTGAGGATTGGATGAATGTTCGAGAACTGAATCCTGTTTTGATAGAAGTTCGTAGGCGCTCATTTCTGTGAATTGGGGACATGTTGCCTAGCTCAAGAATGAAGATTCTGAAAGAAGAGTTGTGCGTTCTCAATAATTTAGTACTGAAGCACTCGAATTGTTATTCCTGAAGTTCTTCGTCACAGAGTTCTGGAATTGGCCATGAGGGTCTCCAGGAATAGTACTATGAGAATCGTCTTCGTTCCCAAGGTTTGGTGGGATGGAGTTGATAAGAATGATGCTGAGAAATTTGTCAAGACATGCAAAGGTTGTCAATTGGTTCAAAAATCCAATCAAACCACACCTGATTTCCAGGAATCCACTTCCTGATAGGCCTTGGTACATCCTAGCCATGGATTTGTGATGGTCCATTTACCATCAGGGGCTCACATTTTGGTGGTAGTTGACTATTATTCACGATATTATGAATTGCGACGATGCGAACTATTAATTCGGAAAATGTAATACAAGCACTACGAGATATTTCGCTCGTCA
>JAHLJT010008446.1:111629206-111697955 GCA_031308135.1 Acheta domesticus | reverse complement strand
TTTCTCGAAAACTAACAATCTGATGGGAAAAAAACGGATTTCACCAGTGAATTCGCAATACAATTCCATGCTAGGACGCTGACTTTCAGAAGAATCGAGCTCCCTTCGAAAATCGCCAACATCATAACCCTTTAGGATTGTGGTTCTCTCCGCAACCACATACTGTTCGGCCGTTTTTTGCTTAACTAAGCCAAGCAATTTTCATCCTTATAGGTAATTTCACATTGTAGTCTTCTTCAATGCTATGCGATTGTTACAGATAGTGTGATCGCATTAATACTTAGAAAATCTAGCTGCTGGGCCATGCATGTGGTCGTGTCGCGACCACAATGCATACAGGCACTGTCGCGGAGTGTTTCATTTGAGCATTTTATTGAGAAGTGATTTTTCGTGTTTCGAGTTTCCGGAGTTTTTCGAGAACAGGAGGGGAATCTATTCGTAGGAATAGACGGGAAATATATTTGTATAATAAATAAGATGGCGATGGCGAAATATATTTCCCGTCTATTCCTACGTGTTTCTTCTATTTTGTAAAGAACATGCACACGTTCACTTATGACTGGATATTAAATTTTTATTCAGGAATTATACGAGGTGGTTCTGTACGCAACCACAATCCTTAGTGTAATGCGTAGCCCTAAATGGACTGTGGTCGTTTATACGACCACATCATTTTCATATTATCTAACTGTATATTTAAACAAATCACAATTTTTTTCTCATATTTCTAAGATCAAAATTAAAAAAATAAAAGATAAAATAAAATAATTTCGGAGAAAGTCACTCGATCTACAAAGGGTTTCGCTTTTTTTCGTTTTCACAAAAACATGAACTTTTCTGGAAAACTACGCAAAACTATTTCTATTTAGAAATCAAGATCCTCCCTCAAACTTTACACTAGAGTTCGAGAATGGCATCATTTACCGCATTTTAACGAGAAATGAGCCCCCCGACCTACGGTCAACTTTTTCGCGAATTATTCGAAAACTAACAATTTCACGACAAAACGCGTTTTAGCAGTGAATTCGCCATGAAATTCCGTGCTAAGACGCTGATTTAGAAGAATCGAAATACCTTCAAAAATTTGCAAATTTTGCCGGAAAATCTGCGGTCAAGCTTTTCGCGAATTTCTGGAAAACTAACAATCTGATGGAAAAAACGCATTTCACCAGTGAATTCGCCATGAAATTTCGTGCTAAGACGCTGACTTTCAGAGGAATCGAAATACCTTCGGAAAATTTTCAAATTTTGCAGAAAATCTGCGGACAAGTTTTCGCGAATTTTTGGAAAACTAACTATCTCACAGAAAAACGGATTTCACCAGTCAATTCCAATACAATTCCGTGCTAGAACGCGTGACTTTCAGAAGAATCGAGCTCCCTTCGAAAATCGCCAAAATCATAAGGGGGTATCGTTAAATTTTCGCTTTTTTCGTTTTCACAAAAAAAGACCTTTACTGCAAAACGACGCAATCTATTCCATTCAGAAAGCAGTGAATTCGCCATTATATTCCATGCTAGGACGCTGAATTTCAGAAGAATCGGAAAAATTTCAGAAATTTCCAAATTTTACCGGTAAATCTGCGGTCAAGCTTTTCGCGAATTTCGGAAAACTAACAATCTGATGGAAAAAACGGATTTCACCAGTGAGTTCGCAGCAAAATTCCGTGTGACTTTCAGAAGAATCGAGCTCCCTTCGAAAATCGCCGAAATCATAATGGGAGTATCGTTAAATTTTCGACTTTTTTCGTTTCACAAAAAATGGCCTTTCCTGCAAAAACTAGCAAACTATTTCTATTTCAGAAAGTAAGATCCTCCTCAAACCTTAATATAGGGTTGGAAAATGCCATCATTTACCGTATTTTAACGAGAAATTGAGTCCCTTTTACAAAAATGGTGGCAAAAATCGACCCGATCGACCTACGGTCACGATTTTCGCGAATTCTCGAAAACTAACAATTCACGACAACAAGGATTTTACTAGGCAATTCGCAATGAAATTTCGTCCTAGGGAGCTGACTTCAGAAAAATTGAGCCCACTTCGGAAATCGCTAAAATCATAATATCGTTATGTTTTCGCGTTTTTCGTTTTCACAAAAAAGGCCCTTTTCTGCAAAAACTACGCAAACTATTTTATTCAGAAAGCAAAATCCTGTTCCTTAAAACTAATATATGGTTAGAAAATGCCATCATTTACTGCATTTTAACGATAAATGAGAAACTACTCTTCCTTTCTGAATAGAAAATAGTTTGCGTAGTTTTGCAGAAATGAGCATTTTTGAAGAAATGAAAAAAGCGAAAATTAAACGATCAGGAGCGTAGCGTCCGTGGATGTGGATGATGTGTTACATACCCTGACATATCATCTATTTTATTTAAAAGTTATTGTAAAGTGTCATTTGTTATTTTCTTTTTCTACTACAAAATATTTCAGTATATTCAAACATTGTGCCGTTGAGAATTCGATCTTCACAAGGATGAACGAATCAGTATGAAATGCCGCCTTGCCTCATAGAGGAGAGATACAACTAAGGTCCGATTAAATTAAGAAGGTGATTGACATTTGTGAGTGGAGGGGAGCGACGTTGCCAAGTCGCAAAACCACTGAGCACGTGTTACCGGGACACGAAAACAAACACTTCAAAACATACGTGTAAAAGTGTAAAAAATACGACAAAGCCTACCCCAACGCAAACTCATCACAACACAGTACACATTGCGCGCGCAGCACAGGCAGAAACGCAGGCGGCGCGGCGGAAGGGAAGTTGCTACGATGCTCAAATGTTCCCCGTGTTCGGCAGAGGCAACTGAGCGACCTGACACGTCAACATTGTCTCTCTGGTTGGCAGCTGCCATGGAAACGGGAAAGGCGTCCTGACGTCACACAGAACTGTCAATCACCTTCTTAATTTAATCGGACCTTAGACGTGCGCGTGAGCCTACTGCGCAGGTTTCAACATGAGGTGGTCGTAAGTCACGTGACTTCGGAACACCGGCAGCTCGTGCTGTACGCTGCTGTATGTAGCGTTCGCTGCTGTTTGCTGTTTGTGGTGCTACAGCGTAATTATTTTGGGACGTTGTGGATATTTGTTCATGCTTACGATCCAAAATTCTTTTTCTTTTCAAGAAGTGCAATAACAATTTAACTTTGTAAATTGTGTTCCACAGGATGAAACAACTGTGTTACATGTCAGTTCATGCCAGTATGCAAGTGTGCCACAAGTAAATGATCCTGAACTTGGCAGTGAGGTACCAACTGACCATAAGTACTTGCCATCAGTACACAATCTTGAAACTAGATTGTCTCCCTATGTTGTGGACATTGTAACTTATATTGGAAAAAAATTTAGTTAGAAAGTTGCAAAAGTCTCTTGCTTATGTGAACTGTAAGCTTAGTTCTTTGCTGTACTGATACTGATGAAGGATCATATTCCTTCATTCAGAGGAAAGATGATTAAGGACTTCTGCAGATGTTATAAAAATCTGCAAAAGAGCAGAGATAGAAGTAAGAATACTTCAGGGGAGAGGTGACTTTTTAAAAAGGCAGCATGTAGTACAATTGTAAATAGATGTCTGAGAGAATTTGTGAATAGTTCTGTATTAGTAATTAACATATCATATTATTGGTCAAGAGGTCATAATGAATCACAGGATGTATTTAATAAAGGCAATATTGTTTAAATATATTGACATACGATTAAAACATTTAGGAAGAGAGCACACCCAAATTTACCAAAAAAAATAGTATGGATCAGTTAACAACATGATTTTATTTAGATGACATAATCCTATGTGTATTTACTGGTGTAAGTTGTGTTTATAGTATGTTAGAGTTAGTAATTTGTTATGATTGTAGTTGATTTTATTAGTAAATTCTTTGAAGAATATGTGCTTTACCTTCCAGGTCAAAGACCCTCATTTCGATCAGGTTGTTTGTCCAGTTTTCCTGATCCATTGAGCAAATGCTGGAATGTCCCTTGTTTTGCTTTTGGATATAAATGTAGCTTCAATACGCCGTGTTTTCTTGAGCTTACTTGCTACTAGTGGTAGGAGTAAAAGCCAGTGGCATGTTACTGTTGTTAGTAATACAAAGAAAAAAATAAAACATGCAGTTGTTTATCAATGCAAATAGTTTTATATAACTTGGGAGGGAAAATGTCAAATGTTATAGTTAAAATATAGCTTTTGAAGCTCAAGAAAAATGAGTTGCAGATGGAACTTTCCCCATATATCACGTACATTTTTACTGTTTTTGACTAAATAAATCAAAGGTAAAAGCTTTTTTCCCTCTATAAATCCTTGAAATATCATTTGTGATAACTTGCTATTATAAATGTCACTGATGTGGATCTTCAATAGTAGAATGCCTAACATTGAGTAATAACAGAAATTTGGATTAATGCATCCCATGGAGTTAATTTTACAAATATTTTTTATTTATAGACCTATGTAATTGTACTTGTAAAACAGGTTTAGTGGAGTATGCGGTTGAAAGTGACAAGTTTGACAAAAATCGGAATTTCATGTACTTGAGCAAATAGAGCAGAAAAACTTAAATTCACTTTTCTGCTATAAACAACATTTTTAGGGTTGATTAATAAAATGAGATAAAAAAACGCTGGAATGAAACATTCTTACGTACGTTAAAATAAAATCATTTAATGCGAGACGGGTTTTCTTGTAGATGCCACCTAGCTGTCCCAAAGTCACTGACACTGGCGCGAGAGATGTTGATACCCGGCCGGGCCTTCTGCGCAGCTCGGTGCGCACTGTAGTATATCTCTCCTCTATGCCTAGCTGCGCTGTGAGTCAGATGCACAGTGACCCATTACATCCAGGATGCCTACGAAATAGCTGTCGTTTTACGAAACTTCATTGCTCTCTTCGGTGTTTGTACGAGAAGGAGTTTATTAATGAACATTGTGTTTATTTAAATTTTATTACCTTATTTTAATGCATTTAGGAACTACATATTTGTAGCCAATTTAGGTTAGGGATATGTGTTGGTTGAATGCACAAGGGTATATGACTGTGAAATCCACATCTGTGCCCTGGAATGACGAGCACCACGCGATCCAATGCCTACAATATTGGCGTCGTATTTTTGTGTCGTGAACAAATTATAGCACGTGAGAAGCAGGTTAAAAATATTTGAAAAAAATATGAGAGGATAGACTTTTATTAAACAGCCAACACAGGCTATGCTAAGCAAACAACCGTGATATAAGGGAAATAGGGAGGGAAATTCTGTCACACTTCTTCGAGTTGTATGCATTTTGCGAGACAAGGGATTGTATTTTCTAGTCATAATGAAAATAGGGGATCATCAAATAGAAAAACAAAACAAACATGGAATACCTGTATAAGTGAAATAATGAAATATGAAGAAACTGACAAGGATGATATGAAAATTCCAGTGTTTCGTGCAATCTCGCCAGAAATTCAGATTCATTGGATTTCAGGTGTGAGCACTGCAATGGTCCCATTAAATTAAAAATGAAATTTCTAAAGCCTCTTATGTCGCCGCCATACTGGATGAAACTCTTGATGTAAGCACACAAAGGACAACTGTCAAACGTTTTTCATTATGTGTCTGTAAATTGATTGTTTTCTCCTTCCTATTATAATTTTTATTATAGATCATTCCTTTCCATTTTATAAATTATGCCAATTCTACTGGGTTCGAAATGATATGAATTGGGCAATTTGACAAATAATTGGTTTTGATAGTGCTCTATTATTAAAATATGAGGACGCACATTTATACCGAGTCTTTAGTTTATCTTGCAACTCATGTCTGAGAGCACTCGTTCTTGTTTTGTAATTTGGCAACCGCGTCTCTTTTACACCTTTCAAGACAGCCGTGCCTGGCACGTCGGGACAGCAGAGGAGGCAACCGTCAGGTCATAAGCTGCAGCAAGGTTCCTGTTTCTTTGTTGATCCCATTCAAGAGTGTCGGCGGGCAGGTACACGGCTCTCATGCCGAAATCTTTTCACGCTGCACAGAGTGGGTGGGGTGAGGTGGGCTGAGGCATGAGCGTGGAAACAAAACGTCTCTTTAAGCAATTCTGCCCAGTATGCTGCAGAAAACAAAACTGTAATATTAATGTGGAGGGGAGTTATCGATTTATTTACAGCAACGTAACAATAATTATTTAGTAAAGCCAGCTCAGAGAGAATCGAAAAGATATATCGTGAAATATTACCGCCTAGCTCTTCATTTTATAACAATAATAATGTATTATTATTATTATTATTATTATTATTATTAAATATGCATATTAAGCAAATAAAGAAAACTTTAGTAACAGACAATAAACATACCTAGAAATGGTATGAGAGTAATTACCGCAGAGGCCAAAAATTAAAAATCGAGTGGAGCGTAGCGGTAGCGAGATTTTTAATTTGGGACGAGGCAGGAATAACATGCAACATTTTGTGGTATGTTCTGCATTTTATCGGTCAATCTCACGATTTATGCGAAAATTTATATTACGCGATAGTAAACATATGAATTCTGTTGTTGCGGCATGTTACTATAATACTGTAGGGTATTGCTTGCGATATATCTATTAAAAACAATATTCGTATACCGTGGTGAAAAAGGGTACAAATAATTCTCCTGAAGTTAAAGATAACTAAAGAAATGACGTTCGGTGAGGAAGTTGGCGCGTCGATTTCCAGTGTCGATACCTCAGAATCGTCAGTAAATATGATTACCGAAGAAGACGTTTCATTTGATGGAATGCGAGGAAAATGAAATTAATTTACCTAAAACACATTTTAACTGCACTATTAGAACCTATTACAATGAACAATAATTATCTCAAAAAACTAATATGAGTTACTTTTATTCTGAATTATTTGAATCTGATTTGTTTTCTATACCGACTTGTTTCTTTCTTAATAAACATTTGACTTGCAATGAATCAATGGTTGTTTATTCACGTAGCCAAAGATGTTAAAACCCGATGCTAAGGATGTTAAATTGCTTAACATACAGATAGGTATACGCCTGTAGGGTTGCATGTTAAAAATGGGCTAAAGACGCATGTGACCGATAAAATTATTAAAAATACTAATAAAATGTAACTAAGTAGTACATTAATAATTATTGAAAATAATGAATAAAAAGTAATAAAATATAATTATCTTAAAATGACAAAAAACTGACAGTCGATTTTGATGAAACGTTTATGAAGAGACAGGCGTTTACTCTTTTCAGTGTAGTGGCTGCAGTACGGTGAAGAGTAACAAGGACAGAATAGTGCTTTCTCTTTCTTCCAACTAAAATTAGACACATTCTCTCAGCCCGAAATCTGAGGGCACGCGACCGGCTTCACTAAAGTGAAAGGGCGTTCCAAGGTATTTCACGCGTTGCCAAATTGGCAAAACAAGAGTTGGTGTTTCCAGACCTGGGTTGCAAGATACGATAAAGACCCGGTATTTGCGCTAGGTCGTGAACTTAAGTCAACTTTTTCTAACTTTCAACCAGTAAACTACTTGAAGTACGTGAGCCATTATTACTTATACTGGATTAGTTTTTTATTTTAAATATACAAATTATTTGTATTCTCTAATTTATCAAAGTGACAGAAATGGTATTGGTGAATAAGAAATATTTGGGAGTTTTAAAATTATTTTCTTATTTCTCGAGTTACATACCCTAAGCCAAAACTCAGGCTACGCCACTGTTAACGATACCACCTAATGATTTTGGCGATTTTCGAAGGGAGATCGATTCTTCTGAATGTCAGCGTCCTAGCACGGAACTTCGTGGCGAATTCACTGGGTTAAAACGCGTTTGCCGTGAAATTGGTAGTTTTGGAGAAATTCGTGAAAACTTGAGCTTAAAGTTAAAACTTGAACTTAAAGTCGGCGGCCGATTTTGTTCCATTTTTGTAAAAAGGGCTCATATCTCGTTAAATGCGGTAAATGATGGCATTTTCTAACTCTATTTATTTTCAGAAAGTAGCATCCTCCCTCAACCTTTAATATAGTTTGCATAGTTTTGCAGAAAAGGGCATTTTTTTTGTGAAAACGATAAAAGCGAAAATTTAACGATATGATCGATACATAATGATTTTGACGATTTCCGCAGGGAGCTCGATTCTCTGAAATTCAGCGTCCTAGCACAGAATTTCATTACGAATTCACTGTGTGAAATCCGTTTTCACATCAGATTGTCAGTTTTCAGAAATTCACGAAAAACTTGACCGCACGTTTCCGGGCGAAATTTGGAAATTTCCGAAGGGTACTCGATTCTTCTGAAAGTCAGCGTCCTATCACTGGAATTTTATGGCAAATTCACTGGTAAAACGCGTTTGCCGTAAATTATTAGTTTTCGAGAAATTGGCGAAAAACTGACCGTAGGTAGGTCGGCTGATTTTGCCCCATTTTTGTAAAAAGGGCTCATATCTCGTTAAAATGTGGTAAATGATGGCGTTTTTCTAACTCTATATTAATGTTTGAGGGAGGATCTTGCTTTCTCAATAGAAATAGTTTGCTTAGTTTAGCAGAAAAGGGCATTTTTTTTGTGAAAACGAAAAAAAGCGAAAATTTAACGATACCCCCCCCTTTTTAAAGATACAGATATTCTCAAGGAATTTATGCAAACACTCCTGCAAGAATTAATTAAAATGACCAACAGAAACATGATATGGAAAATGAAATGAAGACACACTGAGCTTCCATTCTACAGCCCAAATGAAACAAAGCTGATTTACAAAAATCTCTGGTCGGGAAAGAATTATCAAACATTTGGTAGAAGCATTGTTGCTGCTTATTTGGGTCATGGTTATTTGGACCAAATACATTTCTTGGTGAACGTACAACTGTAATATGTAATTGCAATACAAAATGTATTACAATCATAATAGTAAATACGCTTATACAACGGTTACCAATTATCTTCCCAAGAAAATAAAATATTTTCATAAAATATGTTTGCTTGGATGAAATTGGAGGGTTTGTCCAAGAATGTTACACAACTATGGTAGGTTCAGTGAAGTACAAATTATTACAAATAATGGACAGATTTGTTTTACATTTAAAATTTTATCCAAGTTCAATTTTAGTGAAAATGTGAAATAATGTATTTTTCCAAAAAAAGATTTTTTTTCTCTTTAACAAACATCCCTCATGATCAAATGTAATGATTTGCTCAATGTGTTGCAGTACAAGAAAACTGAAATCTGAGTTTCGTGAACACATCTTATGAATTGGGGTGGCCAACAATTGATAAAAATTTCCAGATATTGTCTGGATTTTCCCCATTGACATTTCTTGACAAAAATTCATTGCTTAAATAGTATTTATTCCTTATAATTATCAAGTTGATTAAAAAATATTATATTGATCTTCTACTTTAAGATGTTAAGAATAAGTCCATTATAAATGAAGATGCTTTCACCCTAAGATTTCAATTTTGGTTTCAAGCTGCTTTTTAAATCATATCTGGTGATTTACAACAGCAATTCAACTACTCGACCACAATAGGTTTACCTGCACAATGCAATACAAAAGAAAAATACCCTGACAATTCCATTACCTTTATTGGAAATGCCATATTCCCAGATTATTACGATTATTTCAAAATTTCCTGACTGTTGGCCACCCTGACAACTTACTAACAGATGACACGTGACTATTGAAGTATGCATCTCGCTGGAAAAAAAAGAAAGAAAAGAGGTGCACATCTGATATGTGCTTAATCCTACAGAACCTAATTATCAATAAATGTTAATGAGGATGAAATAGTATAAATTAATTTATTTAAAAATGAAGAGAATTTTCTTAAACATTTTGTTCTTAGAATTACCTTACAATATTCAATTATAACACAATTTTCCTCTGTAAAAATGTATTACTTACATACAAAATGAATCAGTATATTGTTTTAAATCTAATTATAAAAGGAAAAAGAATACATTCGCTGTTGCTAAATGAAATTTATTTGGAAATTATTAAACCAGAAGGAAATCAATAGTCTACATTTAATCAGTCTCATATTTTGTGAAGTTATTGCACCATCAATAGTATAACAGCATTCACAGTGACCAAGTGGATAAAGCACAATTCTGGAAATTTCCAAACACATTTATGAACAAGATACAATTGTAAGCCTCATTCAATTTTCAGAATCAAGGTAATTTTTAAAAAGATATGCATATTTCACCATACGCAATACTTGGAAAATTAATTTTACAGACACACTACAACAGCTTCTTCATTACAAGCAATACTTCAAAGGAAGAGTAAGGAAAGAATGGATTTGGCACATTTTTGGTCCCAAATGATTTTACTTGTTTGTTGAGTGCAATGCAACTTTAAACAAGTGAAACAAAAATAACAGAATACAACATTAAATAATTTATTCTATAGCAAAATAATAGTTTTAAAATTGCCACTCTATTAAGACACCAACACAGACAATTACAAGAAATACTTCTTTCAATAAACAGCTCAACATGCTGCTCAAAGAAAAAAGTTAACAAAAACAACAAAAAGTACCCACACTACTACTTAGCAGACTCTGGTAACTGAGGATTCTGATTAGAAATTAAATCATTCTTGAAATGAGGTAAAAGAAATTTGGATATGAGTATTTTTAGTTACAGTATGAAACAAAGATATGTTTTCCCATTTTATTTTGTTTTTGGAGTAAAGGAAATGCCTTTAAAAAAAACTTGTATTCTTAAGAACTCACCTTCAATCATACAAGATGCAAAGCAAGCATTATTTGACCTTTCATGCTCAAATGATAGGGAAGTCAAAATAGAAAAAAAATAACCATTCCAATACTAACAGATCTTGTTACTGCTTTGCTCCAATTATGTTCCCAAACTCCAAACATAGTGCATTTTCACTCAAACATGACCACTAAATTTAACATCCATAAATGAAAGCTGTATTAACTCAGCATACAAGGATGGAAAAATAACTTTTAACTCTTAACAGTCACATTCGAGTCTAAGCAAATTCAAAACAGTCAATGGATTTTATCCACTATACACTTTATAAATAGTTATGATAGTCCGTTCAGTCCAACCATAAAGTCGTCCAGTAAACATGACAACTTCACTTTTGCACAAGTTTGTCAGATCACATTCTTATAGTTTACCATATCTGGTTCGATATTTATCTTGTGAACCACAGTATTCATTATATATCAGTTTAAATAGGAACAAATGAAATACAATGATAAGAAATGAAATTGACACCCAGAACAGAGCAGGCAATCCACCTAGATGATCACCGTGTTTATGAAGTGCTATCACATGATGTTCATGTGCAGGAGCTGCAACAAAAGGATACCAAAGGTCCAGGTGAAATACAATACAAGGTATGCATTACTACTGCAAGTATTGCAGGACAATACATTTATGTATAATCTCTTAAATGCTAAAATTGATTGCCTAGAATTAAGAAATTTATTTGTTCAATACAACAATCCAGGTAATACAAGAAGGAATATATTATTTAATGAAATGCTTTGCAAAACACAAAATTACTAGTTCGTCAATACCTTGTTTAACAAGATATTGCAATGAATGTTTGAGCAATGCACAATTAGGTACGAGTGAAGTGAGTTTTGTAAGATATTTGAAACACAGAATATTAAATTTTAGATAGTTGGAATTATTTACCACTGATTTGTAACTAGTATTTAATTTGTTTTGTTTTGTTAATATTATTAATTTTAATATTCTTGCTATGTATGTCAATTATGTATAAATAATTTCATTTGGGCGAAAAGCCTGTTGTATTAATAAATAAATTATAACTCTCACATACAAGATTTCATGTGGTATTCCACCTGAAACCATATTTAAGTAGCTAGAATATGTGTGTGTGTGTGTGTGTGTGTGTGTGGTAAGCATACATGTGTGGTGAGGGTATGTTTGTGATGTCTAGGTGGTGAGTGTGTATGTGGTGTATGAGCATGGAGTGTGTGTGTGTGTGTTGTGAGTGCGTGTTGGGTGTGTGTTCTGAGCGCGTGTTGTATGTGTGTGTTGTTGTGTGCCTGCGTGTGTTGTTGTGTCCTGCGTGTGTGTTTGTGTGTGCGTGCGTGTGTGTGTGTGTGTGTGTGCGTGTGTGTGTGTGTGTGTGTGCGTGTGTTGTGTGTGTGCGTGTGCGTGCGTGTGGCGTGCGTGTGCGTGCGTGTGTTGTGTGTGTGTGTGCGTGCGTGTGTTGTGTGTGCGTGTTGTGTGTGCGTGCGTGTGTTGTGTGTGCGTGTTGTGTGTGCGTGCGTGTGTTGTGTGTGCGTGTTGTGTGTGCGTGCGTGTGTTGTGTGTGCGTGCGTGTGTTGTGTGTGCGTGTTCGGTGTGCGCGCGCGTTGGGTTGGCGCGCGCGTGTTGGGTGGGGCGCGCGCGTGTTGGGTGGGGCGCGCGTGTGTGTTGGGTGGGCGCGTGTGTGTTGGGTGGGCGCGCGTGTGTGTTGGGTGGGGCGCGTGTGTGTTGGGTGGGCGCGCGTGTGTGTTGGGTGGGCGCGTGTGTTGGGTGTGCGCGTGTGTGTGTGTTGGGTGTGCGCGTGTGTGTGTTGGGTGTGCGCGTGTGTGTGTTGGGTGTGAGTGCGTGTTTGGTGTGTGTGCGTGTTTGGTGTGTGTGCGTGTTTGGTGTGAGTGCGTATTTGTGTGTGCAGTGTGCATGCATGTAGTGTGAATATGAGGTGTGTGTGTGTGTGGTGTGCGTGCGTGTGGTGTGCGTGCGTGTGGTGTGCGTGTGTGGTGTGCGTGCGTGCGGTGTGAGTGTGTGTGGTGTACGTGCGTGCGGTGTGAGTGTGTGTGGTGTACGTGCGTGCGGTGTGCGTGTGTGTGGTGTGCGTGCGGTGTGCGTGCGTGGGGTGGACGTGCGTGTGGTGCTTTTTACATTACAGCATGCTTCATTATATCAGTAATACTACATGGTTTGTTACTTTCCCGTATACTATAAGTACGTAAGTATAGTATAGTTTAGGGATAGTCATATAATGCTGCACGAAAAAACCGCGGATTTTCTGCAGAAAACCTCTTATTACAGGGCTCTGGCAACAAAAAAATAGATAAATATAGTTGCTAAATTAAGAAAAAAAATCTTCTAACATGTGGTGCATCCAGAATCCCTATTTTGTGTGTTCTGGATACTGAAAAACTAATTGAAAGCAAAACGTCTGTCCGTCCGTCTGTGACCAACGCTAGCAACTAAACCGTTCAGCCGATTTTCTCCAATACTGATACTCCCCCATCAATCATAATGATTTCGTGGCCCCTTGAATTTGAAACCGATATTTTAATTTTGGAGGGTACTTTACGTGAAGCCCCTGGAACATTTTCAAAATTAAAAAAAAAATGGCGCCAACAATTTTCACTAAATGTTGTTGGATAGTCTGATGATCATTAAGAGAAAGCTTAGGTCCAATGTTGGTTGAAAACTGAAATTTTTCGAAAATTTAAAAAATTCAAAACATTTTGACATCTTCCTACAACTACAAATATGAAGCTTCAATTTTTTCTTAATGAAATGTGTTCATAAAAAATAAGTCCTCAAATAAGGTCATGTTCAATTTTTCAAAAAATTTTGTCAAACAAATAATTTTTTATTTCCTTTAAACCATTTTTTCTTAAAAACCACAATTTTTTTTATTAAATTAAGACCTGAAATAGCATAAAGGAAGCTTAAGAAAATGTTGCAGGTTTTATGTTCATTGAAATACCTAATTTTGCAAAAATTAAAAAAAAAAATAAAAACATTTCGGCGTTTTTCTACAACAATTATGAAGATAAGATTGTTTTTCTGAAATATGTTCATCAAAAACAGATCTTCAAAGGTCATGTTGAATTTTTTGAAAATATGAGTAGTTTTACTATAATTTCCTGACAAACATAATAGCCCGCTCGGAATTGACAGTGCTTCGTTTTCGTCATTTTCTTACAGCTAAAATTTTAAAAATACAATTTTTTCTCAATTAAATATATTTATCAAAACTACATCTTCGAATAAGGTCATGCTCAATTTCTTCAAACTATGAGTAGTTTTTCTATAATTTTGTGACAAACCTAATAGCCCGCTGTAAATTTACTGCACTTTGGACAGCTGGATGCGTTGTAAACTGAATTTGCAATTTTGTATGTTATTTCTTTGGTCGTTTCTTACATTCAACCTTAGGTTATAATTTACACATTAATATTTTAGAAATTGTTTATTTGGAAATATTTGAAATAAAAAGTAAAAAAAAATTAATAGCTCTCAAAATAGCGGCAATGCAGGGTCAAGGCAACAATGGAATTCCGTTTCCGCTCGCGAATTTCTGTGAATTACGTGACATTGTCGTGACCTGATGGAGTTGTACGAAAAGGAGTAATAATTGTCTAATTTATGTTGATATTTGCATGAAAATATTTAGTTTTTGCACCAAATGCTGTACCATTTGTAGTGAGTAGAGTATTTGTTGCATGGTTTTAGAATACTCTTCTCTAATCATGGCCCTATGCATTTCTATATTGTCCAGGGTATCAGGTTTCTTTTTCCAATACAGGTTTACAAAACTTTTGTATTCTATTTTTGTGCAGTTGTAGAATTCACATAGTTCTGCCAACACTGCCATGGAGACAGTGAGTTGTTTGTGTCTTGGTTGAATTGCACATTTTCAAATAATAACTAAGATGTTAATAGGGCAGAAAGGGCAATATTTTAATTCTGCTTAGCCGTTTCCAATAATATGGGAAAGTATGTGCTGTTCTAGCACCATTAGTTGTTTTTTTTAAAATTATTTTTAAATATTTGAATTTCATTTTTCACATTTCTGATGTTTGTATTTGATGGCTATTTACATTTACAATTCAACTAGAGCAAAAGATACCTCCCTTGTATTTTACAATACTTTTAACACGTTGACCGCCGTAATGTTGTCAAATTTATTTTCTCCTCAGGCCACATGTTTATTTTATTCCTAACGGCTATATAAGAGATATAATATTATATATTTGGAAAAAGGAACTATTTTTCATGAATGTAACGGCCATTTTGGGCCGTGAAACAACAATCGTATTCAGGCCCCACTAATGTTTAAACCCGAGCGCTGACCATCCCGGCGCATTCCAGCCCTGAGGAAGACCACGATAAGATGGTCGAAACGTCGGCAACTCAGCCTTCGACGCGGCGTCACCAGGACAGCCAAGATCATCCACACGACTCCAGCCGCGGAAGCCTACGACTTCATTTTCTGTGAAACAATGTTTGACCATGCGGCCCGAGATGTGAATTACTTCATCTGGAGCCGCATGGTGAAAATGTGATTCACAATTATTTTCTCTACAAAGTGCTAGTAAATACTCAGGTTTTCAATTGGAAAGTGTGTGTACCGTTTATTGGTGTCATATCATTGTTTTCCGTATTGTTTATACTCTTTTTACATTCTCGCCTTACGAATACTTCGTAAGAAGAGAAAGTTATGTAATTGTGCGGCGGAAAACAGGGAATTTTCGCCAGAAAATCTCTTATAGCAGGGGTCTGGTGACAAAAAAGTGGATAAAACCTGTTGCTAAATTTAGAGAAAAAAATCCCCTATCTCGTGATGTAGTCAAAATCCATGATTTGTTGCTTCTTCATACTTCAAAATCGATTGACGGCATTCCGTCCGTCTGTCCACCTGTGGTCAACGCTAGCGCCTAAACCGTTCGGTCGATTTTCTTCAAAATTGACATTCCCCGATGGTTTTTACTCGTCTCAAGGCCTCTTGAATTTGAAACCGATAACTTAGTATTGAGGATACTTTACATGAAGCCCATTTTGAGATTTTGTAAATTAAAAAAAAAAAAAAGGCTCCAAATTTTTTGATTATATTTTGTTGTTGAATAGTGCGAAGAACGTTGAAGGGAATGACGTAGACATCATTTTCGTTGATAGGCCCTATTTTTCGAAAATTGCAAAAAACCGTTTAAAAATGGCAAAATTGAAGATAGAGATTTTCGCCTCAGACAAAGTCGGTTGTACAAATAAGCACTTCAAATAAGGTCATGTACCATTTTTTGGAAAAATGAATAGTTTTGGCATAAATTGCGATTCAAATTTACAAAAACAATTTATCTCAAAAGCCGCTCCAAATTTTTTCTTTAAATTTTCTGCACGTATGTATGAAGGGAAGGTAAATATATAAATAAACTAGTGGTGCTATAGAATGGCACATACTTTCTCGCATTAGTTATTTTCCAAATGCCGATCATCCGATAAATTATGTGGAGTAAACAGTTCACCGCTGCCTTTCTTGGTCATGTTTTTTGAAAGACATGTTTTTCGCATGTTGACAATTACCTTCTTTCTAATGATAGAACTGATTAAAGATCATTTTGACTGAAATATTAGCAGTTGTTCCACAAGTCGGTCCCGTAGCGCGGTTGGTTAATGCACCTTCGGGTTGAGATCTTCAATAATGAAGGTACCGAGTTCGATCCCCCGTGGGGAATTTTAATTTGATGAATGTGATGTTTCAGGAAAAAAACAATTTTTCAACTCAGTTATTCGATTTCTGAAGCGTATGACATGTCAAATCTACCGTTGTCTAGTATATATCTGTATGAACCAATTTAAAATTATGAGCATTTTAAATGTAATTGTAATATAATATAACCAGAAGGCATGCGATGAACTTACATATCCCTAACGGTTCCAAAAATGGTTATTACTTTCTAGCCTTACGAATACTTCGTAATGCGGTTTATCGCTGCCTTTCTTGGTCAGGTTTGAAAGACACGTTTCTCGCATGTTGAAAATTACTGGCTCCTAATGATAAAGCGATAGAATTACGTTTTGACTAAAATATAAGTAATTGTGATAAATGTCCTGGAAATGTCTGTATATATTTGTTCAAATAATTAACTTTTAACAATTTTTACTTCTCTTGTATTTGTAAAGCGTTTTGCCATCGTATCAATTGTTTCTTAATCATGCATTTACCATTTTATAGGTCGGTTCTATTCTTTCATGGTTCTGTTCGACAGAGACGGTGTTGGTGTTGTGTAGTGGTGTAAGTGCCGGTTCGTTGAATTTGAGTTTCGGTTGTCGGGTCTTGGTACCGAAAAGGTTTGCTGGTATAATACACTTTTTCTGGTTTATGAAGTAGTGGAATAGCAAAAAGGACTGTATAGAAGCAGAGCGAGAAAGTATGTGCGTTGGAAGCACCACTAGTTTTCTTTATAATCTTTGAATGAAAGTTTAATATCATAATTATTGCGTATAAGAGATAATACATACAGAATCATTCTATTTAGAGAAAAGTGAAATAAACGAGATAATTTACCATATTATTAAATGAAATATATAATTTATTCGGGACTTTACTGGTAGATGTTGTGTTTGACTCCCTTTTTAAAAAAAGTAATTTGTAGATAAGATTTTGTATATTCAGGTAGGCCAAGAACACTAATCTGTTCACAAGGCCTTAAAGTATATTGCTCCATAAACATAGCATTGTAGCATGAAGTGCCTCTGACCCACGCGGCCTGGACGATAATATTGGGTGTAAAGCACCTTTGATTCACACAGCTCACTAATGCGTTGCAAGTGTGAATCATGCATGATGCACATGGCGGTCAACGTGTTAATTTATGACATTTTATGAGAAGTATTTTTTCTAATTTGTGATAGATTTCTAATGCTTATTATACTAAATAGAATAAGTTACAATCTAATTCTTATTATTACATCGTTATATACACTTTATTAAATATCATTATGTATCTTTTGTTCCTGTGAGTTTTGTTGTAAATTTCTAAGTTTAATATTAATTTTCTTTATTGGAGCTTTTCAAAATCTATTTCTTTTGTAAATTCAAAATATGCTTCGGTTTGTGTTTGTACAAGGCTTTTTTTAAAAAAGAAAAAGATGAAGAAGGCATGCTGTTGTTGCACCACTGGTTTAAATACATTATATTTTGTGTATTTATTATAAATTAACAGAATTTTTAAAACTAAATATATTGATGTAAAGAGCAATAACATCTAGTACCTTCCGCAACTTCTTTTAAATGGATTGCATGTCTTAAATCTTCCATATGTTGTCTATCATATGTAATATACAATATAGCAGTGACTGGATCTGTCAGCTTCACAGGAAATTGTTTCTTCATTGGCCTGAAATTCAGAATAACATAAAAACTGAAAGAAGAACAGAAATACAAGATAATTGTTCACACATTGATATCACTAAAAATAAATACTTGCCCCAACTGAACAGGATTATCAAGACAACCTCCATCACAAGCGTAATAAAATTTATCACTTCTATCCAAAGCAACATATAGAACAGCTTTATTATCTTCCTGAACAACAACACTGATATTCACGTGAGTAGAATTACCATAGCCAATTCTCCTATAAGGAATAATATATGTTAATAAGTAGGAATACACAGTGAGTTTTTGAAATATTATTAACACCATCAAGCCAATAAACAGCAAACAACAGATACAGTTGAATTTTGTAAACTAAGCAATAGCCACGTTTCATAACCAACTGGAAAAAGAAAGAAAGAAAGAAAGAAAAAGAGAAAAGGGAGGAAAAAAAGAAAAAAAGGAAAAAAAAAGAAAAGAAGAAAAAAAGGGGAAAAAAGTAGAAAAAAACACAAATATTTCATGGAATAAACATACATATACCCTGGTGAGGGGAAAAACAGACTGAAGGTTTCTGAACACAAATCATTGTTGGTCAACTTCAACATTTATTAAAAATGTATGATTTTCCAATTTATTTATTTATTAAGCAGGCAATCGAAGCAAAATCATTACACACACTAAAACAAAAGTCTCACCACCATCAACTCCACATCACAACTCTTCAAAACCACACTATTACACAGCATCACAAATAAAAAACAGAATAAAATAAAATCCCTTAAAATTACCCCAACCCTCTTTTACAACTCATAATCACAATATACAAAACAAAAATTAAACAAAGTCAATCAACTTCACTCTTTTAGCTAATTTTCTGAAGGCACTTTTTGAGAGAGCAAAATCAGTAATATTGTTATATGCTATTCTACACATTCTGTTAATAGAAGCATGAGAAAACAAATTAGTTTTAGTGAATGGCAGTGTTTATAGTGCTTTATTATTACTTCTAAGGCTTCTCAAAGGAACCTTCAAACAAACTGTGGATAGTAATGTAGGGCAATCACCATTATTAAGGATATTATAAAATAACAAACTAGTGGGGCTACCAAAGCATATACTTTCTCACATTGTTCCTAAATACTCCGCAATATTACAGTACTACATAAACCAGGAAATTTTTTCTGCTCCGAGGCGCTATCCCAAATCCTCAGATTTAACTTGCTGGCATTCTCTACACTACGCCACATAAGCACACGTGGACCAAACTCGGGCAAAGGCATAAACACGTAAACGTACGATTATCCATGTAAAAAAGCAACAAATAATTCAGGACAAATATAAAAAATTCCACCACAGATACATTTTATCCTTTCTAATTCATATTCAAAACGTCAAATTCAACACAAGAGTGCTAACAAAGCACATACATTTTTGAATTATTTAAAATGCTCTGCAATAACATACACCAGCATAAACAGCAAAAGTGTTTTCAACCAGCAAGTTATTTTTCCATTCCAACACCTGAACACAATTCCTCAGAGGTAACGTGCTGGCGCCGATACCACTATGACACACAAGCACAGTGCGCTGGAAAATTATCTTTCCAGTGCACGATTACATAACTTTCTTGTTACAAAGTATTCATAAGGTGAGAAAGTAATAAATTCGGAATCGTTGGGGATATCTAAGTTGATTGCATAGGTTCTGGTTAAATTGTGTTTCAATTTAAGGTTGAAATACCCATAATTTTACTTAAATCAGTTCATACAGATGCACACAAGCCAATGATTATTTGACATGACATGACATACGTTTCAGAAATTGAATAACAGAGTTGAAAAATATGCAATTTGGGAAAACAAAGAGAAGTCCTGTGTGTGTGTGTGTGTGTGTGTGTGTGTGTGTGTGTGTGTGTGTGTGTGTGTGTGTGTGTATATATATATATATATATATATATATATATATATATATATATATATATATATATATATATATATCTGCGTTGTTTCTATTAGTGAGTAGAAGTGAGTGAGAAGTAGAGTACTTCAAATGATTTTCAATAAAGTTTCTACATTCTTCAGTAGTTTTATCTGCAACAACACATCCATCAAATTAAAATCCCTGTCCGGGATTCGAACCCAGCATCTTCCAAAGTGAAGCGCTCTGTCCCAGTATAGCCTTAACCACCTTGGCCACTGGAGCGATTTGTGAACTGAAAACTTATATATTAGTCAAAACGTAATTGTATCAGCTTTATCATTAGGAAGCCGGTAATTGTCAACAAGCGAAAACAAAAGTCTTTTGGGTGACGAAGAAAGGCAGCGGTGAAGGGCTTACTCCAAATCCTATATTCAACTAATGACATTAGAAAAATAAGTACTGCGAGAAAGCCTGTGCCATTCTATAACACTAATTTATTTGTTTATTTATTTAACATCCTTTATTATACATGTGGAGAAAATTTAAAGAAAAAACTGGGAGCAGCTTAGCGGCTTTTGAGAATTTTTTTGTTTGTAAATTTGAAGTGAAAATTACGCAAAAACGACTCATTTTTACGAAAATTTTCAGAAAAGATTAAGGCTGTAATTATATTCCTTCTTTGAAAAATCACTCTCTGAAAATCGAAAATCATTCATTCGCGTTCCATAGATTTGGTTGCAAATATTTCCCAAATAAAAACATAGAAGATAGGTAAATAATATTTCGATTTGTGGGCCAGAGTATATTGTATCGAATGCTTTTTACTCTAGAATGCTAGAACAACCTAGAGCTGAGTAATTTAGAAAAGAGTAAATGTCTGCAAACACGAAAAATGGCGCACGGCATGAAACAAACATGGCTGCCATTTGTAAACCAGGAACAACAAAAAAAAAGTTAAAGATGTTTTCGAACAGCCAAAACAAAAGGAAATTAATGTACAAAATAAGAATTTTTTCGAGATGGTCGAGTGACCAATGCTGGACCATTTAAAATGGACTGACCCACTAATTTTCTACAACCGTCGAAGGTAAAAATCTCTCTTCAGTTTTGAAATTGTTTTTTTGCAATTTTCAAAAAATTGGGGATATCAACAAAAATGATATCTACATCGTTCTCTTAAACGTCCTTCGCACTATTCAACAACAAAATTTAATCAAAAAATTTGGAGCCATGAGAAGGGAACCCTGAGGTACTCCGGATGTTGCATATATAAATCTCTACAAACAAAAGACTTGTGTTTTATTTTTTGTATCCTGTCTCCTAAATAGCTACCTATCCATTTCAGGAAAATTTCATTGATATCTATGTATTGAAGTTTGAATAATAAAATGCTATGATCCACATAATCAAGTGATATAGCAAAATCTGTATATACAACATCAAACTGGGACCTTTTGTGTAATTTCTCCATACTACATTGCTGTTAAGTCATCAAATTTGGTGTCGTCGATCTTTTCAACCTAAAACCATGCTGCTCATCAATCAATACCCGGCCCGATTTTATGGAGAATCAAAAGTGGAATGCCCATTTAGTTAAAAGCAGCCACCAGCTATAGTATAAAACATTCACTATGAATTATGTTTTTGTTCTCATGGACACGTAATATTAAGAGTCAGATCTTATAACTGCTTGCCTTTCTACGCACATAAGGTATAAATTTCCCCCTTAAAATGACGACTGCCCCATCATTCTTGATTCTTGAGAATTTAGTATTTCCTACAAATACACCATATTTTTATTATGCAAGGTTGGATATCATTACGCAAACTGTACTGGGTGATACTAGCATCCCTATTCTTGTATCTTTTGATTTTTTCAGTCTCAACAGTTCCTATCCACACCTACCAATTCCAATGGAAAGATTCCAATCGAGAGATTCCAATGGAAAACTGATATGCCCACATACCAATAAAACTAAACAACCCGAAGACTGAACACAAATTCTCCTAGAGGTTTATATATTTTCATCTTTTAACTAACTTAACCCTGACATTGCATAAAATGTTTTTTTTTTCAGAGATACTTACCTAAATAGAAAATCTCTATGGAGAAACTTGGGATGAATATTGAATTCTAAATGTTGATTGCTAAATCGCAAACTTCCCACGCTCAATACAATGGCTTGAATGACTCCACTTGCACCAGCTTTAAGCAAATTGTGGCAACCCTAAAAATAGAATTAAATCAGTATGGACCATCTTTTCTCTGTACATGTAATTCATTACATTTGAAAACTACTGTTTTAGAAAATAAACAAAAATATCTAACATCCTCAAACTCCTTGCCTACTGCAGGAGACCTTATCACATTGTTGCAATATTTTGGTGCATTCAAACCAATCAAAATTTTTCTTTGGATGGAATATATTATTCTACTGAATCAAAGCTTTTGTTTTGAATATTTTTTTGTGTGTTATGTTGGCTTTATTCTAAATGAATATATCACTAATCAAAAGCCTTTGGTTTGAAGAGGATAGAGCAAGTCCTCTTGAAAAACTACAATGTATTGCAGTAGTCAAATAAATGAAATGTACAATTACAAAAAAAGTAGCAGAGGAGATAACACACTTCCCCAATGCTAGTGGAGATGAGAGCAGTTGGCATTTAGAAATTGTGATTGTAGAGTACTATAATTAGTATACTATAGTATAATTTGTACAGTACTACCAGTTGATAGCACCTTTATACAGTACTATCAAATCAAAATAAACCTGAATAGCAATTTCTGACACTTCTCTTACAACTAACCTGTTTCTCTAATGTCAAGAGCCATTTAGATGCAGTAATATTCACATCTTTGACAGAGGACAAATCACCCCACAAATTATCTGCTTGTCTGAAAAATAGGAAAAGTATAGAAGTGATCAACTGAATGTTAATGATTATATTTGCCCCTACATTTACTGGATGTTTAAAATGTTTTTCCAAACATCAAAAGATTGTGAACATTTTAGAATTACCTGAAAACTATAAATGAACTATTATTATAAGGTTTTAAACAGGAAACAATAGTTAAAAATGCCCATACTGGTGTAATTAAAACCTTACTCTGCTGAAAGGCAATCCAATTGCATCATAAAAATTCTAAGTACTGGTATAATTACAATGTATGGTGACCTCCATAGCAGCCTTCAGCATAAAAGAGGCTATTAGCTAAATCATTTTTCCGTTCCTTAGTGGTTCCTTCTTCATAATAAGGAGATGTGACATGTGACAACACGTAATAAATAGTGGCATTAATTTTATCTCCATTGATAGCATTAGCTGCTTTAGACTGACTTATTGACACACCAGTACTCCACAAATTTTGCCAAACATTTACATGATCAGCTTGACGATTCTGACGTGTCTTAAGTACTGCTCTCTTCATTTTCTGCAAGATTAAGTAACAATTATTATAGTAGTAACTATTGTTAATTCACAAGAAAGGAAAAGCAAAATGCACTAACCTCCATGCACTGATTTTCAGTTATATCTTTCTTTGCTGCATAATCTCCTTTATGTATTGGTTCAGAATATTCTATAGATGTCAGAAATTCCAAAGTTGCTGATTTATGTGCTTAACCTAAAATGAAGTCAAATAACAGTAATGAATGCAGGTTTTATAGTACATAATAAAACCTAATATATATCATCTGGTTATGAAGAAGCCAATTTATAATCATCACAAGAACTTCACATATATAGTGAAACCTGTCTTATGTGGTCACTGCTGTTCTGGGAGAAGAAAGAGAGGAGAGAAAAAACAACAACAACAAAACACACACACACACACACACACACACACACACACACTAGCATAGGTCACTTAAGGAGGTGGTCACCTAATAGATGTGATGAGAAATATGGGAAACTGACATCTGATCTAATTTTGTTTACAATAAGTTATCAATGCTTTTGTCATTCACATATTTTTAATTACACTTTAAGAACAAAATTCCAGAAGCTATTTTTGCACGAGTGTATTTAAAAAACTATAATACAAAATTTTAAAATTTTCATTATTTGCATCTTTTCTTTTTCACAATCATTGATTGTTTCTTTCCATTTGCCAACTTATTCCCAACAAGATTTGATGCTGTAATTCACACCTTGAAACATCAGAGCATGCATGACTATAATTTATTGTTTAATGAAAAAAGAAATTAGTGCCTCAGTGATACAAACACTCAAGATATAACTGTTCTAAGTAATCTGACAATTTGTCCAGATCTGTTATTCTTTTAAAATTTCAATTACGCAAAACAACATGGAACATATATCACTCATAATATGCTGACAAGATTTGAACAATTTACTAATTGCTTTCCCATTTTTCTTTTTTTAAATGTTTTTTATTATGGTAAAGATTTTTTTTTTGTTATTTAAGATCACATCAACACCTAGTTTATTAGTAACCACTATTGGGTTTCACGTTATGGTTATTGTGAAGATGACATGATATGGTGATGATATGGGGTGGAAGGATGAACACAAATACAACCATGCCAGAGGCAGGATTTGAACCTGTGACCCTTCAGTCCGAGATCACTATGACACTACTGCCTTAGCGATCTCAGCCACCGAGGATCGGTGGTAAGGAATTTGTTAAGTTCATGGAATATTATATTCCAAGAAATTAAAACTTCAAACAATTTAGAATAAAATCATTTAATTCCATTTACTTTGAGCAATTCTACTCCTTTAAATCCAAGACTTTTAAAACAGTAGAATAAATATTTAAATTATAGTTTTTTGCAACTTTGCAAAGGCAACATCAGCTTTGTCAAAATCCTTTCATATCAGGCTTACATTCCAACTTAATCATCTGTAAATAATGTTTTTGGGGAAAAATCTACTAAAATTCTGTTTAGAGGTTGAATCCTGGTTTCAGGATTTTTGAAAGCCAAAAAATGTCTCGGTCAAATATCAGGCTTACATTCCAACTTAATCATCTGTAAATAATGTTATTGGGGAAAATCTACTAAAATTCTGTTTAGAGGTTGAATCCTGGTTTCAGGATTTTTGAAAGCCAAAAAATGTCTCGGAGCAAAGTTTGAATAGGATTTTCCAGGGCTGTGGCTAAATAGCAATGTGGCAGCTGGCTTACCCTCGGTCATTCAATTTCTGACACCATGATATGAGTGAAATAAAAGTAGCAATGAAGAGAAATTTAAATCAGCTTTCTTGCAGCTACAGTGTAGCAGAAATACAAATTATACAGATGGTGACAATAAACAATGTGTTATTTAGAATATAAGTTTCTTGTTATTTTCTATGGACGGTTGCACTGGCTAATAAATGTTCAGTTGCTGGAATGCACTCCTGTTTTCATTCCCTAATGTAGATACATGTTGCAAGAATCATCATATTGCAAGCTCATCTGCCACATTCCCTGTATTTAATGTATTTGCACCTCCAACAAGTGGCAAAGGAAGGTAGGCAAGAACTACCTTTCTTTATAGAAAGACAAGCTGTCTTTCACATTTCCAGCTGGGACATTTACACACTGTCAATATTAGATTATCATGCACAAATGCATTTTGAGAGATGGAGTCTTCAAAACTCTTAGTACCTATCTGTCAGGTCTCTAATTTCACTATGAAAATGTGAAATACACAATATTTCTTAACAAATAAAAAAACAAGTCAAAAAATTAGTATGTTGTACCAATGTTATTTAATGAATATTATTTAAGTTTTAAAATTGTCTCAATTTCCCTGACTTCTCATGATTCTTGTAAAAATTCTCCAAGATATCAAAATATGAATTCTGACATGCAAAACGGACTTTTCCAGATCAATGAAAGTCACTGTCATTTATCAGTTTTCGTAAAAGTGGACAACCTGCTCATTCCAGTCCCTAGCTCAACTTAATTCTGATAACTCAACTCAATTCATATAAACATTTGGGGAATTTTCATTAAATGTGATGGTACACATTTTTATAATAATATAGCCCACCATAAAGTGACAGAAAGAAAAAATATAAACAATGTAAGAGAGTATTGAAGATAAATTGAAATGTATATTTATAGACAGTAAAAATTCATTTATGTGGATTACTGTTTTAAACTCATTCATACCTCCACAGTTCGAGGAATTTTCTTAGATACAATGACACAGCTATAACCATCTGAGTTTGGATTTGGTACTTCTACCATTCCTGTTACAGCTTGATAATCATGATCTCCTATTCCATGCTGAAATCTATTGGAGAAACATCAGAAATATAAAAATAATATTTAAGACACAATATCAAACATAATCCAATTGATTAAATACATACGTTACAGTATGTGAAACAGCAGTAGGCCAATTTGATAATTTCAGCTGTTGCAAATTTAAGAACAAATTTTCATTTGTTGGGTTTGTTATTGAAATATCTTGCACCAAAATAGCTGCCATGGTTCGATGAGCATAATACTGGTAGGAGACATACAATCCTGAACTAAAACACTGAAATCGATGGGCAATACCTGTCAAATAATGTATCACAGTAGCTTCTTTTGCTGGCCTGGAATCACCAGCAACAGTGATAATAGGATGCCAATAGACAGGAAGGGATAAAGTACGTCCATATCTGATGTACAATGGACTATCTGGATAGATACTTAATCCAAATACCCCATTTCCAATATAGGGAACATATGGTTTCTCATTGTCTTGTAGTGGAATGTGCTGAATATTGGCATTAAATTCTTCAAAATCAAAATTAAATTGTCTTAATCTCTCTTTTAGACATCTTTCGGCAACATCTGAAACCAATGCATGAAAAAAGAACACTTCTGAAGAATTAATAATAATAATAATAATAATAATAATAATAATAATAATAATAATAACTCCACCTAGGAGTACACGACCTTGGAGTTGGTGGTGGAGCTTGAGTACCCCCATGAGCCTTAAAGCTATGTCAGTGGTAGCCTAGCTACTGGTAGGGTCTCCCTTGCTGAATAGGTTGAAGGTGAGGGGTCGACGAAGAAGTACTCCATTTTGAGGAGAAGTGGGAAGTAAGTAGAGAGGGAAGGGTCATGAACCTTTGGACTTCTGTTGTCGGCCCATAGAGGGTACAGGAGAGAAACTGGGTTGGCACACCAGGCCACTGATTAGAGTGGAGGCCCGAACCTTGCATTAGCCAGCGAAGGAGGCTGCCTTCAGCAGTCAGTGAAAATCCCGTAGGGTTAGTAATGCCGACTGGCGATCGGAGGGACCCCTTGCTGGGCCCTGCGGGGGGATGCCCGAGGCCACTATGGGTCGCAGTAACGGATGGCAGGAAACAACCCGAGGGTTAAGTGTGATCTGTGAACTCGAACTTGCGTCCTGCGAATCTTCAATTCAAACCAATGAGCAAAATGGATAGAACAAGCAATGTAATGAACTTAACGTGCCTTGTTCTACCAATGTCCCATACCTGCTCAGAAACCGAGCTAATGTCACCTGCGACATCTGGCCATCCCACGGATGTTAGTCCCAGGGACCAGAGCCGGCAGTAGCTCGAAGCCATCGTCAGAGATGGACCCGGGATGAATTAATGGAGGTGATGTGGTGCTTTTACTATGCAAAAGCGAAAATGGGGGCTCAGAAATAGAAGTTTTTAAGATATGGAGAGAGCGGAACCCAGATATGAGACCTACCCTAGACTCAAAGAAGCTTGCCAGTCAACGACGATACATACTCAGCAGTGGAAAATTCACAGCAGAACAACTTGCAGACATCCAGAGAAACGCAGAGTATGTTCATCAATCAAACCATCCACATGACGAACATTTAGAACCATCTAATATCCCTGAAAACGATGATCCACTTCAAGGTTCATCTCTTCCAAATGAAACATCCGTCAGTGGTGAAAATTCATCTGGCCATGAGTCACACGATAAGGACATGATGCGGACTCCTCCGACCGCGAGATAGAACGAGTTCGTCTACTTCCATTCGAATCTCGTGCACCGTTGAGGAGAATTTACGAAAATGCTAAAGCTAAGAGAGTGATAGAAACAGCGAATTCTGTCTTAAATGAGGTTGTACAGACCTCAAGTAGAGATCTAGATATTACTGAAATCAATCACATCGTGTATGCAACTGGATATCTAGTATCTCAGATAATCTTGGGACCAGCCAAGAACACCGATGGCCGACAGCCAGACAGAGTAAAAAGCTCCGTACCTCCGTGGATGAAAAGAATTATGAAACGGATAGCCGACACACGGCGTGAAAATATCACTCCTAGCCGAGGCATCTTCTAAGTCAAACCACACGTATAAAGTTCAACAAAAAATACTCCATGTTGAACAAAAATACCTAATTGACAATGACACAACAAGGCTAATGGTAGCTGAAAAGCTAAAAGAAAAAATCCAAGCATGGCTCAACGAATAAGACGGTACAAACGTAGAAACGATTTCCGTGTACAGAACCGGTTGTTTGAAACAGACGCGAAGAGATTCTATCGCAGTCTGACTGAAAACGATTGGCAATGCTGCCCCTCCTTCAAAAGATGACGTCGAAACATTTTGGGCAGGAATCTGGGAGGAAACCAGATTCTACAACAAAGACGCATCGTGGCTCCAATCTGAAGTTGATGCTGCCAATGGACTCGTGGAAACAGTGGAACATGTTCAAGGATTCTCGAAAGAGGACCTATGCCAAACAATTAAGAATATGGGAAACTGGAAATCCCCTGGGTTGATAAGATCCAGATTTATTGGATTAAGAAATTAACAGCACTACATTTTCATCTTGCAAAGGCTGTAATAAAATTTTAGAAACCCCTAACGAACTCCCCGAATGGCTCACTCGCGGCATTACGTATTTGCTACCCAAAGGAGGAGACAGCTCTTTGGCGAAGAACTACAGGCCAATTACTTGCTTGCCAGTAATGTACAAACTTATAACTGCAGCCATTGCTGACAAAATGTATAGGCACCTAGAGAAGAACCATCTGTTGCCAGTTCAACAGAAAGGATGTCGTAAAGGTTCCTATGGCTGTAAGGAAATCTTGCTTCTGAATAAAATAATTTTGAATGATGCAAAGAAACGAAAACGTAATTTAAGCATGGCTTGGATTGACTACCAGAAGGCCTTTGACAGTGTACCACACGATTGGATTTTGAAGACCCTGGAGATCTATCGATTTCATCCTAGACTTGTTGAGTTTTGCAAGGCTAGTATGAAGTCGTGGAGTACCAGGTTACTAGTCCACAGCGGAAAGGGAGTAGTAGAAACCAGAAGTATTCAGATTAACAGGGGAATTTTTCAAGGAGATTCACTATCCCCTCTGCTGTTTTGCATTAGTTTGATTCCTCTATCAAGACAGCTGTCGCACACTGACTTTGGTTACAAGCTCCATGGTGATGAATGCCTGTATCACATTTATTTTACTTGGATGATCTTAAAGTTTTTGCTAAGAATGATGCGATTCTCTCCCAAATGCTGTCTGTCATCAATGATTTTAGCAATGACATCTGCATGAAGGTTTGGTCTTGACAATGTGTGCAAAAGCCAACTTAAAAAGAGGCAAAATGACCACGTCCGAGAACATTGAAGTTGATAGACACACTGTGATTCAAGATCTGAGCCAGGTAAAACTTACAAATATCTGGGCATTGAAGAATGTGAGACCATCTCGAACGACACAATGAAACAGAGAATTCGCAGGGAGTATTATAGACGAGTGAGACTTGTCCTGCAGTCCGCTCTGAACTCAAGGAATAAAATATCAGCAATAGGTAGTTTGGCGGTGCCTGTAGCCGAATACAGTTTCGGACTAGTAGACTGGACTGAACAGGAAATTCGCATCATGGATCGAAAAACCAGAAAATTGCTTACAATGCATCATGTTGCCCACCCCCGAGCTGATGTACATAGACTTTATGTGTCACGTAAGGAAGGAGGAAGAGGCCTGAGACAAATTGAAGCCTCCTGGCACAATGCAATAACCGGGATGGGAATGTATGTAGTCAGCCATCAAGATGACCCACTAATGAGGCAGGTCATGAAATCTGACCGAAGAATGGGAAACAGAGGCATTGTAAGTGTAGCAAGAAGCATTGCGGAACAAGACTATGCAAGACAACCAGAATGACAGAGACACTGAACTTCTGATGCTACTTAACATGAAATTTGAGACACAAAAAATGTTAAAGAAATCGTGGAGAGACAAACCACTCCACGGACAATATCTAAAAAGAATGGACAAGGTGCAGATCAATAAAGATCAATCATTTATGTGGCTAAAAAGGGGAAGAATGAAGCCAGAATCGGAAGCACTAGTAATAGCTGCCCAAGATCAGGCCTTGAGAACACGACATTATGATAAAGCGGTTCTCAAAATTTCCCAAGATGATAAATGCCGCATTTGTCAGGAACACGTAGAAACCATCGATCATATTGTCTCAGCTTGTCCAATCCTAGCAAAGACCGAATACTTGAAAAGACACGACAGGGTGTGTAGCTACCTCCACTGGCAGATCTGTACCGCCCTCGAAGTTCCGAACACATGCCCCAAGTGGTACGAACACTCACCGAAACCGGTGACGTCTGTTGGATTGTGTACGATATTGTACGACCAACAAATTCAAACTGATCGCACGATAGCAGCAAACAAACCGGATATAGTCATCCGGGATTTGGAGAACAAATCGTGTTTACTTGTGGATGTTGCTGTACCTTGCGATCAAAACGTCGTTACCAAGGAGGCAGAGAAACGTCTTAAATACAAGAGTTTGGAAATCGAGATCAGCCGAATGTGGGCGTAAAAGCACAGGTCGTCCCGGTAGTTATCGGAGCTCTGGGTTTTGTTCCGCAAAATTTGTGTAAGAACTTGTCTAAACTCCCAGGTAATCCAAAAGACTGGGAAGTTGCAAGAAATTGCTTTATTTGGAACAGCCCACATTTGCGCAAAGTATTGTAGAGGCACCGACTGTCCCTAGATCTGCTCCTTAGGTAGCTGGTTGCAACCTGGAGTAGATTTTATATTCAGCCGACACATAACATCTTAAGTCGTGATTTAGAGGAAAAATAATAATAATAACAACACTTTATTGCACAAAAAAGTATAACGGCGAGTCTCAGTAATTAAATTACTGCTTTTCAGGCTAACCACACACCTAACCTAACCTAACCTAACCTAACCACAAACAAAATTCTGTAATTATGAACTTTCCTTGAAACACTCTCTTCAAAATTGGACTCTTACTACTACCAGTGAACTTGTTTAAGGCTCGAGGTTAGATATTGACTGGAGACATAATTCAGCATTACTAAATTCCTGAGGATTATCAAAGAAAAGAATGCAATTTTTTCCGAAACTTCAATATATATGCTCAAATAAACTTCCATAACTTAATTCACTCCATGATTATAAATAAGAGACTGCAACAGAAAGCTGTCAAGTGGAGCACAATAACTTGAAAAATAAAGTATAAATTCCTGTTTGATTTTTGCTTGCAGTAATGGTAGAAGAAATTTAAATTTCCTCTAAAAACAGATGTTTGGAGATAGTGAGTTTTTAAAAGAAAGCTCACAATTATGACTGGTGTATTTTTTTAAATTAATTTAGTTTACTGTTATAGAGGTATTATAGTTACTGACCATGATACTTTTACACATGCTTACCAGAGATATATCAATTATTACTCTTGTACAGTACAAGAAAGATTCTTGCCAACTATACCGACATGTAAAAAGCCACCCCAGACAATCTCCTGAGACAAAGGTACTACAGAAAGAGTTCCGAGAGAGCAACAACTTTTTCAGAAAAATGTTAAGTGCAGTTCACACATTTGTAAATAATATTTTATGCATTTTTACAACCCTTGAGCTTTTTGTAAATTAATTTCAATGTTATTTAAGCAACTGATTTAAGATGAACCTCACAATTAAAGTATTAGCACTTCACGAATATGATAAGATACTTTTACACAAAAGCAAACTAAGAGAAGTTAATTTATTTAAACACTGCTCAGAGATTTGTTTCAGAAAGGCAAGTCCCTGATTGCACGGGTGGCACCATGTTAATTATGCCTTCAAATTCTGCTGCTAGAAATCAACAACTTCATTCTAAATGGAAGGAACTGGTAGAAAACATGAATTCCAGTTCCTCATTAATCACTGAACTTGTAAAATTAAGTGAGTTATTGTAATGTTTATTGCTGCAAGGAAAATTAATATGGATTCTGAGAGTTCCAGTACAATCGAGTTAAGATTGAAATGATTATAATAAAGTACAACTCTTTCATCACAAAGTCAAATGAAAAAAAGAAAAACATGAGAAGACTACAAGCAAAGAACATTGTAAGCCACACAACAGTGTTGTCCTGAGATATTTCAACGTTTAAGTTCAAAACCAAACTCAATATATTTCAATACACAAAGACAAAATTATGCTAAAAAAATATTCATGTAATCCACTTTGGTATTAAAGTCAATTATGTTATCAAAATAAAATCCAATTCTGATTATGACATTATTGCCTAATGAATTAACAAAAAAGTACAGCACATTCTAAATTCTCAGTTAAACATTCAGCATATTAATTTTCTCATCTCTTTTCAAAACATGTTTTATAACAAATAAAACACAAACATGTTGAAAAAAAGATCAAAACAGGGATTCATACACCTAAACAATAACAGTCCTTTTTAATTCTTGCCTCTAATGGTATTTCAAAAATTGATTGCGTCTCATGGTATTTCATTTGAGCTTCAGCAGAGCATTAAAAAAAATGTCTTCTTTATTAGGGCCTACAAATCATTAAAGATTGCAGCACTTCTTGCCAAAAGTGATGTATGTTTACAGTGAATCTACATGGCTGTGAAATGTATACCCTCCACAGTAAATATATGTCACTATTAAAATACCAGTGGAAGTGTACCCAAAGGTTAATAATACACACATCCACAAGCAAAGTTGTACCATCACTGCCCCCTGACAGCGGATGTGTACACTATACTTAAAAATGATGTTGCGTTTACATTTAGAAAAATTAAATCTGAAACCTGCTGCATTCATGAGGGTCTTACAGCACTTGCTTATGTTACCTGGCTCGGGCCTCTACAAGAAATCACTACCAATTGACTCTACCCATTATGTTATTACATAGAACTCCCCCATGGAAACAAGATTTAACTTGAAACCAGTGCTGCAAAAGCACACCATGCCTTCATTATTTCTAACTTTTCCAATTTTTGTAAATTCAGAGAATTCAATGCAAATGAGACTTGCACCATATTTTAAGTGTCCTTTACTCTATCCATGGAAAAAAATTGGAACCTTTTTGAGAAAATTGCATTAACTTCAGAAATTATGTAAAAACTATCATGTATGTATGTGTATATACATACATACATACATACATACATATATATATATATATATATATATATATATATATATATATATATATATATATATATATTAAAAAAAGTATCTAACCTTTTTAAACTGCTTATTTTGCAGAACAGATCTTAATTTAAGACAAAAATTTCCAGCTTCAATATTGTACATTTGCAATATAAATTTCTTGCAATCTTCAAAAATACAGTGTGCTCACCAACATTGAGGTCAGTACAAATTTTCTCTGTCCTTGACACTTATGGGGAGAAAATGTAAAGAAAACTTTTGGAGAAAGAAATAGTTTAAAAATTGCCTAGATTTCACCCAAAATCACACAAAAAATACTCATATTTATATATAAAATTGTACACGACTTTACTTCAAGTACTGATTTTTAAGAATGGAGTTCATTCAGGAAAAAATAAATCTGTATCTTTTATATTATAGTTGTAGGAGGATACTGATAAAATTTTGCTTAAGCCATTGTCAAAAAATCTAGGATTTCAATGAAAACGCGACCTTTAAGTATTATCTATACTATCTGAGGACGAAGTTTAATCAAAACATTTGGAGTCATTTTTCAGAAAATTTTGAAAATGTTGAGGCTTCACGCAAAGTACCACCAAAAATCAAAATATCCATTTCAAACTCGCTGGGTTTCAAATTTGTTCAGATCGATTGGGGAATTTCAATTTTGGAGATAATTGACTGAATAATTTAGGCACTAGGTTTGATAATGGACAGACATACTTTTTGCAGTGAATCAAGTTTTCAGTATTAACAACCCACTCAACACGGATACAGATTACACAACACGTTGGAGGAAGCGATTTAAACAGATAGGAACAAGATTTATCTTCAGTTTCATTACCAGGACCCCACAATAAGAGTTTTTCTTTCGAAAAACATTTTCCGGCACACAACTACAATACTTTCTCTTCTTTTGAAGTAAGATGTAAAAAGTAGTGTACTGGGGGAGCCTCCAAACCCCTGCACTATCATTACAATTCTACCATTAATATACACTAGGGTGCCTGATAAAATACAATTTTTTTGCCTGGGGTAAAAACTGAATTTGAAAATCAATTTTGCCTTGAAATATCCATTTTTGTTGTTTGTTTTTTTAAATTCTAGCTTGGCCATTGGCCCTCTGCAGCCACATAAGATAAATATATTAGTAGTAGATATATACATAGATACTATTCTAGTTTTAGATATTATACAATATCGTGCTTATATGATTTATCATAGAAAAGACTCATTAGTTCTAGTCTATGGGAGATCAAAAATTTCTCTTGGTAGCTTTCTTTTTAATCTTTTACGATGAGGATTTTGCTTACCTAAATGAAAGTGAATGGTGGAAGGGATCTTAAATATTTTGGGATAGAATTTTGCGGCTAAGAGGGAGAAGTGGATGGGGATGGGTGTAATGCAAAGTTCAATATGTAACTGTGAATTTGGAATGTACCAGGGAGCTTTAGTGCTGGTCCGTAGGAATGTATTTTGATAAATTTGCATTTTGTTGATGTTTGTTTTGGCAGCGGCAGCCCAGACTAGGGAAGCATAGGAAAGTATGGGTCGTATCATTGCTTTATAGAGGTGAGTAGCCACATGTAATTGTAGCGGGGATGATTTTTGAGAATTGGATATAATTGGTGGACTCTACTAGTCACTAGAGCTATTCGGTGAGTAACATTTTGCCGCCATGTAAGTCTTTTATCGAACAGAACTCCAAGATCTTTGTTGTGAGGAAGCCAGATGATGTTTTGCTTTTGGTATGTGAGATTTGGGGGGACGTCTAGTCTACGGAGGGTGAATATTTTTGCCTGGCTTTTAGTTGGGTTTATTTGAATGTGCCATTTTTTGGCCCAGCTGGAGAATAAAGAGAGGGTGGAGCCTTGGGGTACTCCTGCTTTGATGGTGAAAGGTGCGGAGAGAGCTCCAGGGAGACGTACAAAAAACATTGGCTTTTTAAGGAAACTTTCAATGATGCCTGAGAGATATAACGAAGTACCTAAACAGTGTAATTTGAAAATTAACCCTGGGTACCTAACGGGATTGAAAGCTTTTGCTACATCTAGAAAAACTGCTACAGTATGCTTGTGGTCATGGAATCCTTCGATGATATCTTCTGTTAGGCATAAGATTTGATGATATGTAGACAAAAGGGGTTGGAATCCAAACTGATGAGGTGGTATGGCATTGACTGAGAAGAGGTAAGAATTTAGCATAGAGAGTATACATTTTTTAAATAGCTTTCCCAATGTAGGTAGCACACTAATAGGGCGATAGCTAGTTGGATCATTTGTGCCTTCCCAGGCTTTAGAATGGGAATAATGTGAGCATGTTTCCATTTATCAGGGAAGTACGTTTGTCTCAAGGTGGCATTAAATATTGCTGTAATATGTACTAATACTTTGAAAGGAAGGAGTTTTAATAAAATGTTGATATTAGGTCATGGCCATTTGATAATTTCGGGGTTGCTAGTGAAACATATTTAATAATTTTTAACATTAAAATAACAGTAACAGCATGAAACATTCATGTATATTAATTATTACTTTCTGAGAAATTGCCGAACATCTCCTCTTTCTAACAGCATGAAAACTATTTAGTTTTATAAACATCTCATCTCATTTTGTCTGAAATAACGATGAGAGGAAATATATGAAATTTAACTTTGACAGAACCACTTGATTTTTGTTAATGTTTTTTTATTATTTTAATACAGCCTTAGAACTTGAACATTTTTTTGTAAGAATGAAGATTATCGAGCTGAAATTTAATATTTAACCCCTGAAATTTTATTGATTTTTTTGAGAGACAAAATCTCCACACAGCATGGATTATTGCTATTTGAATCAATTAAAAAACGCATTACCGTAACACTCACAATTCGTGGAGTTGACTTTTACCACAGGAAAAAAACTGTTTTAATGCAGACAACTATTTTAACACACACAACTGACTTAATATAGATATATATTGTTTTATACAATATATATTTATAAAGTGAAATGAATACATTTGTTTTTCACATTTCCACAGATCACATTCAACACAAATCATTGCTTTTATTTAATTACTGGTTTCCGCCTACATGTCCGTATTTTGCACATTTTCTGCTTACTATTATGACTAACTCCTCCTCCTTTTCTCTTTCCTACATCTACAAATAGCTAATAATACATTATTGTGCCTCTGAAACCATATCACCTTTCTACGAGCCTGGTGGTTAGTGAAACTTTTTTTCCTTGTACGAAGATTCCTTTTAGTTTGAATGTTCATTCCTAGTACGGACTTCAGTGTTTATTTTTAAGCTTAGAATTCAATTTCACAATATTTATGTCTTGGGATGGTAGTTTCATTCTAACTACAAATTGGCAGACATGTCTTTTATAAAATGTGACAATGTTCTTTGCCTGGAGTTTACAGTACTTGACAGTAATATGTATAGTTACAATTAAGTCAAACTATTCTAAATCACAACGTAATGCTACTTAAAAACTCATTGAATTCTCTCTCCAGAGCTGTCTTTGCATTACTTTCTCTAATGGAAAGTTTGCACATGCTGATTTACAAAAATTTAGAACCATTAATCATAAACAAAATTGGTTATGAATCTTTATAATGTTCATCAGAACATGTATAAACATCAATTGATACACAACCATCATTCATGGGTACCATACAAAAAGATGTAAATTCCTCAAACAAACATTATTTTGCTATCAACATTAAACACACATTACATGATCATATTTTCGGTCCTGTGATGAAATTGATTTTTAAAACATTGTACATCAATGTCTCAACAAAATGTGTTTTCTTTACAAAATAAAACAACAAAAAATACTAATCTGAACACCAAATGTGAAAAGCCAATAACAAATGCTTATTTACAAATGTATTACATTTACTACTAATCATCTTGATTGTTTGCACATTGCACTGAATTGCTTGATCTGTGTAATATGGTTCATTATTAAAAAAAAAAAAGGTCATGAGTATTCAAAACTTTGCATCAAGTGACCAATAACCAACATCCTTATTCTCATTACAATTACATTCTTTAAATAAGTGATTTTGTATGTGACTCTGGAAATGGGTTTCACATAAACTGAATACCTCTTAATTTTATGCTTTTTCAAAAATATGATCAACTATTTACAATTGAATATGTACTCTAATGAGCATTGAAATCCACAAATGTATATTTTCGCAACAATGGGAAATGTTCCATGTCCCTGACGATGAACAATTTTTTTCTTCATATTTCATCTCTAATTTCCGAAACAATTTCAGAGCAAGTATCTTAAACTGTCACCACAATTTTACACTCTTTACTCACATTAAGCTTTCAGTGCTGCACTATCAATATCAGTGAAAAACATACCTTCAATGTCTGGTTTAGCTTGTGAGAGCCATCGCATGAAATTGGGACCCACATAAAAGATAAATCCAAATACTATTGTAATTAAAATAAACGCCCTTCGGTATCTGTAACAAGCAAACAATTAATATTATTATTTAATACTATTTTGAACAACAGAAAATAAGTTGGTTTCTGTTAATAATGAAGAACTTACGTAAAATAATTTTCTAAGGTTCTCTTCCATCGGCGAATCATTTCTAAAATTTCCATTTCGATTTCTGAACACCCAATAAATGTCACTCACTTTTCAGTCATAAACTGAAAATAATTATTAAATTCTCACAAATCTTATACAACACTTTCAACTATAAATATAAACAAATGGAAGTTTGTGCAATTGTATTAGTGTCACTTACATATACATGAGATGATAATCACAAGAGGTGGTCAGTAACCCTAATTTTCATTGTAAGTAAACAAATTGTCATTCAACAGAAATGTTGAAACAGATGAAATAAATGACATGTAAAAATGACAAATTTGTAGTCATTGAGATTTAATGATAACCATGACCAAAGGTTCATGAAAGTCAAATTTCTGAAGTCTTCTCGGCAAGAAAAGAATCCACTTGACGTCGAATGAAAATTATTTTCAACGGTACTAATTAGAATCACAAGTCAATAAGTTAACAACATAGTAATACACACAGCAATACTTGGTAAATTCGCGTTTAATAATGAAAACAAAGTTCTTGAAATACACATCGGGATGTAATGATGAAATGCAGATGTTGTAGATCACTTCACATTGGTCGGCATTTAATGCATACTTCCATTAAAATGTAGGATAATTGAAACCGTGGCAAACTACCATACATAATCCCACACACCGCACACATGGGTGGTGACATTTTTATCAGACGCGACACTCCTCTCCGTATGACTTGCCAACATCTTGATCAGTGAGAAGAGTTGGCAGCAATGATAGGTTACCAATAACGAGAAGTTCAAAAAATAAAACACTCCAGACAGGTTTTAATTTATTTGACAGCAATATGTATACATTTCGTAATGCACTGAATCCTATTAAAATGTTCTGAGGTTATTTTTTAATGAGAGTCCGTAATGTGTATGCACTGTGCATATGTCACGACAAAAGACAAACATATGGCAAACGTTACGAGTGCCCAGTTCAATCGCACTTTGCCAGACAGTGTGGACAAAGATGTGTAAATGCTGTGCGAATCATTTTAGACTTTATCCGGCTAATGTTGGTGTCAGCCACAGGGCGTTGGCTGAAATAAGATGACTGTCCGAGCGTGTGGCGTCATGTTTGTTCGCGAGCAGTAGTTTGTCATGCAAATGCGTTGGAAATTATGCGTTGCATAGGATCAAGGTTCTTTTATGTAAGTCGCGAAGGCTAGAGCTTCATCATCGACTCGGAAATGCGTAACGAAGCATCGGCTAAAGTACAGCGAGGTTACGTTTGGTGGTAGCACGAACCATTAGTCCCTACATAATCACGACTGGCACAGTGGAACTTGAAACTGCACACTTTGTCTCTCAGTAGAGTTAGAAACTGCCCACCAACAGTCCCTGTTTATAGTATATAGTATTCTTGTTTATCTATTCGAGTACAGCTGTTCCTCCGCAACGTATTTCACATACTCTAGCTACTCCATGATGGCCAATGGCAACATTATCCGGCTTAACTACGAAGTATGATTCAAAGCTATTCATACTTTGGACTTTACCCAACCACTTTGGGTAAAGTGAATTATAACCGGCTAATTCGGGAATTAGCCAGATTCACACTTCTCGGATTATGTATGTATATATAAGTTGATGTAAAAAAAAATTGTCACCCGCCAGAGCCACCTACAATTTGAAATACAATAAAGCTACACAACACGTACACATAAAGCAGATAATTTAACTGTAAAGCAGGGGCGGTTGATTCTCCAATAAACGATGTTACAGCTCCATTGAATGACGGGAATGTAATTTCCAAAATTCAGAACACTAAAGCAATGCGTATAAATTAATTAAAACTGAGTTAAACAAGTATAAATTCAAACATTACTATCATTATTTTACGCGTAATGTCCGTGTCAGATACGTTCTCCTCCCGCACACATAGTTCTGGCTTTTATTTCCAGTGAGTACACAAGTGTTTGCATTAATTCTACTTTGAGACAATTGCCGGAAATAAAATACAGTACAAAAACGAAATAGGTTTCGAAAATACGGAGATCGCACACCATCACTTTGCTACAAGCACTATTGTTTGAACTCGTTTTCAGGGGCGTAGGGTCCATGGAGTGGATGATGTGTTACATACCCTGACAAAATCAGCTATTTTATTTTAAAATGATTGTAAATAGTCAATTTGTTATTTTCTTTTTCTACTACAAAATATTTCATTATATTTCAAACATTGCGTCGTTGAGAATTCGATTCTTCACGAGGATGAACAAGTCAGTCTGAAATGCCGCCTAGCCTGCCTGAGAATCAGATGCACAATGACCCATTACATCCAGGGTGCTACCGTAGTGCCTACGAAAAGCTATGGTTTTACGAAATTTCATTGTTCTCTTCGGTGTTTGTAAGAGAACGAGGTTAATTAATGAACATTGTCGTTTTATTTAAGTTTTATTACCTTATTTTAATGCACTTAGCAACTATGTATTTGTAGCCAATTTAAGTTATGGATTGTGCTGATTGAATGCACAAGGGTATGTGACTGTGCAGTTCACATCTGTGCCCTGGAATGGCGAGCACCACGCGATCCAAAGTGCCTTCATAATTATGGAGTTGTATTTTGTGCCGTGGACAAATTATAGCACATGAGAAACAGTTAAAAGTATTTGAAAAAATATGAAAGGATAGAATTTTATTTAAACAGCCAACACAGGCTATGTTGAGCAATACAACGGTGATGTAAGGGAAAATAGGGAAATTTTGTCAAACTTTCATTCAAATTATATGCTTTTTTGGGACACAAGGGCTTGTATTTTCTAGCCATAATGAAAATAGGGGATCATTTATTTATTTATTTATGTGTCAAAAAAACAGTAAAAACTGTATATGACGTGTGGGGAAAGAAATTTATCTGCGCACATGTTCTTGAGGGCCAGAATTTTATTATATATTTAAAAAAAAACAACGAAAAAATGAATTTAGAAAATAATTATTTTAGAAAATAAAGATATTTGAAAAATGTTTTTTCCCGAGTTATAGAAAATCAATTTCAACTGTAAATGAACTACAAGCAAAAGGAGTGCTCAACAAAACGTGCGCACAGTGAAGCTACATTTACGTCCAGAAGCAAAACAAGGGGCCATCTCAGCATTTGCTCAATGGATCAGGGAAACTGGACAAAAACCTGATCGAGATGGGGGTCATTGACCCGGAAGCTGAAGTACATTACTTGTTACAGGCGTATTAAATATTTTTTAAATGTATACAATGCAAACATAAACTAATTCATTATATATCTTTGTTTTGTTACATTAAACATTATTTTTCTTTTTCACGATCAGTATAGTCTCTAATTGTATAGAAACAGTTTTGCAGCAGAAAAGATTTTATTTTTAACTTAAATTTGTGTACCGACTTTAATTGTTTTATGTCATCTGGCAATGCGTTGTAAAGTAACGTACATGTATTGTATGTTGATTTCTTGTACTGAGCTGTTGATACTGACACTTGATGCACGTGATTTCTACGGCGTGTGTTGTAATTATAAATATCAATATTGCATGAAAATATGTTCCCTCCGTTAAGTAGGTCATTTTTGACAAATATTACAGATTCGTAAATAAATAGACAAGGCAATGGTAGGATTCCCAGCTCAATGAAAAGAGACTTGCAGGAATCACGTGGAAGGCATTTTTTCATTATTCGAATAATTTTCTTTTGCAATCTGAAGGTCTGAATACTACAGGATGAGCTTCCCCAGAATATTATGCCATATCTCAGGCGGGAATGCACATTTGCAAAATAAACGCAACGAGCTGCATGAAGGCTGACAGAATTTGAAAGAATTCTGAATGCATAGCATAATTAACTTAATTTAGTGTTTAATTCTGTTATATGTACATTCCATTTGAGGTTTGATTGAATTGAAAGACCTAAAAATTTTGTTGCCTCAACATCAGCTAATTGCATATTGTTCATTTTCAATGGAACATGCGATTTCCGATTTGAGATGCAAAAATGCATTGAAACAGTTTTTCTTTCGTTAACAATTAATTTGTTATTATTAAACCAATTTGAAACTTCTGAAATTGTACTATTTACTGCTTCTTTTTTGCAAAGAACATTCGTGTCATCAGCAAACAACCGTTCTTCCATTTTTAATAGACGAGGGCATATCGTTTACATATAACAGAAAGAGAATAGGACCTAAGATCGAACCTTGCGGGACCCCATGCACAATTGGCAAAGAATTGGAAATATAAGTATGTAATGTCCTTTCCTGCCAGTATGGTATTTCTACTCTTTGAGTCCAATGTTTAAGGTAAGAAGTTATCCAATCTAGGGCAATACCACGAATTCCATACGAAGGTAGTTTTGAGAGCAAGATCTTATGGTCAATAACGTCAAAAGCTTTCGAGAGATCTAAGAATATTCCAATGGGTACTTCATTTTGGTCTATTGATGAAGCAACATTTTGAGAAAAGAAAAAATGGCAGTTTCCGTAGATTTTGATTTTCTAAAACCGTGTTGTGAGTCTGAAAACGCTGTTTTTCCTGAGAAATGTTTCCATTCGTAAGTAGAAAAGCCTTTCTAATATTTTTGAGAAAACTGACAAAAGAGAAATTGGCCGGTAATTTTGAATATAATTTTTGTTCCCTTTTTTAAAAAGTGGCTTAATTTTTGCTGTTTTGAAAATATCTGGAAATATTCCTGTACATAAAGAAGCATTGAAAATGTGAGTTAACGGATGTATAAAGGCAGGTGCACAAGTTTTTAATAAACAATCCGGAAATTCATCTAAACCAGATGAATATTTATTTTTTAGTTTACTGACTATTCTGAGGATTTCGTTGAGAGAAGTTTCGGGAATAAACATCGTATCTGAAATTTTTTGGGAAGTGTAAAATGTTGAATTTTGTGATTTTAGTCCCTTCGTGAGATCAGACGCAATTCTGGAAAAGTGTTTGTTGAAGAGATTGGCAACTTTTTCCGGATTACTCGTTTCTCATTCATTATCCTTTAAAATAACATTCTCTTCAAGGTATCGAGATGATGTGGTTGTATTTTTTACGATATCCCACATTGCTTTAGTTTTGTTACTAGCGCTCAAAATGTCCTGACTATTTTTCATTATTTTTGCCTGAACTATTACTTTTCTTAAAATTCTTTTATATTCTCGGAAGTATATATGGAAACCGGGTGATACGTTATGATGTTTAGAAATAAAGTAAAGCGTACGTTTGTTTTTACACGATGTTCTAATTCCTTGTGTGATCCAAGTATTACTTTTGCTTGAAATGTTTAATTTTCTCTTTTTAAGAGGAAAGCACGCGTTAAAATGAATTGAAAGCTTGGAGAAAAATAAATTATATTTTTCATTTGTGTCAACAGCGTTATAAACTTCATCCCATGATTCCTTCATCAAGTAGTCCGTAAATAATTTTATATTAACTTTAGTGAATGCTCTGCACATGCGTGTATTATTTATTGTGTCAGTGTTTATGTTCTTAGTAATTGTAAGAATTTGTGCATCGTGGTCACTGTATCCTAGATTATTCGTTATTATTTCATATGTAGTTGTAGTTTTGTTAATTATAATTTGATCTAATGCTTTTTGTGATTTAAGCGTATTCCGTGTAGGTACATTCACTGTAATGTCTAAATTAAAAGAATGAAGTAAATTGAGAAACTTCTCTTTTTCGTGGGATTCGCTCAGAAAATCAATATTGTAATCTCCACATACAACAATGGATTTAAAAGAGAGTTTACTAATTTTGTTCAGAATTATCTCTAGATTTTCCAAGAAAGTGAAATAATCTGAAGCTCGCTTTGTTGGAGGTCTGTAAATGCAAAGTAAGATAATTTTGAGCGTAGTAAGATGTACTACTGTTGTTTCAAAAATTTTTTCAACTGCATATAAATTGAATTCTGACAAGAAGGTAGAATTAATATAATTTCTTATGTAAATACACGAACCTCCGTAAGCAGGGCCCTTATTTGATTCCTTCGCTCTGCAATATGATCCTGCAAGGTAAAAGCTAGGAATTTGGAGTGTGTTTATATCATTTTGAGACAACCAATGTTCTGTAAAGCAAAAAACATCTATTTGTCTTAGATCACATTGTAATGCTGCCTCGATAAATTCAATTTTATTTGAAAGAGATTGCACATTATGATGCATTATTCGAATCTTTTGCATGTACCTACACGGATGTTTTTCTGCTGCATCTGACTGTAGTTGCTATTTATTTATTTCATTTTTACCTCGAGTGCGTGGTCGAAGGAAGTATCGTGTCCCAGCAGTGACAAGAGGTGAGGAAGGAGGGGTGACAGATGTAGAGGAATGAATAGTGGGAGAGGTAATACACGGATTAGGTTCAGGGGATAAGGTAATTGGGTCCAAAGGGGTCCCAGGGGATGGAAGAGAACTAGGAGATGTGGGTGGGGATGGGTCTTGGGCAGGACACTGCCAAGTTTGTGAAATGATGTGTTTTGCAAGCTCACTACCGAGTGCATGTTTTCCGACAAGGTTCAGGTGAAGACCATGTCGGGTGAAGTGTTTTTCTGAGAGAAAGTTTAGCTCAAACAATTTAACATGTGTGTCTCTCAGATGCAGTTTTAATTGGTTGTTTGCGTGACTAATTTCTTTGCATAGTGTGGGCTTGTTGTACCAGAAGGTCAGAGTCGAGACTACAATGTTCGTGTTTTGGGCGGCACGTTGTAATTTGTCAACATGTTCTTCAGGCGTAAAATGACCACCCAAATTAATGTCATTCTGCCCTCCTATGATAATTACAGTATCCCGTTTGGTGAGGGTTTTTGTGTGCGTGTCCAACTCATTGGTCACGTCGGCAAACCTCCCGTTAGGTTTAAACACACACATGGCAGAGAAATTGGTTGGGAGTTTCTCACTGAGCAGGGAGGAGATTTGTCGCCCATGGCTATCTGCTAAAATGAGTACCTTTTTGATGGGCTCAGTGGGAATGTCCTTGTTTTCTGGTGAGCCAGTTTGCGCAACTCTACGTGTCTTTGTTACTTTGCGCTTGCTAGCCTGTTTGCGTTGGTTTGTGAATGGTCGTGTCGATGATGGGTGGGGGTGGTGAGGATTGGGAAGGCAAGGAAACTCATTGTAGTAGTCTAATACAGAAAATCTGTTTTGAGTCGTGATTGGTGGTGGTGATTGTGTTTTTGCTTCCGCGAATGGACGGTTGGAGGTTTTTGCGGTGTTGCCTATTGTTGTCCAACCGTCTGTGTTTTGAACGACCTCTTCGAGCCTTCGCATATGTTCATCTAAATTACTATTGATGTGTGTGAAGGCTTTCAGAAGAACGGCTTTGAGAGCGTAGAGAGTAGAGAGTGTATAACGGTTAGTAGCCATGTCACGAATGCGTGTCAAGTGCGTGGTAAATATGAAAATAAGTAAATAGATAATTCAGAATACTACAAAAAAACTACTCCCTAACTTATCTTTTAAATTTAATTGTATTAACGTATTTAAATTACGTTACGTATTTATTTAAAAATAACGGTGATCTGATTCTAATTAGTATTTAAATGTGATTAATTCAATTCAAAAAGCGTTCAGTGTGTTTAATGTAATAGATTGAAGCTGCAAACTAATAAATACAATTAGATTACTATACTTTACCTATTGAAAGGCCACGAAATTCACCACTTCCACAAATTTAAATATAAAGTTCAAGTCTTTCCGTTACTGTGGTAGACGAAACTTTGAATTTTTATGTTTTCACAATTTTCACAACACTTTCACTAATAGTTTAAAACTTTACGCAAATTTCAATTAATTTACAGAGAAAATTTAATATTAATGGTCTTTACACTGTTCAAATGAACGTTTGTCCGTTACGCCGTCTTTTAAAAATCAAATATTTGGATTACTTCTTTTTTCACTGCTTCGGACAATATAAATCTCTTTCAGCTTATCTGTAACAAGTAAACAAGTAAAGAAGACAGTTTAACAGCAAAAGTCACCTGAAATATGTAGAAAAGTAGCTGAAAATTAGTAAAATATCAAAATCATCAACTAGAGAAAACTTAATGGTACATATAAGTGAAATAATGAAATATGATAAAACTGTCAAGAATGATATGAAAATTCCAGTGTTTCGTGCAATCTCACCAAGAAATTCAGATTCATTGGATTTCAAGTGTGAGCACAGTTATGTCCCATGAAATTAAAAATGAAATTTCTAAAGCCTCTTTTGTCTCCTCGACACTGGATGAAACCCTTGATGTAAGCAGCAAAGGACAACTGTCAACTGTTTTTCATTACGTGTCAGTAAATTGATTGATTTTCTCTTTCCTATTATATTTTTAATATAGATCATTGTTTTCCATTTTATAAATTATGCCAATTTTACTGGGTTCGAAATCATATGAATTGGACAATTTTGAAAATCATTGGGTTTGATAGTGCTCTTATTATTAAAGTATGAGGACACACATTTATACTTTGCTAGATCGTGAACTTAAGTCAACTTTTTCTAACTTTCAACCAGTAAACTACATGAAGTACGTGAGCTATTATAACTTTTACTGTATCAGTTTTCTGTGCTCTAATTGATCAAAGTTTTAAATTATTTTCTCATTTCTCGAGTTACATACCCTAAGCTAAAACTCAGGCTACGCCACTGCTCGTTTTACACTAGTTATGATCAGGGGGCGGATTTTGATGACCTAAAACATTGTCAAAAATGATCAATAAAATGTTCTTAAAATGTTTTTAAAATGCTCTATGAAAAAATGACATTAAAAATTTGATCCAAACCACTTCAGATGAATAACTCAGTATGTTACTGATGTAATCAAGGCTTCTTTCTTTTGTTCAAGTGAACTCAGCTTGCAAACTTTTGGTTTGGCCTGTTCTTTAAAAGAAAATCTCTGCTTTTATTTATCCTCCGATCGGCCGAATCACGAGTAATTCTACCGTCTCGGCGAGCCAGCCATGGTTGTCTTCAAAGGAGGCAAAGACACGCGGTTGTCACATTGCGAAAACAAGAACACGTGCTCCCAGGGATGGATTGCAAGTTAAAATAAACCCGGTAAATTCCATAGTGCCCAGACTTTTAAATAACAGAAAACATTTATGAAGAATGAGAAAATGTTATCCACCAGATTCCTAGAAGCGTCTCTTTACTGAATTTGGGATACTATCATTGCCTTGCCTATTTATTCATGAAACTGTAGCTTTTGTCAAAACTGACGTAGTTACGGGTGAGAACATATATTCATTCAATATATACTGTATATTTATAATTTCAACACACGTATTCATTAGGTCTCAATATCAAAAACGCACTACAAGAAATTCCCGTATAATACACGTACTTACTTTGCAATTACTAGATGGATTTAGACAAGTCAAATTGATACTCAAGTTGAAGTGCCAAGTAAAATCTTTTCTGCTGGATGACTGTTTCTATTCAATTAGAGACTGTACTGAGCGTCCAAAAAGAAAAATAGTCATTTATTTCACATGGGTAAAGTAGGCCATTATATTCGAGTTGTTTGTTTATTCACTCGCACCAAAGCGCTCGTGAATAAGCAACTAATTCCCACATAATGACCTACTATATAGTGCAATATATGGTTTATCTTATCCGATAGTCTTTTTAAAATTGTGGCATAAATTACACCGGCACACGCACACAAAAAAGTTGTAAGACCCAAAGACTTGAATCATGTTTCTCTATGTATGTTGGCGCGCTGAATCCGAATCTGAAGCCAGAATTGCGTCACCACCCTCCAGTTCTTTTTCCGCGAATACCCACCGTGACAATGTATCCTTTGTTCTCGGGAGTTGTTGTCAGACTCAAAGACTTAACACATGTCTCCGTATGTATGTCAACGCACTAAATCCGAATCTGAAATCAGAATTGCCCCACCACCCTCCAGTTTTTTAATCACGAAAAAAAGTGAAATTGTAAATTGTAAATTTTACGATAGTTTTTTGCAAAAAAACAACAACAAAACAAAACAACAACAACAAAAAATTGTAAGTTGATGGCGCAATTCTGACTTCGGATTCGGATTCAGCGCGTCGACATACATAGAGAAACACGTGTCAAATCTTGGGTCTGACAAATTTTGGCTTTTGTAGAGTATAATGCTACAATGCACCAAAATCTAGTATTCGCATGTGTTTTTCGCGATAAAAAAACAAAAAACTGAAGGGCAGTGACGCAATTCTGGCTTCAGATTCGGATTTAGCGCGTCGACATACATGGAGAAACATGCGTCAAGTCTTTGGGTCTGACAACTTTTTTTATTTTGTGTGCCTGTGTTTTTAGCAGTATGTCTATGTGATGAAAATGAAGGAAGAGAAATCGTCTGAGGTGGCAGAGGGTGTCAACTGATGCCATCCCATTGCTATGCCTCTGACCGGGAGGGCCTAGGGTTCGAGTTCTGTCGATGGAAGGATTTTCGATACTGGGTAGATAGCTAAATCGAATTCAGACGTTCTCTGGGGGAGAATACTAGTAGTCAGCTGTTCTAATCCGTTTTTTTTCGTTGGTTTTCCGATCAACACCACGCGAATGCCGAAGCAGTACCGTAACAAATGGTCCACAGGTCCACAGATCGCGCACAAATTTTCCTTCCTCTTCCTTGTCCTATACTTAACCCTTGCTTTCACACACACACACACACACACACACACACACACACACACACTTGCGTGTATTACACTATCACACATGTCGAGAGACCTGTCGGGAGTTTAGAGCTTGTCCCAAGCTGGGACGGTGCCCTGCTGATGGGAGATACCTGGATGAGGAAAACATTGCAAGCTGACGGGTAGGTCGGAGCCGGATATCACCATCCAGTAGAGCAAGAGCACTCTCCGTGATAAAACTTACGGAACTAATGATTATAGCAGTTGTCGGGCCCAGAAACACGAAACAATCAATCAATAAAGAAAGAAAAAAATAGATAGAAAGAGAAGAAGAAGGTAATTGAATATTAATATGTTTCTTCTTATAAAGCATCTCTTTGCGGATGATACAAATATTCTTTGCAACAAAGAAACCGTAAATAGTACAATATCAGACGTTTCAAATTGGTTCCGTAATAACAAATTAAAAGTAAATGAAAATAAAACAGTTTCAATGCAGTTTTCCATATCAAATAAAAAATTCTGTACTCCATTGAAAATGAACGGTGTGCCATTGACTGATGTTAATGTAACAAAATTTTTAGGTCTATCAATTCAGTCAAACCTCAAATGGAATGCCCACTTAAATGAATTGAACACAAAATTAAGCTCATTATGCTACGCGTTCAGAATTCTTTCAAATTCCGTCAGCCTTCATACAGCTCGTTGTGTATATTTTGCCAATGTTCACTCCCGCCTGAGATATGGCATAATATTTTGGGGAAACACATCTTATAGTTCACAGACTTTCAGATTACAAAAAAGAATTGTACGAATAATAAGCAAATCCAACCCACGTGATTCTTGTAAGTCACTCTTTATTAATCTAGGAATTTTACCATTACCTTGTCTCCTGATTTACGAATCAGTAGTTTTTGTCAAAAATGACTTACTTAAGGACGGGAATATATTTTCAGCAAACGCCGATGTCTATAAGTATAACACACGACGTAGTAATCATATTCACCAGGTGGCAGTATCAACAGCTCACTACAAAAAATTCACATACAATTCATGTACATTACTCTACAACACTTTGCCAGAAGACATTAAACGATTAAATTCCATAGAAAAGTTTAAGTCCCAAGTAAAATCTTTTCTGCTGCATAACTGTTTCTATACAATTCGAGACTATACCGAGCATCAAAAAGGAAAGTAGAATTAATTTTAACAATGATAGTTAATGTAATTATTTATCATTTGGACTGTATAATTCTAAAGAACCTGTAACAAGTATTGTACCACAGTTTCTGGGTTGATGGCCCCCATCTCGATCAGGTTTTTCGTCCAGTTTCCCTGATCCTTGAGCAAATGCTGAGATGGTCCCTTGTTTTGCTTCTGGACATAAATGTAACTTCATTATTTGTGCACGTCTTCTGAATTTCAGTGGGAAATATAGTTATTCAAATTATCGTTTTTCATATTATCGCGGCAAAAAGTATTATTCTTTCATGAAGAACATGAGGGTTCAGGGCAGAAATTTATAGCTAATTTACCTTTGAAAATATATTTTATTATATAGGAGCGAATACTTTGTCAACAAAACTCGAAAAAAACTCTCTTTTCTGTATTCAAAATTCGACTAGAATATGGTTTAGGATAGAGACCACAGAATTATGAAAACGTGCACAAAATTCACTTCTCCCCATAGCTCGTCATACGCAGTTTTTAACTGTTTTTGACGTAAATAAATAAATAAAAAAGCAATACTTTGTATCCACCGTATTGCTTAACAAATTGTTGCTAGACAACTTTTACTACGTCGGATGAGCCAATTTAATCACTTGGAATGCATAAGTAAACAACATCGTATGCGATCGTATGCGAAAAAAATATTTATTGTCACAATGTTACTTAATGGGATAAGATCAAAATATTTATTATTACAATTTTATTTAATGAATTAATTACTATACTACTGTATAATTCTTAAAGACTAAATGTGCCCGAAACAAGTATTTTACTCGTACTTAAGCTTCTGGAACAATGACCTCCATTTCAGTCGAGTTCATAGTTGAGTCTCCTTTCATCCATTCATACTGAGATGGCCCCTTGTTTTGCTTCTGGATATAAATGTAGCTTCACTATAAAAATTGTTTGAGCTCTTTTTTCGCTTGTTGCGGTAGAAATAAAATAAAAACTAAATTTTCTACTACTCGGGAACGAAAAGTCCTAGTTTTGAACCGCTGCAAACTCCGCTTAGTTGGTACCTTTATTCATTATTCAGCTGGTAGTAAATAGATGGGAAAGGTATTTTGGAGCTCAAGGAAACGTGCGCTGATTACACTTCTCCCCCATACGTCACATACGGTTTTTATCGTTTTTCACGCTAATAAATCAAATAGTTTTTATTTTGAACTCTTTTTCACTTTCTCATACTACTTACGTAGTATTTAGAAAGTATGGTAAGAAAGCGTCAAGAAAGCGATTTTTCGACAGCAAAACTCGTATTGAGAGGCCCTGTTATCTAATAAGTGAATAAATCTTGTTCCTCTACACAGTAAAGCACTTCCTCTAGCACGTTGTGTAGTCAGATTCCACGTTTTGTGGGTGCTCGAGACCAAAAATTGTTGGATGGCAACACGTTTCTCTGCCCGTCCGTCCATGTGTGGCAAACGCTTGCACCTAAACCTTTCGGAGAATTTCCCCAAAACTGATATCGATATTGCCGGAGTCGAGAGCTTGCGAATTTGAAACGAATATTTAAATTTTTGGGAGTATTTAGCATAAAATCTCCCCACATTCCAACATTTCAAATTTCAACATTTTAAAAAACAGAATCCAACATTTTCAAAATTTAAATAAAGTCATATACAACTTTTCGAAAATATGAGTAGTTTTTGCGTAATTTTCCGCAGAATATAGGCAAATTTTAAAGAATTATTTTCTCAAAAAGGCTCCAAATTCTTCCTTTATTTTCCCTTAAAAAGAGTAGGGTACGCCTATAAATATGACCCAGGACCCATATTTGGCGAACTCTTTGTATTTTCGAAAATTGGAAAAAATTAAAATGGCAAAACTACAATATTGATGGCAGGAATATAGAATAGAATCTATCATAAATAGAAAATTAAATATATTTATGAACAATTTATTGAATAAAGAGTAGTTTACACATAATTTTTTAAGTTAGTGCCATTTATTCAAAGTAAATTCTCCAAAAAGGCTCCATTTTCCCCTCACATCGAGCAAAAGACGCTTAAAAATAGCGCAAGTGACATTTTCATTAAACTCTAAATTTCGAAAAATTCCAAAATGTAGTAGTCATACGAGAAAGTTTGTGCTGTTGTAGCATCACTTGTTTATATTTTGAAGTCGATTATACGATAATATTTACATACTTAACTTTTATTCTGTAGTACTTGATCTTCCCTTACATTAAAAAAGCACACTTTTTTCTTCTTCTTGGGGCATTTTCCAGCTTCCGGGGGGCAACGATTTCAACTATCCGCGCCTGGTACCCACTAAGTCCGTTATGGGGACACATATTAACCTTTTACATTAGACATACTTGCGAGCTCCTGGTCAGCAGACTCACAAGACCTTCCGCGACAACACACTTATTCGAGAGACAAGCGACGAACAACCATTCCCACGGCAGGACTCGAATCCGCGAACTTTCAGATCGAGGCGCTGAGTCCACAAATGCTCTAGCCGCCTCGGCCAGCCAAGTCGGCAGTAAAGCAAACTCATTTCACTACTTCAATTAAGAATTGTCTTTACCGTAATTCTGTCATATAGACAAAAAAATTGAGGCAGTAGCACGAGTAATATATTATATGCTTTATGATACTATTGCATTGTTCGGCAAGAAAATCTTCCAATTTCAAAAATGTCCTGTCCGCTAGTCTGTTGGGAGATTAATTTTCGTGTTGGCCCCAGGAAACGTTCCATTCGTCTGGCTTCAAAGCGAAAGTAATTTATCCACTCTACCTTCTGAATGGCAGGTGGTCCGCTTACCGACCTACAGTGCGGTATATGCAATTTATTTCAAAATATACAGAAAATTAAAAGAAATCCGACGAAAGGTAGCATATCACTGTAATTCAAGTCCCTCCGAATTTGCGTTCCGCCTCCGAAATATCCTGCAAATAAAAAGTCGAATTGCATAAATAAGCCTCTGAGAATATTTGGTCACGCCATGCCTACGATGAGGCGTCTGTGTACCCTCGTGTGCTGAGCAGCGTGGGAAGGTCAGGGGCAAGGACAGGCGGCCGGAACCGCAGAGGCGGCGCCGCAGAGGCAGGGGACGTCTCGGAAGGAGGCGGGCGCACGCGACACCCGCTGCTGCTGCGCTGCTCACTCTGCCCTTAACAAGTAGTGAAGTAAAATGGAATAAAGTGAAGGAAAAAATGAGTGAGTGAATGAGTAAATGGATGATATGAATAAAAATGAGTAAGTACTTCAGAGCAATTGCTCATGAGTAGAGACCGGAAAAATATGTAGTATTAAACGTCAAAATACGTACATAAATATGTAATGAAAACAGTAAGAATATGTAATAAATATGTAAAATCCGTTGTAATATGTAATATTAAAATTCTCTCATTAAAAGCCATTTACTTAGCCAGAAATTGCATTTCGAAAAACTGCTCACTTTACATCATGCAACTTTCTCGTTAGTAGTAAAAGCTTCATCTATTGTAATCCATGACCATAGTTCAGCAGCCGGACTAATCACAGTAGAAGCCATCGCACAAACTGGTGAGATCTACGACCAGCATACACACACTGTTGCAACTTCATCGAAGTGTTACACGTCGGCGATCGCAAATTTTTCTCCGAAATTAAGGTTACAGGTTACACAAAACACGGTGTCAATGATATTTTGTACACCTAGATTTCCCCAATAATGCAGGAAAAATTCTGATTAAAAAATCAAAATCTTTTCACAAAAAATATGGAATTACATTGAAGAAAATTAATAAAATAAGAAAATATATTGTGAAAACAGCAAAATATGTAAAATATGTAATATAGTACTAAATATGTTAAGATATGTAACGAAAAAATCGATATTGTGTTAGGAGGGCTATGATTCGCCAAGATTACAATTTTGAGAACGGTAAGTAGAAAGACAAAAAGTATGTAATTACATAAAAATTCGGTCTCTACTCATGAGTACAAGTAGGAAGTACTACTTCTCATTAGCAATTGCCTATTTTCATATGAGTAAAAAGTTTCGTGAAACTTGAAGCATGTACTTCCCTCTCTGAGTAATTGCTCGCTAACTGATCTGTTGCGATTGGTCGATTTTCGATTGTTTTTTTGTCTACGTTACCGCGCATCACACGCTTGATCCTGATGGTGTCGACCGTTAGGTTAAATCAGGCCTGCACAACGCCTACTTCCGCGGGCATTCTGCACGTGCGAGACGACCGTCTGCCCGACGACAGGGCCGAAAGTGCAAGTAGTGGGGAGGGGAGATGTCTGACGTAGCACGGCATGGCGCATAGATTGAATTATCAGAAATTAGACTAAAAATATTAATTACGGATTGAATGCCTGGGCGTCTAGTAATGATCCATGCTGCAAAATTTATATGTCCACTTGTTTAAATGGATAATGTCTAGTATTTCAAGTTACAAGGGCTATAATTCAATGTTAACGTACTGCGCACTGCTGTATATCCACCTTTGTATCCACCACTGTATGTATTTTCCTTTTTTAATTTTGTAAAAAAAATTAACATGCTCATTGTGACTCTTAAGCAATATTTTAAAGCAGTACCTTTTTTAAAAAAATATTATTTTATTATAACTAACAAAAAATTACAATTTAATAATTGATAGTTCACCAGGAATTATATGATCTTCAAATCATAGCTAAATGAAGGAAATTATGTGAGTTATCTCTCACATCAAGATTAACATAAAAACATAATATGTGGCAATTCCAAGAAGGGTAATGTTTAACAGCACATATACTATGACCATTTTTCCCATTATGAAACTGAATAAAAGAGATCAACGAACAAACCTCTGTGACGGTATGTTACGGACAATCAAGAGATTATCATGGGTATTGTTAAATAGAATGCAAAGGGCTTAATATTTTAATACGATGTCCTAAACGACTCTGCACACTTGTCAGAATTTAGAGCAGAAAATAATCATAATTTTTTCAAGTATAATATGTTTGTGATTTAAAAGAACTTATTCAAGTAAACATAACAGACGTAAAAACAGTTTATTACTGTCATCATCTAACAAAGCAATTTAGAATCAAAAGTTTGTGTATAGCAAAACATTAAATTTGTGATTATATGGTAGCAAAGATAATTATATTATCAGCCATACAAGCAATTATAATTCTTGGTGTTCAAATCTAATATGCATAATTCGTTGTAGTTTCATATTTTGCACTGCCATATATTGACAACTAACATTTACAATATAATACAAAAGGCAATATTGCTTGAAAAGTATGTGACCGTCATGTTCTAGCCGTTTGCTCTTTTAATTTACGCGCTGTGGTTCAAATTGCGCATTCTGATTGGTAGTCCCCACTCCTCCAAGTCTCATCCCCACCCTTCATCGATTATCGCATTTGCCCCCGAGCTGCTCGCGCGCAGATCCTAACGTCAGTGCAAGTGCAAAATGCTGTGCAGGCCTGGGTTGAATGGTACAGTTGACGTGCATTGTTGGTGAAATCGTAGGAAATGTTCCATCATTCATTCACTCAGTACCTAACACGTCACAACCAGCTCACAACCTTACAACTAGCATGGGACAGTCGTGTAAAACCTATCTTGTATCCATTCAATACGATTTGAATCACCTATAGAGGTTGCTCCGAAAATTCGACGTAAGTGCTTTGCACTAGAAGTTAAAATGGTGCAGCGGTTAGGGTATCGAACTGTTACATCCAAGTTTGCGGGTCCGAACCTGATCGAAACTGTGGGTTTTTAAGGGCGAAAAAGTCCTTCGTACGCATTCCTTCGGAGGGGAAGTAGAGTCGGCTGCCCATGTTGTAGATTTATATCTACAACATGGGCAGCAGACTTTACTGTAGCACGTAAAAGATCAAGCCTAAAAGAAGCCTCTAAGCAAAACTGAAATCGGCAGTTTCGTTGCCCGAGTGATACCTCCTTTCTTTGCTAGACGGTGAAAGGAGCGTAGCGAAATTTGCGTGGTTTGGCGAAAGAGTAGGCCTGATGGCTTCAGCCTCGCACTCGGAAAATAAGGCATGAATTGTCTTATTATTAAGTAGACAAGTAAATGGAAAAATAAAAGCGGTTGTCTGTGTAGTATTTTCAAAGATATTTTAGAAGGCAATATCAGATGTATGCAGACTAAGCGCGCCCATCAGCACTGGCAAACTTAAAGTGAACACGCAACGTATTCTGGTTAAGTATAACAACCATAGAGGTACTACTATTCTACACTAGAGTGTGCAAGATCAAATAACCAGTGTGCGGCTGCAAATTGAAGAGGAGGAAGTCGGCCATTAGTATGGCAACACGTGGAGTGAGCGTCTGAGATGTGTTGAATATTGTGGGGATTTTTGTTCGTGCTTTCATTGTGTGTTCGCTATATCTAAAATGGTGATGTCTTGTGCTGCATTCGCGTGTAAAAACAGATATTCAAAAGGCAGTGATATATCATTTCACAAGTAAATCTTGTAATCTTGATATACTAACCTTCATATAATGATGCATACACTTATATCATATCAATAAACATTACTTCAATGAAATTGTAATTCATGTAATTTCTTTTTTTATTTCCCCTCATACTACTAAATTTGGTATAGTGGATTTTAATACTAAATTGGAAAGGTAAGGAAGTCATTTTCCACATATGACATATGTTTGGAAAGTACAAAAACTAATTTTCATATAAGCTATGCAAAACTAATATGTAGGAAGTGCTGCTTGATTTGAAACTTTGAAATATAGAACAGTCTTTTACAGAAAAAAACAACTTGAAGATCAATTAGCTCAGTGCCTTGTTTGGTAATAATTAAAGTATTATGACTTCAACCTGGGGTACATGCAATCCTATATCCTTAGAATAAATGCTAAAAATTTAATAATAGACAATGTAAGGAATACATACACAAGCATATGTTAGGAAATTTTCTTGGTGCCATCTATTTCCTTACCCTTCACGGACAATGACAATCATTCTGGTAGGCCGTTTCAGTAAGTGAAAAATTACTATTTGGTATTGTGATGTGAATATGAGTATGAATTCTAATGTATATGAATTTCATATGTATATGTATATATTCATATGTATATGAGTTCTAATGTGTTTCACTGTGTGCTATAAATCCATTTAACAGCTTTCAATGTAATTGTGTTGAAATAACCAGTCTGTTGTTTAGTTGTCTTACATCATTTGCGTATTTGGCTTATATATAAAATCTGCGAGTGGATATTATCAATTTAACTTTTGTTTATAAGAGGGGTGAAATTTTGAAGCATGGGTTCCAAAGGGATTGATGTTGCAAAAAAACATTGGACGTAGTAATGCCCTGTGAGGCGAAGGGTTCTACAGCTAAGGCTTCAAGCCTAAAATTAAAAATTTATCAAAAAAGTTATAATTTGCGTTCATGACAAATACATAAACATGTACCTAAATAAAAATATTAAATTTGTTTTAAAATTTATCATGATACGACTTGGCAACCAGCATACATTCTATTCAGGTAAAACGTTTGCTGACATTTTCTTCTCCTGAAATTTCAAGTATGTAGCCCATGTGACAAAGATATTTCTATCTTCTATGCACATGCGCATATTGTCATTTCATATATTGGGTAAACTGACGTGTTTCAAGTAGCATGCGTTATATTTAGAAAGTATATTCGTATTTGAAAGTATCGCATTTGAAATTCCCGCGCATGTTGCCATATTAATGGCATCTGGCCACTGCTTCAATTTGCAACCGACTTTCCTTCAGATGGCATACCGGGTGGTAGGGCCTTGATAACAACGCAGTTTACACACATTTTAGATAGTTTGGTTTGCGTGCAAACTGTTCTTCCACTGGTCAAAAAGTCTTTACATATTTTTGTAACTTCATTGTTAATCGGATTGAGCGTTTGGTTTTTTACTTTTTCGTATACTACATACGTGAGAAAAGTATTGTAACGCTGCAACGAAAAGACCCATAATTATATGCACTGCATTACAACACACATGTCGAGAAACCAGACGGGCTCTTAGAACATGTCTAGGCTGGAGCGGTACCCCACTGGGGAGATACCTAGAGGTGTACCCCGCAAGCTGAATGGTGGCCGATGGTGGCGCGGAAACATCTCCGCTGCCACATGCGACGCGTGTGCGACACACTGAGTTCAGTGAGGAATATAGAAAATGATAATTCTCCATGTTCTCGTGGTAGTAAGTCTATATCTTCATGACAAACACGATGAGGGATACAAGTTCAAAAGTATAGCTGATTTGCCTTTGCAAATAGATTTTATTACATGGGAGCGAATATTTTCTTATCCATTCTTGCCCAAAACGTTAATTTCCGTTTGCATTCTGAATTCAATTTGAATATGGGTTAAGGTAAGGATCTCAGTTTTTAAGAAACCTTGCACAGAATATACTTCTCTCTATTGTACGTCACACACAGTTTTAACTGTTTTTTGTGTAAAATAAGTTGTTAAATAAAACACAATGGGGAGGTTTGGACCGTAATGGTTCATTGCTAATCGGGTGACTTCGCTGGAGTAGAGATGGGACGCGTTTTCCCCCATTCCGGAGGCATACGTTTCAGATACACAGTTGATAATAGTTTAATTTCCGCATAGAAATCTCTTAATTCAATAAACACATTAGCACAACGAAGGATGCAGTAGGGCCTCGGGTGGAAGCGAGCGGTCTGTCGCATCCCCACGATTTTCCCTTAAAAATATTCATTTAAGTCATTGTTTCTCTTCCTGAAGTATCTTTCTCTGTTCCGTTTGTACCTTTTGTTATTTTCGAGTGCTTTTCAACGGGCGTTTTTCCTTCCGTTGGCTGTAACGGCCCGAGATTCATGCTTTTGTCCGCCTCGTTTCATTATCGAGTTCATTGGTCATGAGCTGAAGCTCAAGAACACATGCATAGATGGTGTCTTCCATACGTCAAATAGTGTTTTTACTGTCTGTTGGCTAAATAAATCAAATTAAATCAAAGCTGTGTGCAGGTTTTGATTATTTAGCCGCTGGGGGCGCGATGTGGCTGTCGCATTGCTGCCTACTCTGTGGCACTTCTGTATTCCCTTCCCAAGAACCACATCCGTAATTTCTCCCCTAAACACCATTCTTTGAGTACCAGGTCTGAGAATCCCAGTGATCACGTGCCAACGGTTATGGACTCCGTAGCATAGCGCAGGAGGAAGACGACTCGACTCCGGGCCCAATGTAGTGGCCTCCAGCACCATGTAGCGGCCCCCAAATCTGATATAAAATTGAACTCCGAGAAATCCGCCATTTCGGTGGCAAAGAAGCACGGGACTTCTAATATTGCCCATTACTTACGAAGCAAATACGAAATACACACGAAAAATTTGCTTTACCGATTTATTTATACTACAGAAAGCTTTTTAGAAAAAAATATTTCCGAAGCGAAGTTTGAAAGGATGCTGTATTTGAGTAATAAAATGTTTCCCTAGTGTAAATTTCTAGAACTCCAAAATTTCCTTCCTGCACCCTGTTCAGACTCATAACCTCTGTCACACAGTTTCACCTTCCTTTGCTTTAAGTTCTTGGTTTGCCCTATTCACTTCCTGGTATAACTGATAATTTTCACTATCCCTTATTTATACCATTTCTATAAATTTCTTGTGAAATTTTGTTTATTGCAACAACACTAAGAAGGTTTTACTAAGATTGAACTTCTCTTTGAACTATCAGTTTTTTATGTTAATACTTCTAAAATATTTCAAAATCATTGCTGCTTTGTCATCGCCTGCATATGATATTTACTCAGTCGCGGCTCGTGGTTTTCTAAATGAGGAAGGCTGCAAATGTTTAATTGCTTGGGGAGGGGGGGTCCTTCAATTCGGAGGGCAACACTAGGTTTTCATTTATAGGGACAGCAGGGGGACCTGTTCTTTGACACAGTTTTATCTAAATATTTCGTTAGGACTTAGCTTTTAAATAGTATTGTATTTCTAAGCACTATTTCTTCCGATACATACATAAGGGAGAAGCGCCCCTACCGCGATTTTGAACAACTAGTTGAAACTCGGTTTTACTCACTGAGCTGCATAGTAATGTTATCTGGTGAGCACTCCTTCAGACGCCTCCTTCAGCGCTTCACGCTGTGCCCACGCTCGAAGGCTGCCAGCCCGCAGCCTTTCGTTCGCTCATAAGCCCGTGCAGTGAATGCATAACGTCACACCTCGTCGTTTTACACAGGCCTTATGACGGAACGAAGTGGGAGATTAACGTTTTTCTCTTCCCTGTCAACAGCTTCAAATGCCGTTACGGACGGCCGTTTACGAACCGACAAAGAAAATTTTTGATATGATTGTTATATAATATAACTCAGAAATCCATTATTAATAAATAAATTCATTTACAAATATATTGGTAAATTTCTTTTGGGCGGCGATTTTTATAGGGGAGGCTCCGCCTTACAGCCTTTAATGACGAACCGTGCCTGTATTTACTACATATTTACTTTATTTGTAACAGATGACTTGTTAATTCAAGCCATCTGTTACAAATAATGTATGCATTGCATTTACATTATATCTTATTTATTTATTAAAACTTTGGCAATTCACGAATATTTTTCTTTAATTTCTCATTTTGTACTAATTCATGTTATACGAAAGAGGATGGGTTTATTTTACAAAGTACAAAAATATTTATATTAAAAAAATATCAAAGTCGATTTTAGGAAGGAGGGCGGAAATTACCTCCTTGAACTGCTTTTATCCACTTCAAATACAATTTTTTATTTGAAATGGGAAATGTGGATGTTTAGGAGAAGGAAAAATGAATCGTTAATGCCGATCACAAGTATTTCCAAGTCACATGAGCGTGCCAATGAAACGTAATTTTCTTCCCATTTGCATTTTTTAACACACATGTTAGTGAAATTATATGCGAAACACGACTTCGCCATTATAACTGCATTTAGTTATAAGTAAATAAATTACGACAATGCGTCCCAACGGATGTTTGTAAGTATCTCTCCGCAATTTAAGTTTAACGACATATTTATTCATAAAATGTGGTCATACATACATTTATGAACATGTAACGGAGAATTAATCTCCCCAAAAATCCTTATAATCAGTTGAAATTAATGTCACGTTTACGAATCTCCAGACGACTTCACAAATCACACTCACGGTATACTGCACTATACAAGCTGAGCGATTTAGCTACCAAAATGGCGGCGACGCACCTCTTCACTTTGGGAGTGTAACTGTGGCACTAGTGAAACATTTAGCGTCTTCTTGAGATACTATATCTATGGTTTGATTTCACTTCATGTGCAAGTCTGCCAATGGGTTCTAAGCAAAGTTCAGTCTAGTCCACTATGTCGACACAGCAGATAAAAATGTGTGGATTATGCATAATGACAAAGCTTATAAAAACGCATAATGGTTGCCTGTTTTTTCACGTGTGTTGTATATTGTTGCAAAAGTGTTTAGTTTTTTTTAATTGGGTTATGTAGCATGTATATCATGCTCTCCAACAAATAAAAGCATAGTTTCGAAACTGTAACGCCATAATTAGAACCAAACAATTATGGGAAAAGATGCAACATGAGTTTATATTTTGTGACAGGAAATAATGATTGAAGTTCTCATTGTGCTATAGAAATATCTAAAAATTCAATTTAATATTTTATAAATGCCAGAAAGTAGACAAATCAACCTGAAATTAAAATGAAATATATTTCTATATTTTTATTGTTCATATTTTACGAATAATTTTGTGATTTATTTATTTGTTTATTACTTTGTTTATTACTGTCAGAATAAGCAATGTAAAATAGGAAATGTTACAAGACGATACAATATGTATCTATATTGCAAAACAAAATACGTAGTAGTAATTATATGGTACAATACAGTCTAAATATGTCGAATTATTTGTTTAACACGTGACATGATCGAATCCCCATGTCCACCAGCCAGGAGACATCACTGGTAGAAGATTGAATACAATAATCCTACATGACGCCCATCATTCGCTCCACGGGAACTTCTGCAAAATAGTTTAAGGATTCCCAACAATAACGATATTTTAATCACTGTATTAAACTAGTAGTGTTACAACAGTTGATACTCTCTCTCATTATTTGTAACTTTTGGAAATTTCAAAAATTCACAGAGTGCAACGAAAATAAGACAAGCATAATTTTTGAAGCGTTCCTTGCTCTTTACAAGAAAACCTAGTGGTACTACAACATCACACAATTTATCGCATTATTTATAAATTTTGCAATTTTGGAAAATTCAGGGAGTTCAACGAAAATGAGAGCTGCGCCATTCTTTTAAGCGTCCCTTCTTCAATTCATGGAAAACATTTAAAGAAAAAATATTGAGCAGTTTTTGAAAAAAAGATTTGTAATAAATTGCATTAATTTTACAACCAAATTTCCCCAAATCTACTTGTATTATCAAAAATCTTTACACTACCTTTTTTAAAAAGCTGATTTTTGACATCTTCAATTTTGTCGTTTTGAAATGTCAAGTTTTTGCAACTTCCGAAATTACCGAGTGTGCCCTGAAAATGGAACGAGCATCATTTTTTTTACCGATCCTTGAAACAAACGACGAGAAATGTAAAGAAACAAATTGGTGTCGTTTCAGAGAAAAATAATGTTTAAACATTTTAAATTGCTTATATTTTGCACAAAATTCCGTGGAAACTATTCATATTAATAAAAAATTGTACATCTTATTTCAAGATCTGTCTTTTAGGGAACAGATTTCATTAAGGAAAAATCTCTATCTTCAATATAGTTGTAGAAAGACGCCCAAACAAAATTGCTCTTTTGCAATTTTCGAAAAAGCTAGGATTTCAACGTACATGAGACCTGCACCATTCGCTTAAACGTCCTTTACGCTATTAGAGGAGAAAGTTCAATCGAAACATTTGGTGCCTTTTTGAGAAAATATTGAAAATGTTTTGAGGCTTCGTGTAAAGTATCCTCAAAAATCAAAATATCCGTTTGAAACTCCCAAAGTCAGGAGTTTGTAGAGATCAATCGGGGAATATCAATTTTAGAGAAATCAGCTGAACGGTTTAGGGAGCTAGCGTTGACCACGAACAGAGCGACGTTTTGTCATCAATCGATTTTTCGGTATTAGGGACCGGCAAAACATGAATTCTGGCAACACAAGTAATTTGCTATATATTGCAAGATTATCACTTATCCACTTTTTCGTTACCAGGGCCCGGCAATAAGAGTTTTTTCTGCTGAAAATTCGCCGTTTTCCGCACTTAAATACTAATTTTTTCTTCTTACGAAGTACCACGGTAAAAGATGAATACGTGTGTTCACTCTCAGTCAAAAACTGAAACTTATGTGAGGCTAGATCTCACAGTTCCCCCATATAAGCGCTGCGTTCTTTGGGTTTCATTTGGCAAGGTCGTGATTGGTCGTGATCCATTCGACAGCTCTGTGGCCAGCTGATTTTTAATTTCATGTCAGTGATTTGTCGCTTCATGGTGGAATTGATAAAGTCTAAGCGAACTGTTATGAAAATGGTTAGAAAATGTTTTGTAAAACTGGGTCATAGCCACAGTTTAAAATGTCATTTTAGGAAGTACATCTTACACCGTGACCCAAACCGATCGTGCGCACGGTACGGACAAGCGAGGAACTAGCCTCAAACTGGCTTCAGAAAATTTGCCCCAAAGGCGGCTAGTTGACACGCCTATATATCTTACACTGTGGAAGTACCTTCGTAAGGACGAGGAAGTAGCAATAAATTTCTCTTCTTAGAAAGTACGTTTTTAAGGCCAAAGAAATAAAAATATAGTGCTAGTCCCATTTTTGGAAAACTCTCCGTATTTGCGTAAATTGCAAAAATTGCATGCTGGAAAAATTTTGAGATGAGACAAATATATATTTAAGCGTCGTCGGCTCGAGTACAAGTTTACGACTCTTCTGCAGCGTAGTGGTATGGGTGAAGGCGTAAGTCGGAGGATTATTTATTTTCATCGGTATTATTATGTTTTATTTTCATTTACTATTAATTTGTTATTACGGAGCTAATTTGAAACATCTGATATTGTACTATTTACGGTTTTTTTTATTACAAAGAATATTTGTATCATCCGCAAAGACAACTGTTCGTCCGTTTTGAATCGCTAAAGGGCATATCGTTTACGTATAATTGAAAGAGAATAGGGCCTAAAATCGATCCTTGCGGGACTCCACGTGCAATTGGCAAAGAACCGAAAGGTGTGTACATAGAGTTTCCATTCGCACATAAAAAGGTCTCTCTAATATTTTTGAAAAAACTAACAAAAGAGAAATTGGCCGATAATTTTGAATTTCATTTTTGTTGCCTTTTTGAAGAGCGGCTTAATTTTAGCTGTTTTAAAAATATCTGGAAAACTTCGGTGCATAAGGATGCATTAAATATGTGAGTTTACGGGTGTATAATGGCAGGCGCTGACGTCTTTAACAAACAATCCGGAAATTCATCTAAACCGGCCGAATATTTATTTTTTAATTTACCGATTATTTTGAGAATTTCATAGGAAGAGGTTTCGGAAACGAACATTGTGTCTAAGATTTTTAGGGAAACGTCAGATGTTGAATTTTGTGGCTGAAAACCCTTAGTGAGATCGACAGCAATTCTCAAAAAGTATTGGTTAAAGAGACTAGCCACTGCTGCCGGATCGTTCACATCTCTATCGTTATCTTTTAAAACAACATTCTATAAAAGGTTTCTAGTTGATTTGGTGGTATTTTTTACTATATCCCACATTGATTTTGTTTTGTTATTTGAGTTCAAAATATCCTGATCGTGTTTCATGATTTTAGCCTGCCTTATGACTTTTCTTAACAATGATTGTATTTTTAAAGTACAGGAGGAAATCTTGAGATACGTTATGATGCTTAGAAATGAAAGATAGAACTCGTTTGTTTTTACATGATGTTCTAATCCCTTGTGTTATCCAAGAATTGTTTTTGCGTGAAATATTTAATTTTCTTTTCTGAAGAGGAAAGCAAGTGTTGAAATGAAAGCGTTGAAAAAAAGAATAATATTTATCGTTTGTATCAATAGTATTATAAAACGCGTCCCACGACTCCTGCAGCAAGTAATCAATGAATAATTTTATTTTACTTTTAGAAAACACTCTACTCATACGTGTATTATTTATTGTGTCATTGTTCACATTTCGTAAAATGGTAATAATTTGTGCATCGTGGTCACTGTATCCTAAATCTTTTTGTTTCAATTTCATGTCGAGTAGTGGTTAGAGTTTGAGACTCGATGCGGAAAATAGTTTTTGCTGGTTGAAAACCCTTGTGTATGTTTATGTCGTAGTATAATATAGCTGAACAGTTAGAAATAATTCGAGAAAGCATGTATTGTTGTAGTATCACTAGTTAACAATCCATTGTTACATAATGGGAAAAAACTAATGAAAAATTTGTTGTGGTTTTTGAGAAAATAATTTTTTAGAAATTGGATATTTTGCAGACATAAATTACGGGAAATCAACTGTTTTTTAAATTGTACATACACTTTTGTAAAGAGCTGATTTTTTACAACGGATTTGTTTAAAACAAATTTGCTTTGTCCAACTTTGCAATTTTGAAATGCTAACTTGTTGCAATTTTCGAAAAAAAGAGTTCGCCGAATATGAAAATCTGAATTTAAGGAACAGATTTCATTTAAGAAACAATCTTTATCATCAATATTAATATTGTTGGAAATCGCCCAAAAATTTGCACATTTACATTTTTCAAAAAATATGTGATTTGAGCGAACATGATACCTGCACCATAGACGGACAGACAGACATTTTTCCGTCAATCAATTTTTCATTGTCAAGAATCCACCAATCATGGAATGCGACCTATACCACATATTAGAGGATTTCCTCCCTATATTTAGCAACTGGATTTATCGACTTATTCAACACCAGGGCTCTGCATGAAGATTTTTTTTGCCGAAAATTGGCTTTTTCCAGAGCACAATTGCATAACTCTTCTTACGAAGTATCTTCATACGCGCGCGAAAGTACAAATCAAAAACGACTGCAATTTTTTCTTATATTTTTTCTCGATTAGAGAAAGACATTTAAGAAAAGGCGTCTGTCACATTGTCACATTTTCGTTAAATGTGTGAATTTTTTGTGTGTTAAATGTGTGAAATTAGAAATATCGAGATAAAGGATGTGCTGTTGAAGCGTCATTAGTTTTATGAAGAAAAATATTTACATTAGCAGCAAGGTACCACAACTGTGTTGTACGTTGGTCGTAGTTAAATTGTACATTGGATCACAAAAATTATAATGAGTTAAAAGTCAAATAAAAATATATCGTTATCGAATTGTTGCACCTTGGATCATAAAAAGGATAACGTCGTGAAATTCAAACAAAAATGAGTCTTCAACAGCAAAAGACAATTTCAATAGCAGGTTATTGACTGATTATTTAGATTTTCCAGGCCCGTCGACTGTTGTGATCATTAGCCTCGCAAGAGCGCTCCATTTTATATTCCGAGAGGGCGCTGTGCTTCTCGCTCGCTAGTACGTGAAGTGGAGCGCTGACGTACACGTCAACTAGCAGGGTTTCCTCCCCTCCAGGTATCTTCCCCAGCGCGGCACCACTCCCACCCGGAGAAACTTTTAAGCTGCCAACATGTGCGGTTGTGAAGAGGATGCAAGTGTGCGTGTGGATGAGGGAAAAAATCGCTCACGGTGGCTCGATTGTTAAGATTCTGATCTGACATTCGCTTGGCATTTATCGGAGAAAATACTGATCAGAGCTATATTTTCCTTCAATGGTTGAATTCGACGTGGTTGAATATTTAGTATCAAAATCCACCACATGAGCTCTTGGACTTACCGGTCAGCCTCTCAGCAGAATTTTGCCATTGAGTCACCGCAGCTGCTTACAGAAGAGGAAATGTGCATAAATCCAAACTTCAATTAACACAAATTTCCTTCTTCTGTAGAATTTCATTCAAAGATTTCTCCAAATACTCTTGAGACCAATACTAAGGCAAACTGAAATTTGCAGCTAAATTGGTTTAATAGTTATTACTTTCTCGCCTTACTATGTACTTATGTAGTAAAGAAAATATTGTAATGCTGCGGCGAAAATCATCGGTATTTCGACAAAAAAACGTATTGTTGGGCCCTGATGCGGAAAAACTGGATAAATCTTGTTCCTATATGAAGTAAATTACGTCCATGTATTATCTATCATCTTGTGTAATCAGAATCCATATTTTTGTAGGCCCTTGATACCAAAGAAAATCGATTGATGGCAAAATGGCTTCTGTCTGTTCTCAACGTTGGTGCCTAAATCGTTCCAGAAGATTTCTCCCAAATTGATATTCCTCGATCTATCTGAACGAACTCGAGGTCCTACGAGTTTCAAACTGATATTTTGATTTTGGGGTTATATAGTGCCTTGACATTTTGAAACCTCTCTCAAAACTGACTCCAATTTTTTTAATTAAATTTTGTCCTCGGATTGCGCAAAAGCATTTAACAATTATTGTTTCAAAAACGGCTCCAAATATTGCCTTTAAATTTTCTCCTCGAATGTATCAAAGAATTGTAATAAAAAATGATTCTGGTCTCATTTTATACCAAGTCTCTGTATTTTCGAATACTGAAAAATACGTTGCAGAAGAACAATATTGAAATTACAGATTTTAAAATGTCTAAATAAATCTGTAATATATTCAAAACATTTGATTTAAAAATGATCATTTAAAACTTTTGAATAAAGAGTAATTTTTGCAATTTATAAAAACAAATTTATCCTCAATAGCTAATTTTTTTCTTTAATTTCTGCAGCGAATAGCGCAAACGACTCTTAAAAAAGGTTCAGCCCTAATTTTCGTTCACTAACGGAATTTTCGAAAATTGTGTGTTAAAAATAATGGAGAGACCATTAGTTCTTTAAGCGTACAAGTCCGAGTTAACACCATGAACTTTAGTTCGAGTCTCGGCGCGGAGAAAAATTTTTTTGCTGGCTGGAAATGTTTGCAGATTATTGCAGTAGTATAGTATTGCTGTACTGTTGCAAATAATGCTGGAAAGTCTGTACTGTTTTCGCATCACTAGTTATACTAAGCATCGTTAAAGACATTTCTTGACTTTCTCACAGGTTCAGAGAGATTGCAATTCGAATTCACCCCCTCCAGGTTGTTTGCCCAGGTTGTTAACGCCGCCTCCAGAACGGCCGGAAGTGGTGTTACTCATCTACATGGGCGCGTTATCCGCTGCGATCTGGAAGAGCAAATTCCTGCGCATAAAAGCGCTTCCGACTATCGATTTTGCCCAGCTGGAAGCCGCGTGGAGCTCGTCAGAGAATGCAGTCGCCTGACAGACGCCCCCATAATAGCTGTGCTCCACGAATGCCTCTGCAATATGGCGGCGGAGGCGTATATAAAACTCCGGAGTATTGTGAGCCGCTCCTCTTCATAAATATTTAACTTGCAAATGCAAGCGTATTATACACCTCTTGGAAGACAATTTCTCATCTGAAATCGATATGTTTTTGTGGGAGGCTGCCATAAAGTGCCCCGAGCGGAGTCGCGTGGACAAGCGGACGTTGGGTTGGCTAGAGAAAGCTTTCGCCGCAGAGGGCGTGGAGTGGGGTGAGGGAAAGATGATGGAAGGGGTGGGGAGTAAGGGTGGGAGGAGGGTGGTCGACGAGCATTTCCTTGCCCCTGAGCTATGCTTAGCGGGTTGCGCAACCACGCGATGGGTGGCCAAGGGCGATGACAGCAGTCCATGGAGGAAATGCGGCAGACGCTTTTGGGTAGGGAAGCGGAGAGGGCACCCGGTTCACGGGCGCTTCAAGGTAATCGGCGGTAGGTTCCGGGGATAGGATCGACAGGAGAACACTCAGTCGCTAGCCCCTTCGAACGGCTCTGGGTCCATTCTCCCGAGTTGCACGAATCGAGAAAGTGGTAACATATCTTGTGTTACAAGAAAAGGCACTTTGC